>JAQPZY010001476.1:2785000-3293359 GCA_029931535.1 Margaritifera margaritifera
TTGGGGCAGAGAGTGTGGCTATGCTGTTCAAAAGTGCCTGTAGGTATATCTTCTAAATTGTGTCAAAAATGCAGTAGTCCATTCTACATCACACCGGCTGTACGAAATCACAGATTGATACGTTTAACGATGTATATAATCGATCATATTGTATCACGCAAAGGAGTCTCACTAACGAGTGAATTAAACTATACCTGCACGAGTCTAGCGTGAAGTCGATGTTTCCCTTATTTCCAAGGACCTCAAGATAACAGTCCTTGTCAACTGAAGGGTTCTTAAACGATCAAATGCTAAAAATAATTTTACTCTAATCTACTAATTCATGTCGACACATTCAGGAGACTTAATTTCACATTTGCATGGTTTGTCTTGCTTCATATTCGCATGATTTATCAGTACGCCACAACTAGTATTTCATGCCACGTACTACGAAACATGGCATAAAAACCTAAAACAAAGAATTGTTCCTATTTCAAGTTACTAATCTTTTATACTTGAAACTATTTCGAGAATTCTGAGGGTTCTTTTTACGAAACTAATCAATGTTACCATGTAGGCTCGTGAATACTGTACATTATGGTGTCTGATCTTAGTAATTGGCTAATTATTCGGTTGGAAAAATATCTTCCGAACACCGACTTCCCATAATCAAAGAAATAATCACTAATATCTAACAAAGCTATAAACGGAGATGCAAATACAAATAGCACATACCCTATGTTTGTTATAATATAATTCACAATTTGGTTTTTATTATGCATTGCCAATAACTATAAAATGAACACCTAGTTATAATTTTAAAAGTTATAATTCGCTCTAAGCAAGATTCAAACCCTTGCCACCAAAAACGGCGCCAATCGCTAAGCTAAACTACCAAAATTATTTTGTTAAATTGCGATTATAAAAAGGAACAAAGAGGATGGACGTTATTTCGAAACTTTGCTACAGCTAATTAGCCTAGGTGGGTGTGTCTTTAAAAATGTGAGAACATATTCCAACCAAAGCTGATTTACAATATACACATGAAATGTAAAGTATAATGCGTTATGTTAGCTGCAAAGGGCCAAGGAAATACTGAGGTATTGATTTTTCAAGCAACTATCTTAAAGTAGAATCGAGTTGTGCTCTTTCCATGTCTAACATCAAGCATCATATTAAAAATGAAGGCATGAGATTCATATTGCTAACGTTAATCTGGAGACATGCCAAATGAATTGATTTATCTGGCAATCGGCAGACAGGCAATGGACGATATAAATTATGATATTATATCCAGTGTTAATGTTCAGATAATATGTTAGAACTGAGTGTAACAAAACAGTTGCAACTGTCTTTCCCCTTACTCTGAAGATACATTGTTAGATATATGCATGTGTATGTATATTTAAAAATAAAAATACACTTACCTTCTTTATTGTTGCATCAAGTAAATTCGCCGAACGATATTTCTTCCGATTGAATAACAAATAGAGTATCCCACGCTGAGGAATTTTTTTTTTTTTAAATTTTCTTTTACTGTATTTTCTATGACAAAACCAATAAATTCATCCTCAATTTATCGTTATAGTTGACTCAAATTAAGATTTTTGCCTCAAAAGTTTATATATTTCTTTGTAAAATGGTAAGAAATTATAGATAGGGATCCATGAATAATTCAACAAATACATGCGTTATCCAGTCTATTATTCTATATAAGTTGTTGGCAAGCGTAACACGAAGGAGGAAGATATGTGCGACGCTGTCAGTAAGCATTAAGGTTCTACACGTGATCTTCAACATGACTCCTATCATTTCCTTCCTCGCCAAAAGTAACTACTTCAGTTAGTACGGTATATGTGACACAGATTGAATTGTACACGTCTAATTCCTTTTAAGATTTTAGATCCAACTGAGACGACGACCCGGTGATTCTAGTATCAAATTGTCCATACAAACAAAGCTTCTACACTATGCGTCCATATTTTTCCATCCGCCCACCCATCCATCTTTCCATCAAGTCACCCTTCCAACAATCTATATATCTATCTAATATATACATATATATCATTCTGTCGGGTCACAGAGATAGACAAATATCCTTGATAACCATCCGTTCATACAACCATGCAGCCGAGGGGCTAGCTAGCTAGCTAGCTAACTATCCATCAATCGTTCAGGAAAAGCTACTATCTACCTATCAATGAAATGTTATATTATATATATATATATAAATAAATATATATATATATATATGTATATATATATATATATATATATATATATATATATATATATATATATATATATAAATACATGCATCATACATACATACTTACAAGTATCCACCAGACAGAGTGAAAAGTGTTATCCCTGGATCATACAGGAGGATGCGTGGTAATATTAAATGAAATTATATATGGAGAAATAATAAATTAATATAATCATGTAGGTCAGGGATTTTATAATTCATCTCCTACTGAGGATCGAACTGGGGATCCCAGGCTACAATATATATCGTCTTGCCTGTAGTCAACAATCCCCAAACTTTCACTCGCAAGCTTAAAAATTACTTTTTCCTTTAGTATATCCTTTTTAGATTTTAATATACATGATTTTCAATATATATTTGACTGACTTGTTCAACGTATCCGTATTTATCGTGCATTATGTTATAAATTATGTGTGGCTGATTAACACATTTGTAAAGCCTAGATAAACTGCATTCTTTGTATTGGATGTTTGGGTCGTGTTTTGTATTGCATGGAGTGAAGTACTAATATTAGGCTACGAACAACTTACTAGTGAATCGTGCAAATGTGAAACAATAAAAAACCATGCAAGTGTGAAATTCGAGTTTAGTTATGTGTGGTCATTAGGTGATAAGACGATAACTATTTGTAGTGTTTGCGCGTTTGAGAACCTTTCAGTTGACAACGACTGTTGTCTTGAGGTCCTTGGAAATAGAAAAAACATGGACTATCAATGCCAGACTCACGCTGATGTTTGATTCGATCGGCAGAGAGACTCCTTGCGTGTAACAATATGTTTAATTTATAATTTGCCCTTCTCAGTTATGCTTCACATCACTTTGTGTTTTCGTTTGAAAAAATCTTTGTTTCACTTATTATTATATTTCAGTAATAATTTAAAAGACAAAAAAACTCTCATTCCATTACATTTCCAAACTGTAAATGTTAACTCTAGAAGGCTTTTCATTATCTTTGATAGAACTCTTGCAATAGTGAGTACTATCTTATGTGGTTTATCACTTCTTATTTTTCGACGTTCTATATAATAAGTCTGAACATTCTGTAACATAACTAAGCCGGGTTGGGATTGGATCCAGCGAAGACAATGAACACATTTTCGTGAATGAGATGTTTATTTACAATGTAAGTGAACGATGAATGAATCTGACACCATACTCGTGCGCATAAAATCCAACAATGGATTTAAAAGAATGATACGCACAGGTTCAACAACGGATATAAGAAAATGATATCGTTCCTAAATGGAACTAATCAGAGCATGCAACTTCAACGATTAATCAAACGAGAATCAACGTATGGAACTTATAAACAAATATGATTGATATATGTATCTAACACCAGCGATGATCAATGTGTTTCACTTACAAACACATATGATTGATATATGGATCTATAACTATGGATGATCAATATATATAATTTTTACACACATATGACCAATGTATGGATCATCAACAAGTAAGATGTATGTATAAATGATTTTAACTAATATAGCTATATTGAATTATATTTTCACCATTATAGTGATATTGAATAATATTGATTGAACAATGGAACATATATGTATCTCATGGCGTCTAGCCGATGATCAAGATATATTTCCGATTCCACAGCTCTCGTCCAGTGGTCACGAAGCAACAACGCATGCCTGCTCATTCCAGTCTGCCTGGGGATCCCCTGAGATCCTCCTTACTACCTTCAGACCCGTTGGTCCCGAACCTTAAACAAATACCGTCCTCTGAGCCAACGTCGCCATTGACCGCAGCATCCGGGTTACACAAAACCCTACAGAGTTCTAAGACCCCCCGTGAAACAGCTAAAAATACAACGACTGAGCCGTGTAGTACATGAGACACAGTTAAGTGCGAATACATTAATAAACACAGGTATTGGCTTCTTTACACATTTAATTACTTCATCAGAACTATTGTAAAAGATTACTTTTATAATAACCACCTTCGTACATGAATCTGTGTCTGACAAGAATAATCTCTCTGGATTATAAGAAGTCGAACACTACTCATCCTTCAATACATGCAAATTATATTTGAATTCAATTTGTCGGTTTAGTTATAAAAGTGGTTAATTTGAAACAGATTACAAGTTTATCTGATAAGCTGGCGTTATGTGATATAGGCTTGAATTACTAGAAAATTTAGAATGAATTCCCAAGCATTCAATGTATAAACAATTTTATCTAATACAACGGATATCAAGAAAGAATCCAATTTTTTGTTTCACACACCTCTGCAGCTGAAGGTTGCTTCCCTAAAGTGTACATGTTATTGACAAAACTCGTCTGTATTATGATAATACAGCGAGAATTTACTCTATAAGTACCCTTGTTATGGTCAAATCCGCGGCCAGGAAACTCGAGATAATCGGGTTTCACACTGCATGGAATTTGCGCGTGCATCAGTGGGTAAACCAAACTCAGTTTTTATTAAATAACTAAGGTTAATATTAAATCACCCTCGGTGTAAGGCTGTAGGCATTTTCGTTCATATATAATGCATACACATTTTACTGCATATAATTCCGTGACACATTCAATAACTTTACATTATCAGTCTGTTTACACATTGCAAGCACTTCCGTATTCCTTTATTACTATGAATCAGCTATATCCATAGAATGTTTCTACTATCTACTCTGAAATAGTAGAGTCAAGAGTTACACAAAAACAGAGGAAATCAAAAATGCCACTTTAGTCATGACACTTACGTTCACTAAATGTCATTGTCCGTATTCTGACAAGCCATCGTGCAGGAAAATTTAGCAATAACCAAACTGTTGCGTTAATTTAAATGAAACTTGAAACTTTCACATTTTATCTTTTAATTCTGAAAGTTGACAAATAATTTATCCAAAAATGATACTGAAATGCCTGAGTTATATCGGCGTTTCCATTTGAAACACATACCTGGTTTTATTGCGTCTAGCTTCAGGCGCTAAGGTGGTACTCAGTTATATATGCAAACTATCTAAGGTTTACAAATCCAACCATTATACCGATCGAGTTATTTCAGTCCGTACTATTAATACAAGTTCTAGACTATATGAAGATTGATTTTCACTTCCTGGTTGTTTACTATGTATAAAACAGTGCTGATTTAATTTCTAAACAATATGCTTGCGAAAACAATATTTTAAACATGGCGAGTCAGCTTTTCTTTAAAAAAAATAAAATAGGTGGCGACCCAGCTTTCTTAAAACAATGGTAAATGGTCATACGTGATCCTGCTTTTTAAGGAAAAAATAAAAATAGAAGTGTGGCAGCTTTTATACAAAAATAAAAATGAGTTGTGAGCCAGCTCTTTTTAGATGAAACATTTACAAAATGTTGGTTAATCAACTGTTTCAAAAAATTTAAAAAGAAGTATTCATACTCCTATAGGAGTGCTTTTCGAAGAAAAAAACATGTTTGTGAGCAGGGATTTTTTTTCTCTCGCAAATCTTTAAAATGGGTTGAGGTGGTTGGTTGAGGAAAGAGACGCATTTCTATCTATTTTTGCTTCTTGATATGTCATCACTTATTAAAATAGAATATTTCTGAAGAAAAAGTATTTTTGAGAATTCGTCATAATTTTTGGAAATAAATAGCAATTTCCTTTTGTGCTGCTTATGATAAGTAATTAATGATCTTTACTATTAATAAATGGATTAGAAAAGAACTTAACGATAAATTGATGTTGGATCTCAAGTCTTTTCATCATTTGTATTTCTTTTTGTTGCTGCTCTTTGATTTTGTTGTAATAAACACTTCGCTATGTAGTAAACCTCAGCTTTTCTGATTGGACATGTTGGAAAAGACTGAAATTTAGTCATAATAAAAGTGAGAGCATTCATTTATTTATTTATTTTCTTGTGCAGTAGAGTTATTCTTCTAAGATCTCCAACATATTGAGGATAAATTAATATTTTTGATAGACAAAATAATTTATATCTTTAAAGTCTTCAGTTCATTTAAAAACTTGACATTCACGGATGTATTGAACAGAATTGATTGACTGATTAATTAATAAAGAATATTTTCTTTTCAGACGTTAATACCATATAAATTTCATCGTGTGGTACAAAAAACGTGATATTTACGAAGGAAAATAAAACTTGCCTTTTATTTATCACTCTTCAGTGCCCCAATCCCCCTTTTTGTAACTTCGCATCACTTTGATCAGTATTAATAGACTGGTCATAAAATATCAGCGATTTAAAAGACCAGTAGTTTGGGGAAGAGACCAGTAGTTTGGGGAAGATATAAATAAGTTGCAATAAATTACATTTTTGACATTTTGTAAATTATTTTACCCTATCTGACAACAAGGCAAGCCAAATTCAACAAATGCATCACAACGTGTTTTTAACATTGTTGTCAAGGGGGTAGAGGGGAATAACTTGAACGAAGCATTCGTATCTTTTGCTTTCTTCTTGGCGTATAAAAGAAGTAAAAAAAAAATACATTTCAATGAGTCCCCGCAATATCTTCAACTAATTACGTTCCGCTTGATGATCCTAAATATCAAGCAAAACCGCCTGAATTAAACACAGATCGAAGGAAGGCACATTTAAAGACAAATACACGTACGGACACATGCACATATTTTGGGTAGTGACCGAGCTGGGGAATATTCAAAGCTAAATGCATTCAACCGGATTTAATTATGTTGGCTGAAAGATGCGCTAAATAATATATACAAATGCAAAATAATACAAAAGACAGCTATACAATTATTCTTTCGTGATAAAAGTGTCATTATTTAGGTAGTACACAAAAGAAGCATAATATAATATAAGACTTATTCAAGCAGACGTACATACAATAAATGCCTTCTTTGTCTGATTCCTAATTGTTGAAGTAATGGAAAGCACTGATTAGTTTGACTAATACTAGTATATTCAGGATTTTTAGGATTTTCCCCATTGCGATAATCCACAAGAGTAACTCCACAAAAATTACCCTTTATCTACGTTGGCTTCCCTTAAAGTTTAATGATGCATAACTGACAATACTTTGTTCAAGCTAACTGATTCAGGAGACTACCATCGCACCCCTGCAAATGTGCCTCCATTTAAGAAGAATGTGCAGACAACGGATGCCTCACGCAGTCAACCATTGTCAGTGTTTATTGGTCTACATGCCTAAGGAAATAGTTCTTATCTAAGAGTGTTTCTAAGAATATTTTATTGTTATGAACTCTCCCCCAACGACACCGGACTCAACCCATGACAAACAAGTTTCCTCCACTTGGTCGCCTCTTACAACAGCCATGAAACGCACTTGATCTATTATACATCCTACACATTCCCGTACGCACAGACGGCCCGCATCCTGCTTTAGTTTTGGTCTTGAAGAAGCGAGATATATGAATTAGAACAGCTGGAAGACAGCTATTGTAAAAGTAGACCTCTAACTGAGATTATCGTTAAACAGAGCGCGCACAAGGTATTCAAGACTGGGCTGCCTGAGGAGAGTTTTAAAAAAAATAATAATGTTTTTGGTTGGTTTAAATGGCACTTTAAAGACCTTATTCGCTAAATTATGATTAGGTAATGGGAGCTAAATGCTTTCCCAAGGACACACAGATGCTACAGAACCGAGCTGGCCTGGGCGGGTATCAAACCCTTGGATTACGAGTACGACATTCCCCATGTAAGGAGAGAGGTGATGCAGTAACTATCTAGTTCGAGTCCTTGTTTAGAAACAACATATTTTCCTTCTACGGTCCTCAATATTTTACGGCACATGCACTAGATAAATACGGTCCTCAATATTTTACGGCACATGCACTAGATAAAGACACAGATAAAGCCATGAATATGACAGTGCTATCATTTAAATGTATACGGTAATCGTCTAAATAATTTTAAATGATGATTATTCCTTGGAGCCCTTGTTGAAAGAATAAGCCGATCGTCTCAACAAACTTTCTGCGAGATAGTATTGCACCTTTAAGACGTAAATCTGTCAAAACGAGTCGCTGTGCGTGGCATTACTTGAGAAAACTGTTAAAATGATTTCTTAACCAGAGTATGACGTATTGCACTCTTTATAATGCACTCTTTATTTTAACTAGTCGCCCTAAATAGTATCGCATAGTCGTCCAAAGTAGTATCGCACAATATCCCAAAGTATTATCCCACGAATAAATTGTACAGATACTTGGTTGATATATACTTTATATCTTTGTATCTAATTTTGTCTGCAAATCTGGACAGAGTGACCTTGAGTTTTTTTAAAAATTTAATTCCGCTGAGAGAAAAAATGAAACTGAAATAATGTCTTACCCACCCCCAACCTACCTCATTCCTCCACCCCGTTTGACTTGAACATTTTGATATCTAAAGGAATTGGTATGTAATTAATCCAATATAAATCTTAAAATTTTGAGAAATTATTCCCCTGTTTAAGAACGTTTCTTTGTAAAGACTAGCACAAAGAGTCGTCCAAATTGACAGCACGCCCTTTTTAATACTAATATGTGCCATGAGATAATGAATGAAAATTAAAAAAGAAACAGAATGTAAGAGAAATTCTTTAAAAGAAAATACCTCGTTCAAACGAAAAATACATAACGCTAATATAACTTGTTTGTATTTCTTTCAATATTTCAATCTTTGTATTGATCGAGCAAGTAGGGAGGTCAAATGTCGTTTTCATTGACGATGTACTTCACTGGTTACCCTTGGTTAATTATCAGTAGTATAGATAGTCAACATCCTAGACCATCTACACAGGGGATAATTTTTGTATTTTGTATCGACAAGAGAGGAGGTATATATTTTAAATTCACTCAGACACACTATTTTTCTGAACATTTAACAGGAAGTAAATATATTATTGTACAAGATTTAATTTAAATATATAATAACATATTGATTAAGATTAGTAATTGTGACGTTTGCATAAAGGGGATTAATGCCCGTGTGCTTATCCAAATATTGATTTAGTATCGCAACAGAATGAAAATAATAAAAAGATAAAAATGGCGCCAAACAGGGGAAACTCGATGTATGAGGCAGTTGAAAACTTGAAAGAAAAGAGCCTTACAAACACAGTATGACAAAGATATATATATATATATATATATATATATATATATATATATATATATATATATATATATATATATAGTATTATCACAGTAACGCGATTTTGATTGCTAGGTCACGTCGAGTTGTCACCATTAGAAAATCCAGATCATTACGAGACGCAAAGCGTCGAGTCATGATCAGGATTTGTATGCTGACAACGAGACATGATCTAGCAATGAGAATCGCATTACTGTGATAATGATATTTTTTTTTTATAAACCTATCAATTTTCAGATAATTTAATAAAATCACTATATGTAGCTGAAAAACACAAGAAATTGCTAAACATTTCAACCTCTTTAATACGAATTTCATCTTAAAGCATAAACCGAATTACTTTTTGAAAGGCTGACATGCGCATGAATATTAGTTTTATGAATGAAGATTGTGAAACCACGCTCACTCAGTTTGACTACCATCACTGTCAATAACACGAATTCTTCGACGCTTGGGGGCAGCTGACTCATATATGTGATTTACAGTTATTGTGCAGTTCTGAAATTTTGCATCACGGAAGTTTTCACCAGCTGAATGACTGGAAGTTTCTTTGAGAGGCCAGGTTGAATGCGGTTGAACTGTTTCTGGCGGGACACTGTGAGAGGCTGCAATGGGAACTTGACGTGGGAATAACAACATTATTTTTACTCATTTATAATTTCAAATTCATCCATTATGCATGAAACTCACTAACGTTACCATTTATGAATTTCCGTAAATGGGTTATACTGTACAACTGTAATGTTTTGGTACGCGATTTCCGAATATGATCTTGTTTCAGACGAACGTTTTGGCTATATTTTACTACTTCAAAATTAGGGAATAAATGCTTTTTTATTGTTGCTGTGATAAAAACATGCTTTAGACCTTTTAGACATTTTACCTATAACGCAAAGTTTCTTAACTAACGTCTCTATGAGAGCTTTGTTTACTGCTAGTGTTGGCATTCCGTCGCTAGGGGCGATGCTATTGTCACCAGGAATCCTCAAGGATAAAGTAGTTCCAGCCTCGTTTGAGAGTATGGTTATACGGGTTTAGAAAACGATAGTATCGTTTTCCTGCTTGTAGGAAATGTCGGTAAAATTATAGCTCTTTCTTGGGTAGAAAATTGGTGGGTATATAATAAATCACAACATCTACATTGATGTATGGTTGAAAATCGAGATGCGTTAAAAGGTAATTACCACCTCTTTATCTCTTATTGTGTACGTTTTCTCTTGGAAATCGAATAAACAGACAAAATGTCAATACAAATTTCGAGAGGAAATCGTATACATTTGATGAAGATGATACATTTGTAATAGTTTTAAAACGTATTGATTCGTGCCTAAAGAAAATAAATGGAAAAGTAGATGTTGGTTCATAGGGAAATGGTAAAGTTAAAATATTCCACTTAAAAAATATTCCATTTTTATGTGCGTGATAATTGCTAAACAATTGGTTAGAAATAAGCATACCTAATAAGCTCTCCAATGATATCTGCCGGTGTGGTAAAGTTAACGGTCCTTTATTTCGCTCCAGAACATTTTGATATGACAATAATATAAATGACCACTCATACCAGACAAAAGTAAACAAAAAGAGAAAGATTATGTAGTGGACATTATGTCAACTAAAATGTAAAAAAATCATGCAGGTTCTTCCGAAAATCAGATTTTCGTTCCATCAATAACTTAAACTGAAGAATAACTTTTGCCTATGTTTGCGGTCTGAATGGGACAAAAGCTTTAAACATTGACAATTGTATGAGAGTTAAGAACTGATTTCAAGCACACACTTACATAAGAATAAGGCCTTAGAACCGATTTATTACATTCCTGCCCCCCTCCGCCTTTAGTTTAATGAAATTTCTAGCTTATTTAATTAGTCTTTCTTTTCTACTAGGCTTGAAATATATCTTTGTTCTCATAATTGTGATAATTGTACTTTGTAGTACAAGTACGCAAACATATATCATTGATCGCTGATTCCCTTGCAACAAATATCATCTTTGTGCCAGAAAGCTAAGATACTACTACTGTTACAAAGTTGAGAGTCATAAGTTTTCTGTTGTCAGCTTCCTCCTCATTTGGCTGTAGGCTACAATAATCATTTCATCTAGAAGTGCCCATACGCAGGAGAGTATAGTCGTGCTGTATGTGCCTTCTAGGCACTGTTGCAAAGTTTCTTCTAATTTGACCATAGTCTTTTAAATACATTTCCATATAATAAAATTGGCACCAACTGTAGCAGGTATAACAATTAGCTTTGCAGTGGCGAAGACTTCAAAATTAACTTTTCTGACATGAACATATGACCAAATTTTATTTGCTGTCAGAATTTCAATGACATATTTCTAGTTCATTATCAAATGATCACGAAACAAAAATAACAAATTGATATGCAAGAAATGATGATGTGAGAGAAAGAGATAAAATAAAATAATTCGAGAGGAAGAAGTGCCTTGATAATACATGGATAAGCAATAGTGTCTTGATAATATTAGGCCAATCAGAAGTAATTTGAGAATACATGAATTGGCGAAGAGGCCTTAGAATATTTGGTTTATGTTTTGTCATATGTGTCTGATATTCATTATAAAATATAAAATATAGGAGCACCTTGAGAATACTGTTATCGTTTCTCTTTTGTGATGGACGAGTACACGTGCCACATGACTATGCATACATTGACAGTGCCATGAAAACAATTGTTTTTTTCTTGTGTGACAGATGCTCCAGACGAGTACTTGTGACTGTACTTTTTAAGCAAAATACAACCTCACTAAGATTATATGCCTATGACTCATAATCAAAATACAACCTCCCTAACATTATTGGATCTGTATGCCAAAGAGTCATAATCAAAATACAACTTCGATAAGATTTTTTTGATCTGTAAGATTAAAAGTCATAATCAAAATACAACCTAGCTAAGATTATTGAATCTGTATGCCTAAGAGTCATAATCAAAATACAACCTCACTATGGTTATTGAATCGGTATGCCTAAGAGTCATAAACAAAACACAACCTCACTAACATTATTGGATCTGTATGCCTAAGAGTAATAATCAAAATACAACTTCACTAAGATTATTGAATCTGTATGCCTAAAAGTCACAATTAAAATACAACCTCACTAAGATTATTGAATCTGTACGATTAAAAGTCATAATCAAAATACAACCTCACTAAGATTATTGAATCTGTATGCCTAAGAGTCATAATCAAAATACAATCTCACTAATATTAATGGTACTGTATGCCTAAGATTCATAATTAAAATGCAACCTCACTAAGATGATTGGATCTGTATGCCTAAGAATCATAATCAAAATGTAACCTCACAACGATTATTTGATCTGTATGCCTAGAAGTAGGGGTGAAACGATACACCTCTGCCACGCATCGATACGATTATCGATACACATATCAACTTCATGGTCTTTTCATCTATAGAATGTCTCGCAATGGTAGTTTGGTGCCATTTTTTATATGTTAACATATTGGGTGTATTTCCAGTATGCAGATTACAAACAAACATAGACCTATCATTTGTTCATATGCAATTCTCATCCTTGACAAGATTAAAATAATAAAAAAAATACTTCTAAACAGACTAGCTGTTGGTGATTTTTATTCACCCTTTTAGGCCATTTCAGGCTGCTCCATTCGATCATATGCATGACTCATCCTGGTCACCACGCCCTATGTTTTACATTGAATGAATGTTTTTAAAACATCTTATTGCCAGTTTCATGTCTTCACTTAAATTTTGAAGAGATTAAGGTGTTATCTTCAAAACAGAAGAAACAGGCCAATTGCCTTGTGCAAGGAAATTCTTATCTAGAACAAGTCCGAGTGTTGGAGCGGAGATAACTAATAGCCAAATCCTTCACATTGTACTTCCTGCAGATGTAAAGCAACTGCCGCGGCCACATACATTTGTTTCTGTCAGTGAAAAATAAAATTATTGACAACACCCACTCCCTTTCTACAAATTAACGAGGTGGCTATAACTCGTGCGGTTTGAAATCTGACCCCCTTGCTGATTCTGTGCTTCTTCATCCCATCGGCAGGTTCGGTCGCTGATTACATATATCAACGTAAAAGGAGATATTCCAAACTTATTCCCCATGTACGAGTTATGTACTTTACACATATTATTTAATAGTCACTTTTGTGTGAAGTTTCTATGTTGCTTTTGTATCTATTTGGATAGAGTTTGGATGCCAATATTTCCGGTATGTCAAGCAGTGAACACGTTACAGTGAGTTATGATTGGTGGTTATTGTTTTACTCTGGACTTGAACAAACAATAACCACTATTCAGAATTGCACGCAAAACTACGTGACACATCGGATGTGTAGCCTTCAATTCGATCCAAGTAGACAACATGCGATGCAACAGATAAACTTCGCGTAAAAGTGGTTATTAAATGGTCAGTAAAGTACTTAACTCATACATAGGGAAGAAATCTGCAATGTCTTCTTTCCGTTGATATATGCTATCAGGAGCTGAAGATGCAGACGAGATAAACTAATTATCATGGAATTGGGGCGGGAGAATGCGGCAGATTTCGAACCACGTGAGTTAGTCACCTTGTGCTAATTTGTAGAATGCGAGTGGGTGTTGTCAATTGCTTTTATTTTTTACTGACAGAAATGAGTGCATGTACTCAGATGAATTTTAAATTGAAAGAATGAAAAGAGAAATGACTAATACTTATTCACGACTGCTGAAGATTAAAGTAACTTGCACAGAGTAAGTATCGTTTTGTACCGATTCTTCCCCTCTTGTATTGATATGGGTATCGATACAGAAAAAGTATCGATACATCGATAAATCGATTAATCGTTTCACCCCTACCTAGAAGTCATAATCAAAATACAACCTCACTAAGATTATTGAATCTGTATGCCTAAGAAACACAATCAAAATAAATTGTAGATTAATAGCGTAACGCCATATGCAAATTTTGTACATGATTTTTAATACAAGCCTCTATTGTATCTCGGCCAATAGCACAAGCCTTTGAATGAATCTGAAACTGATTTAAATTATTAAAATTGTATGAACTGCTCTAAGTACAGAATGAAAATGGATAATGTTGAATCGTGTTGGTCAACAGCTCCATATATTTATAACATTTTCGTGTTTCGCAGAAAAATGAAAGCATATCTGTCCAAGTGTCCTGGTAAATGAGAGCTTTTTGTGGATCACATGTTCACATACGGCCAATAATGGTGTAGACTCAAACACCGACCCGTCGGTGGGGCAGGGAGAGGACCAAATGTATTCCCATATCGTTGAACACATGTTATCATCGTCTTTTACCATTTTTCTGCTTTAAGTATATTTTCTTTGGCAGCCATGTCACCGTCACTGTAAAATTTACATTGATTACAAACATGGAATTATATTTCGTCAAAGCTATACATTTAGGTTTTAAACGCATTGCAAAATGTTTATCATTTCACCATATACCATGCATGATTATAATTTGTGTACAAAATTTAGCTGTTATTGTTTGATGCATGCTACCTTTTCTCTAGGTTTTATTTGTCAACATTTATGTTCTCCTGGTATCCAAATGTAAAATTATTGCTCTATTTTTACGCGTGAAACTAATTAAGCAATCAAGGACGTAAGAACTGACATATTAAATTCATACTCATCTTCCAATGTTTTAAGATGTGGATGGAGAAAGAAATATAAGTAAGAATGGAAGGATAAACCAACCAGAACGTGATTTTCTTTTTTTTTTTTTGGGGGGGGGGGGATCCTTCCTTTCAATAGGCATGAAGGTCTTATTTTAGCAACAGTCCCATTTATCAAAGCTAGATACACGTACAAAAAAGTCAATTATCTGTTTGGTAAAGTTCATCCACTGAACCAGTAATCTAAAAGCAGTCAACACGTTCCTCAGTGTTGACACCCTAAATATTAGCTGCAACACAATTCTGCGTATGTGTGACTTATAAGTGGCTCACGTTAAAGATGTTGAGGAAGGCACCGACGTCTTTTGATGTAAATCTTTAAGCACAATTCGAGATGCATTCACAGTAAGTCCCCGAAACCTCTATATTTAAACCGGTGGCTCCGTAACTTCACCTTTTGAACGAAAACCATTCTTCGTCTTTCATTCACAGTAACCATGACTGCTAATCTATGGATCCTAAAATTTACAGGTTTCTTCCTACCCAAGTGCAAGCCATCTGCAAAGTCTTTTCGAGGTCTGAGATGAATAAATGATTTTGTGCAGAAACTATTTTTTATCTTTCACTCAGAGTGACCTTAACCTTTGATCCTTTGGCCCCAAAATGCTTCTTCATTACTACAAATGCGAGACGTCCTTAAAATTTGGTAACTGTAGATGGGAGAGGACTCGAGTTATTGAGCCGAAACCATTCTTCTTCTTTCAGTCACAGTGGCCTTGAGCTTTACCGTTTCTGCCCCTAAATCAAACAAGTTTTTTCCTTATAAGACTTCCACTTGGGTATCAGTAGAGGCAATCAGAATTAATGTACCGAAACGAAATTGGTATCAGACTGGCGTACAATTTGACGGACGGATGCTGGACATACGAACCGAGGGACACACTCAAAACATAACATAACACTCTCAGTCTTATGGCGGATGTATACAAAATCCAAATGCATCGCGTTGTATGAAATATACAATGTAGAAGTGTCTCAAGATAAGGTAAGCATATAAAAGTCGAAAAGGATTGAATATTGCTGATAAGAAACGTTTTTAAATTCCAATGTCGAAATTACACTATTGTGATATATTTATTTCTTTTTTATAACCGTTAATAACCATTAGCACTTAACTATTTACGTATCAGGAAAGGGTAAACGAAATTTAAATATCATTCTTGATGTAACAATGTTCGTAATCTCACTAATTTCTTCACAAATATGCAAATGAAACAAACTAACATACGATAAACTTAAACTTCATTTTACAATAACTTCTGGTGTACGTTACATATCGAATCAAGTATGAAAATACCCGTTTAATTAATTTTTTTAAAAGAAGGCAATAATTACTTAACAAACATCTACAACAAATATTAAATGTCGTATGTGAAAATAAATAAATACAATAATTAAATAAATAATATCAGAAATCTACTCATAGTAGGTCAAAAATAGTATATAGTGAAAGAAGTTGCAGATTCGATGCCTTCGCCCATACTGCGAGCACGCCTTATATAAAATCTTATGTAGTTGGATGTATCAAATTCATACCTTTCATGCACTACCGCACATGTCAGTCGAACATATCGCTCAATTAAATACGTGAACTAGTTTTACAGAGAAGCAAGAAAATGTTGAACCTGAGATACAATTATAGGCAGTTTATGCATTTAGTATGTATGTACATAAGGACAATGATGGCTATATGGTGGCGTTAAATAAAGTTCTCAAAGATTCAGTATCAAGAATTGCACAAAACATTTAGGAAAATAAAGCCTTAGAAATAAACGTTAACAAGGTTAAAGATGATGTGAAAATTCTGGAAAATGTATACACAATAAAAGACAAAGTAAAAATAAAACCCATAAACTTGTCAAAGTATAGTGTCAAGATTTGTTATGTCAATCGAATTCCCTTAACAACCCTAAGCTTTTATCTGATGGTACATCACCATAAAATTCCCTAATAAAAAACATTGTCTCAGGGTGGAAGCAGACACACTCGACAATGGTATTTTCCACTGTCAACCGACACAGGCAAGGTATGCACTCGGGTCAAGGTCACCCTCAAGATGGAATGCATGCGTCATGTATGTGTGTCCTATACGCAATCGGCACAATTTAACCTCATCTCTGGGATGTATTCCATGCAACTAATGCCACTCTCCAATCATGGGTTTGATGTTACGAAGCTTGTTTGTGGAGTTTTCATTCCACATACGTTTGCCAAGTAATGGCACAAGTCGATTTATATAATGTTCAAAGTAAGTATAAGGAATCTTTCATTTCAGAAATGGATTACTGCATAGCAGCTTTGCCTGCTTTATCTGACCGTTTATTCCACTTAATACCTATGTGACTAGGCAGACATGTTGCTCTACGATCTGGAATATGAAAGGGTTGTCAAAGTTAAGGTCTTGCAAGTTTTTCTGGGTGGAAATGGAATGAAAAATATGATGCAATTTGTTCTTGAGACGTTTCTGTGTAATTCATAGACTTTAGCATAGTTGTATATTCTTCAGTAAAAATGGAGGCTTTATTTGGTAACCGGCTTGAGATGGTGCTATTGGGTACTGCAACGGCAGCTTCAACCTTCTGTCATTATTTTGGACCGTCTGTATACAGGGAAGTACAGTAATGAATAGAGGGCTCTGATTCAGTGAATTGTACTGACAAGCGAGGTGATTTTGTTCAGGGCTTTTAAATTAGAAAAAAGCAAATATTATTGTGTTTTGTTATGAACACAATATTGTGCAGTATCTGCAACATTGATTTTTACGTTTCGAGGTGAGGACGAAATTGTGTGCTAAAAGCTGGACATAAAGAGTACATCATGGCCCAGATTAGATACCAGTTTGGTAGTATACTGAAGACTCGGTTTTATTCGTTTGATAAAGTGGTGTATCAGATGAAGCATCTGCAGGTAACATTTACAAGCTGGTCCGCACACAGTTGAGCCGTGGTCAAGTTTAGACCTTACCAAGGGCCCGTAAAACCGTAGAAGGACCTTCCATCCTGCCCCAAAATATGTGTTTGGCAAGAGTCATATTAGCACCAGAGCTTATTGACATTTGTCACTGAAGTATCTAATATGTAGAATGAATGTTTATTTACGTTCATAAATCAGCACCAACTACTTTAATCTCGCCACAATTGTGATAAGAGAACTCTCAGGCGGCACGTACAAGTAAATACCTGGTAAACACTTAACTGATCAGAAGTTGGATAAAATGGAATCAAAACAAATCAAGAAAACATACGAAACTTATACAAATGCTAGATCAACTAAAATATCAAAGTCATTGGCTGTAATAATACTAGGAATAACAATTTTGATGAGTAAATGTCTTCCAATTGATAACTTAAATAAAATACAGAAAGAGTTCAAAGAAGACAACTAAACATCAAACGCAATCACACACTATACCGGGTTTCAATCGTTTGGATTGAAATTACTGTCACGGAATTGTGTGCAAGAAAACGCCTTTGTGTTATATGTGGGGAAAACTGCAGACGGTTTAGTTGCTGGATACGGCGTTACTCGTGGTGTATGTTTTTTTTTTTTTTTTGCTAATTTGTTTTTTTTTTTTTGCTTTTTATTTTGCCTGCGCTATTTCAAAATACGGACATCTGTTCACTCGCTGATTCATGCACAAAGCTCGGCAGTGAAGTGCCTGTTTTTACGAGTTGTCTGGTTGTGCATTTGACCACGCTCATAGTACTTATAGTGCTAATTTTCCCTGTATCGTCACAATGTAGAAGAGTCTTGTCAGTAAGCTGTCCACTTAACGGAAGCAATCTTCAGCTGTAGATGTGGGTGAAATCTGTTACGAGGAATAGTCGAACTCTGTGGGGTTGTCTAACCCGGATACTACGTCAATGTTGATTTTGGTTCGAGGGTCAAAGGTTCGAGGGTCAAAGGTTCTGGACTGGACCTGCAGTATAGTGAGGTCTTTGGGGGATACTTCAGCCGGTTGGAAGGAGCGGACCACACCATTTGTCGTGAGCTGTGGATTGGAAATATCTCGAAAGTATCGCCTGGATGCCACGAGATAGCGTCATGATATATGCTGATATATGTTGATGGAATATATATAAATCCTTTATTCGACCCAATACACGCTTCGACCCAATATCCGTTTCCTAAACTCAAACTTCGACCAATAACCGACTCTCCAACAGTTGGTTGAAGTGAGTAAAGTCTCGTAAAATAACAGATATTAAGTCGCAAGTGAGAGATGACACTTTATTTCAATAAGATGCATCTGAATTTGAATCATGTGAATATTAAAGTACACATTAATTATACAGATACAACAGAAATATGTTAATTTTGAAACAAATAAGAAATATATATATTTTCTTCGTTAGTTCTCTCTCTCTCTCTCAAGAGCTTATTGATGGTCGATTGAACAATTTTTCCATAGAGTCTGGTGCTATAATTGGTCCTACAATGTTAAACGTGGACCCTGATATTTATGACAAGGTCTTACTTCCGGCACAATCGGTACTGTGTAGCGTGTTCAATTGTCGACTGACCGGGCAACTCGAGGCAAACTTTTCAAGAAATCTCACATACTTGGCAGCCCATATTGACACTGTTGCACAGATTTCTTTTTCCTGACGGAATAATATCTTGGAACAACGAAGTCGATGCGTTTGCAGGACTCAGGGCACTAATTATAACGACGAATGGGAACCAGTCTAGAAGTGGGTGCAGATACAACAGAGTATTTATGGGTTTGGCTTGCCATAATTGGTTGATAATCAAAAGTAAAATTTTAGTAAAAAGAATCTTGTGAAAGCTTGTCCTAATTGTAACTGAACAAATAAAAAAAATAAAATCGAGACAATGTTTTATTGATGGAATTTCAGTCGTACTTGACTTTGAAACACCCATTGCTGACATTAACGCATGTAATTTTAAACATGCCGCGGGACATATAGCTATCTCCACAAAGATGCTTGCATCAATGATGGGTCTATACTGAGAAATATAGGTTTGATCATAAGCATTCAGAAATTTAAAGTTATTGAATTTTTAATATCATGCTGTTTCTATAGGTTTACTATGAAAGCTAAATTAGTACCGTGAGTCCCATAGAGAATAACAGCTTTACAGTGGTTCACATATGCATGTACAATTAAGTTACTATATATGAACAGTTCTGGTTCTGTTTGTGGATAATAAGCAAAAGGAATACCTTTTGTCTACTTCAGAATGATTTTCAGTGGGATATAAACACGTTTTCAGATATGGCCACTGCTGCCATGAAATTGGGGGTGGGTGGTGAGTGTGCAGATTTTACTATGTTGGGTGGGGTGTTTTGCACATTGGTTAATATCTATTGAATCAAATATTTAAAGTTTAGACAATTTACCATTTATAGAGTAATTACGGTCACCAATCTGATATTTCCTAGTTGTGTTTTGAAACATTATGCTTGAGATATGATCACTTAGATCTCCACCACCATGCGTAATGCTGATGACCCACATGATTTTATGTCCCACCCATTTCATTCATTGGAACTTCATACTTTGTATTTTAATTGGCTTATGCCTACCTTACTTTAATTTTAAATTATATGTGTTCTGGAGAAATCTTAAGTAATTGTTTTCGTTTAATTTTCCTTTTTTGAAGAAATACATGCACATATAGATGGTCACATTGACCTTTTGCTCATTTACTGCAGAATATGACAAGGCTGATAATATATTTCAATCTTAAATAGAAGAGAGACAAGTCGTTATAGCAAACAAGGTAACTCTTGATTAGACAGATATATTTTAATTTTTTCTTCTTCTGATCGTCTGCAATGAGACTCAAATGCTTAAATGTTGCCTTAAATGCAACTTTGCTATTGCTGGTATACATGAACTTGCAATATAATTTAATATTCACTAATGTAATCTTTGAAAAGCGGAATTATGCACAGTGTTTACTTATGCATTCTATTTCTATTCATAGATCTGTCATGTAAATCAAGGGTGGAAATAGGACTCTCGGTACTAACTATATGGAAGAATGGGAACCAGTCTAGAAACGGGTGAAAATAAAATAGAGTACATATGAGTATGGCTGGCTATGATTGATTGATAATCAAAAGTAAAATTTTGAAAGCTTGTACTATTTGCAACTGAAACAAATAGAGAAAATATTGTATTGATGGAATTTCAGTCCTTTTAGATACTTGACTTTGGAACACTCATTGCTGAAATTAGTACCTGATTCTTTAGGTGCGGAATTGACAGATGTTTCAAACACATGTAAATCCAAAACATGCCGCGGGACACATAGCTTTCTCCACTAGAAATTTGCATCAATGATGGGTCTATATCGAAAAATATAGGTTTGATCATGAGCATTCATAAATTTAAAGTTATTGAATTTTTAATATCATGCTGTTTCCATAGGTTTGTCATGGGAGCTGAATTAGTACCGTGAATCCTTCATGAACCTTTGACATACATTTGGGTTGGTTGAAATGCGATGGTAGGCAAGCATTGCCGAAGTCGGTTGAAATGGGGTCAGTTTCTTTAACAAAAGGAATCTGTCTAATCGCTTCAATCAACATTAATGTGCATCTCTTGTTGATCAGTCACCTTGCAAATTTAAATTACATTGATTGTCCTGAAACAACCAATAGTGTAGTTCTGCTTCAACTGAGAGAAAACAATAAAAAGGACGATATTCGAACAAAAGTGGAATCAAATAAAATGAAGAACAGATCAAACTCCAATGCGAAATGTCGAGCATTCAAAAACGATTCTTATAGCGAAATGAAAGAAAATAAATGGATCGCATACCCACTGTTGGAAAAAAAAAAATAGAAATGATACACTAAAACCAATGAAAATGATAACAAATCAGAAAAAAAATAATCTTATTAAGAATCTAGAGCTTTTAAAAAGGAACAAATCTGACTTATAGGAAATCATACAAGTAATTATGAAAGACATCAGCCGCAAATACAGTGTGTCCTCGCATCTTGCTCAGTGCCCCGGCAACAGTACAGACCCATAGGTTTATTGTTATTCCATCCAATATTTATATAGGTCTAGATAATTTGTATTGTATGATTCAGTGGCAACATACAGCACGACCTATTGGGATATTGGTACTGATTTGAATAGTTTCGGAGATATGGCCCAAAAACACGTTCATACACACACACACGCATTCTCACACACACACACAAGAAAACTTGCAAAAGTTACGCAAATCTTGTATGCATGCCACTGTTAATAATTTACTTTTCGCGAATACTGCGTTTCGAAAAAGTAATGTTCGACTTATTGGCTACTACATGGATTCACAAATGTGGAGCAGACAATTTTTGCGACTTTACGCTCTGATGAACATTAGGGACTGACTATTTAATCTTGTGGTTGACGGGGTGTGGAATTTTTTTGGGAGCCGGGATATTTTAATTCATTTTTACCTCAATATCATTTACTTTTTCAACTAATATAATACGTTTTTATCGAAATAAAATCTCACCCACCCATCTAAATTAAATGGTCTGTCCCTAAACAGTATGCATCAGTTCTCACTCTTAAAAGATGTAAATGCAAACTTTAACATTTCTTATCATAATAAAAAAGAAAATAACATTTCGTGGAAATATAGCACAATTCAGCAATTGATATGATGTAAACTGTCTTTTCTTTACAACAAGCAACTTATAACACGTACTCTAGGATGGCAGATCTAGTGGAAATCTTTTGAGATATAGGCAACAGGAGAACTCGAATCCCCTGGCCATTGATGGGGTGAAATGAACCCTTGCACATGGCGGCATCATGGAGCTACTCAGGGCACCAGACTGGTGTAAATTTATTAAGTAAAATTTGCATTTGTCCAGATGGAAAGTCTTAAATCTCTCTCTCTCTCTCTCTCTCTCTCTCTCTCTCTACTGGTGCATCATCCTGGCACTCATCCTGACTATCGCGACTTACATAACCTGTCTGGGCTAAAGTCAAAGTCTGAGAACAAGTCCAACATAGATAAATCAGATTTTCCTTTGGACTAGGACTGTCGGTTGACTGAACGCTATTGACTAATAGTCCTCACTGATGTTTCTGTTCGGCTGAGTAGGGAGTTTAAATGGTCGCACTTATATTAGAATAATTGTTTTTCTGTAATTATTGTCATTTCTGTCAATAATTATTCATACACGAAGACGTAAAGTCAGTTTCGTTACGTTACAGGCATCTTGACATGAACAGAAATTTAGGATAGGAATATGTGTACAAGTTTCATGATCCACGAGGCGACATCCTGCATCTTTATCTCTATAGCTAGCATCCTGTTTACATGTACGGCGCCTCATAGTCCTTCTCTCGAGTTTCCGCACTTTCTCAGATTTACGATAGCAACTTCATAACTGAATATAGTAGCTAATACCTGGAACTATAGGCTGATGACGCAGTTAGCACGAAGGCCATATCAGACGCAGTTACACCAAACAAATGTCAAGGTTTGATCTAAAAAAAGAAATCGGTTAAATGATAAATATATTCAATCGGGAAATGAAACTGAAACCCTAAGTATTTGGCTCGATGTGATAAGCTGTAGATCCTTACAGGTCATGTAGTAATAGGAAATCAGTGTCTCCTCATAATATATCCTTCTGAAAGCACAAGTCAAGGACGAAACATAAACTTACAACTTAAAATAAGTGTGAACTCGGATGAACGAATTTGAATTATTCCAAAGCTGCACGTTCGATAACCTCAGATATGATTAAGATAAAGAGAAATTATAGTACAACAAAGTTCGGTTACACTAGGATACAACGTCATAACCAAGCAAAAAAATGAAAACAATATACACGAATAAATAAATCATGCACTCAAAATACAAAATACCCGGATGCGTTGATATTTTACATTTCGTTCAGTATTTGCGAGATTGCAAGATTTTTTTGGCTATCATTGATATAAAATTGCCAGCAGTAGAACTTTATCTGTATCTCCATCTAATCAGTTTTTTTTTTCGTCAAGGTTAAAATGTTAACTGTTTCCATCACATCACGGGCAGTAACTCTGCAAAATATGTCAATTCGAGCTTAATCTATTAATTTATCCAAGATCTTGATAAATTGCAAATTCACAGTACATTTAGTTGGAATTGTTAAAAATCTAATACAATTCATTGACGCATTTTAGGTCGACGAAGGGTAATATTTTTGTATAAATTGGTCGGAATTGGCGGATGGTCGCACTGTTCGGACATTCTATAAATGAATCTTCATTGTAAATTTTATTATTATCAAAAAGGTGCTGCCGGAGTATTTAAAACGTAAGCCCGTTATACGTCAATTATGAGCCATTGCTGAAAACAGCAAGCTAATCACCGAAGTTTTTTTCAACTATTTTAAGAAACAGCTTAACAGATAATTTACTGAAATTCAAAACATAAAAGGTTATGGTCTACAGCGTTTGAAACATTTTAGGTGTGAGTAATTCGGGAATCAAAACTCTAAGAGTAAAGAAATTGATCGTGAAACATTAGGTCGGAAACCTTTCTTCGACCCAATACAAGCTACAACACAGTATCCGTTTCTTATATTCAAACTTCGACCAACTATTAGAGAGTCGGTTATATATATATATATATATATATATATATATATATATATATATATATATATATATATATATATATATATATATATGTGTGTGTGTGTGTGTGTGTGTGTGTGTGTGTTAGGTTTTGAACCTAAAAGTCAATTTTAATCATCATTAATTTGTATTATAAATAAACAACTCAGTCACGTACTTGTTTTCAGTTTTTTCGCTAGATCCATTCCCGGTTTCATCCTGTTGGAATCACCCATTTCAGCATTAAGTGCTAGCGTGATACCTTTTAAACACATTCAGTTTAAAAAGGAAACAGATGAAAACCAGGAGGTAATTTGTTTCGATAAAGTTTTTCTACAGTAATTTAAGATATGTGTAAGTCGATAAAATCTTTAGTTGACGTCGTAGCCTATTTACATGAAACATGACTCTATTACTTTGAAAGTAATTTGAATAACATTTTAGAAAGGTTGTCATTTTGTTCCAAATTAAATCGAAGGTGGTGAAAGTTAAACTGGAGAAAATTATAAGCCACTGAGAAGGTAACTTGTTGGTATAGTTGGTGCTATTGGAATATGCGCTATGCATTCAAAGCAAGGTTTTGTTAAAAATAAAATACATCAACAAAATCAGGACGGAGGAGCCTACTGACGCCAGAGGCAACTTCAGTACTATAAATAAAGTAAATTCGTTTCCAGAAATGTTGCATCGAGGCAAAGGCTTATGATAACAAATAATAAACTTTACATTATTAAATAGCAAACGAAAAGAACAACATAATTACCATTATTTACATTGCAGCATTAAATTCAACTCTTACAGTAACTTAGTTTGCTTTTGAAAAGGATGGTTACTTTTAAAATAAATTCTCCACCCAACATGCTTACAGAAGAAAAAAAATATTCGTTATTTCTTTGAGTCAGTATGCGATTGACTAAATAATTTAATAAATGCATTACCTATTCAGCTAATTTCTTAACACCTTTAAATGGAAGAGAAATTACCTAACGACCGTATAATCAAGTTTAGGTTGATGAAAATTTAAGAAATTATGATTGATTCAGTTAAAGAGATAGAAAATTACAGAAATAAGGAAAAAGTATAAAGCAGCATGTATGTTTTTAACTGGGTAAAGGCTGGTATGGCAAGTATTTTTGTGGAATGGGTGTTGCAGCTGCTAATTTGTGAGTTGCAGAAATAGCTACAGGATTACAGGGTTTGGTGAAACTTTACTAAGGTTTGTTGGTAAAGCTTAAAAAGACAAGCTAGTATACAATAAAGTTTCAAAACAAGATGACATTGTAACCTCTTTTAGAACTGAATGAAAGTAATGAAAAAGGTCAGGATGAATTTAACATGACAGTTACTGAATACAACAAATGGCTGCAAGGACATAAAGGAAAGCGTCATGCAAAACCGGACTCTTTCAAGGATTCTCCATACTTAAATAGAAGGCTTCCCCTGTCTAACGGTGAAGCCTACTTACATTACTATGGAAGGACAGTCTGAGAAAAAATATATTTCTCCAACCCTATAGACAATAGAGACGGTAAATTATACATTTCATTACAGAGAATAGATTTTGTAGTTGGTTATTAGAATATTTCAAATAATCAAACAATAATATATTCTATTATATAAATGATACGAATGAAGCCAAGACCATATCAATATGTGATGGTTTCTGCAATTTTGACATGTACATAAACTTAGGTAATGAAGGAATGACTGTTAATAACCACAATTAAGAAAGCAAAAATATTGAATGCCAGAAACAAGACTCTAAAGTTTTAATACCTCTGAACAATAATTAAACAGTGTATATAACCTGCTACAATTATATATTACTAGGATTTAATAGTCAGAGTTCTATACAGTCATCTACCGAATTAGATACAAGTTGTGGAGTTTTCAAGCCTACAAAGTTATATGTTTTTCTTGATCAGCTAAACAATACAAAGAATTACCTTAACGACTTTTACTCTACTTTATTAGAGTCCCAATCTATTAAAACAGTATTTCACGGTGATTTCATCTCATACGATGCTGGTAGTCCACATACCCATTTACAAAGAGTTACTGTAAATAGATTAAATATCAGCATTAAAGATAAGGATGGAAAAGTAATAGATTTTAGCGGTATGCCAATTACTTATATCTTTAGAATAGCTCAGGGATAAGGATAGCTCGCGCACAGCACGAATTTCTTAAGCTCAGGCAATACTACGTTAGGCTCGCGCACAGTACTAATCTGTTAAGCTCAGGCAAATTCATTTGCCGTTTCATGTTAAATAAATGACAGAAATATCTATAAGAGGTCCTCCGCATCATCATCAATCTTTATTTCCTCTTTTGAGAGATAAAGATGCAGTCAAAGGAAAAAAAGAAAACAATATTGAAATGAATTCAATTAGTTATATACAATTAGCAGAGGTGTACATGAGAGGAATCTATGAGTTTTACCTATGAGAATTCTTATATGAGGACACTATACTTATTAAAAGTATGGTGCACTCTTGCGCAATCCTCCAATGCTTAATTATTGTACACATCATCATTATTTTACAGAAAATAATATTGTATATGTAATATATATATATATATATATATATATATATATATATATATATATATATATATAAGCATGCATGAAGACATGATTATCAAGATTTCAACGATCACATAATTCCAAATCTTGATGATCTGAAAATCGATCTTATTACCATGAAAAGATTCCATCAATTACAGTTGCAGAGAACACTGAGGCAGACATTATAAAATTTCTCAGTATTTCAGGCTCATCTAAGCCGATACCATTGGGAAATTCTCTACCCAGGAGATGTTGAATAAATTCTTCATCTGATATATTATGAAGGTACACGCCAAGACGAATGTCAAAGTTATTTATAATATGTGTCCAAAATATGTCTCGTTCTCGTACAGTTCTCTGACAGGAAATAAATGCATGGATTATTACATCTGTGTAAGAGTAACTGCAGTGTTTACAAACTTGCATAGTATTATTTGGATCAGTTATCAGAACATTTGCAAGGGATGTAATTAACTGTAACACTCTTGTTGTTTTTGGAGTTTGCCATAAAATTGAGGGTTTTATTGAAGTATGAACATTGTTGAATCTTTTGTAGGAAATGTCAGTATGGCACAAGTTTGTAAAGCGCTCGTTTTCATATTTATGAGTAGCATGTTTTATTATTTGTTTCCATTGTATTTTTCCTGGAAATATTTTGTCTATGACATAAATTTCAATAAATTCATAAATATTATATTTCTGCAAAATGCTACATATATCTGCAATAAAGCCTTTTTGTTCGGTAACATCTTTTCAAATAGATATAGATATAGTCTGAATAAAAATATTCTTTTAGTTGTTACATTTTCTGGAAGATGGCATAATTTACCAAGAAAGTTTAGTTTCCTTTTATCAGTTTCTGATATAATTCTCTTTATCCCCAGTAAACTTTTGCTCATTCCTGACCGCGTGTTTTGAGGAAAGCCTTGCAGAATTTTGGTACAATGATGCTGAAATATATCGAGGTTTCTCAAGTCTTTGAGACTGATATTCGACGAGACTTCACAACCATAACGGGCTGATGGTATCACAATTTTTTGGTACAAGCTGACGTAGGTAAGATGATTGGATCTAGCTTCATTTGTGCCAACTCCTACAAGAGAATAAAATGATTTTCTGACTTTAGTACAAGCCCTGTCTACTTTAGTCAAGCATTTCATATTGGAACACACAGGAATTCCAACATGTTCGGTTTCACTTAAAATAGATATAGTATGATTGCCTATTTTCCAGTTAAACTTCTCACATGTTGTTTGTTTATTCTGAATAAAAACTAATACACAGCTTTTACTAACGTTGAAGGTGAAGTTCCATGTTAGTGAGTATCTGTTACATATATCAAGCATTTTTTGCAAATGGATTGGTGTGTTTGCGAGCAGAGTTATATCATCAGCTAATGCTGGATTTCCAGACGGAGTGGACCTAACAAGTAGCCCTAATTTTGACTGATGTAATTCTTGCAAAAGGTTATTAATATAAACAAGATATAAAAATGTTGATAAAACACCTCCCTGTCGAATACCCCGTTCTATTGGAAAAGGTTCGGATTTTGACTCGTTCATCAGGACAATGCTTTGAATATTTGTGTATGATTCCTTTAATACATGTAAGATCTTTCCTTGAATGCCCAGATTTCTGAGTTTTAGAAAAAGATCGTCGTGATTCACAGTGTCAAACGCCTTTTTAATATCTAAGAAAGCAGCAAACACTCTTGATCCTAGTTCTAAGTGGAAAAAACAGCTTCATGTAGATTGAAAGATGCTGTTATACTACTCAGTCCCTTTTGAAACCCCTGTTGCTCAGTATTAGGGAAATTATATATAGTGCTATTACACCATGCAGTTAATCTATTGAATAAACACTTTTCAAATAGTTTATATAATACAGAATTCAGGGAAATAACTCTGTAATTATCCGGGTCCGTTTTAGATTTCCCTCCTCCTTTAAATATGGGTACAATTAACCCTACTTTCCAGTCACACGGTATGGAACACTTTTCTATTACCCCGTTGAAAAACATTGTAACGAAATCTGTCAGTCTTCTTCCTCCGTAGCGTAGATGCTCATTTTGAATTCCATCAATACCCGGGGCTTTCCTAAGTTTGAGCTGTTTTATGACAGAGGCTATTTCTCGAAAGCTAAATTTTACTTTAAAGATAGGTTCATCAATACAGAACCCGTCCGTTAGTTCATGATTTACAAATACGTCTCTAGACTGAGTGTACAATTTAGTACAATATTTAGCAAACAGGTCGAGATATTTCATCCGGAGCAGTCGCTAATTCACCGTCATATTTTAATTCAAAACAACATTTTGAATATTTGCTCTTGTTACGTTGTTTGTTGTACAACTTCCAAAAAAGCCTCACGTCTAATTCGGCTGCTTCATCTAAGTCTTTTAAAATATCTTCTTCATGAGCCCGTATCGCATATTCTTGAGTATTTCTAAATTCCCTTTTAGCAGTTTTATATTGCTTGTAAGATTCATGGACAAGCCCTCGTGGCCTTCCATTTTCTATCCACTTTTCCCGAAAGTAACGAGCTTTGTTGTGAGCTTTCTTAACTTCAGGCGACCAATAAGGCTCTGTGTGAGGATTAAACTTTTTCGACGGTAAGACCTGAAAAGCTACATCTCTCATTACAGAAATTAATTTACTATTAATGTTTTCTATTTCTTGGGGAGATTGGGGGGGGGGGGTCGATTCACAATCTGCCTTTAATAGTCAATCTACTTCCAGTTGGTAAGCTATTAGTCTCTCATCTCCGCATTTAGACCAAGATGGAGATGGAAATATAGGAAAACGAGAGTTACAATACCTTGCAGCTGCAAACGTAAGGGTGCTGCACACAACATGATGGTCTGAGGCTATGCACGTATCGTGATTTGTAAAAACCTCACAATCAACGACCCTATCTAGCATTCTTCTGTTAACAAATTTAAATTTGACTTGTTCAATGGTATCAAATCATTGTTGTCAACAAAAGCCGTGAACACGTTACATTTATACCATGCACACCATGATGATGGTGATTCTCTCTATGTGGCATTAAAATCCCCCACAATTATTACTACACCGTAACACGAGTAATACTCATAGAGAAATTCAATTGAGTCAATACATTCTTGATACAAATTAAGATTTTCGTCAGACGGTAGATACACACCAAATATAAAGACTGTGACATCTTTTATCGATCTTAATTCAATGCCAACAATTCGATCATTACTGCAATGTATTTCTTTTACTGAGTAGGCCAAGTTGTTTTTAATCATAATTGATACTCCACCTCTTCGACCTTTCGAGATTAAGCGGTTTTCAGTATTATCAATTTTTTTATAACACATGTAATCCCCATGAAGAGTATCTATAAATTTGCTGGTTTGTTTTGTCAGTTTGTGTTCACATATCACGGCGATATCACATTCTAATACGTCAAGTAAATTACTGACACATAATGCAGAAGATAGCGGTATGCTAATTACTTATATCTTTAGAATAGCTCAGGGATAAGGATAGCTCGCGCACAGCACTAATTCTTAAGCGCAGACAATAATACGTTAGGCTCGCGCACAGTACTAATCTGTTAAGCTCAGGCAAATTAATTTGCCTTTCATGTTAAATAAATGACATAAATATCTATAAGAGGTCCTAGGGACTGAATTTTAAATTCAGAGTGAAAGATGAACAATATAAAAAAGAAGAATCACTAAGTCAGTCATTAAACAATGAACAATTAACATATTACAAATTTAGCACATCTTATTGAAAAATCTGATATAGCTACTAGACTTATTTTCCAAAAATGTATTGATTCTCAAATATTTTAAACTTTGGAGGTTACTAATTTAAAAGATATAAAACGTGCAGAGAACAAGTTAATAATAAACAAGAGCTGTGAATCAGAGTATCACAGAAAAAAATACTTAAGTTTCAGAACTGCAAAAACAAATAAATTATCGCAAGAAAATGATTTCAGATGTTCAATATTTGTTTACCAAGACATTAATTACTCTATCAAATGTTTTACAAGCTTTACAAACTGTTAGAGAGAAATCCAACATAAGACCTTTAGAAACGTACAGCATTTACTACAACCACATGATAAAAAACATATTTTGAATTATCAACCTGAAAGAGTTACGTGGAGGAAATAAAGAAGTCTATACAATCTTCCAATTCATTACAATCACAACTTCAACAGTTGCAGAAAGAAAAAAGCGAGTAGAAGGAACAGAATGATGAAGATATTTAAAATTTGGTTGCAGGCTTTGAAAGCTGGTGTGAAAAAGTTGAAAGAGAGATTCAAGGCTTTTAGCAATAGTCTCTTGCACTTACAGAGGAAGAATTGCCTCAAAAAAGTCAATAGAAAGATTGCGGACTCACAGAATAAGGTTAACACGAGTGAAGGTATTATTAGATGCACAAGATTTATCAATAACTGATTTAAGCAATAGACTAAACGGTTAAAGAAGACGACTTAGTAACTCTCGATTATGAACTATCTGCTGGAATAAAACAAAAGGCAAACAGAATGTAACAGATAGTAAAGAATATACAGATCAAAAACGTCAAGATAATATTAGTGTGGTACAAGGAAGAATTCACTAATTAGATAAAAATGTGAAACAATTAAGAAGAGATTTATCGATAAAGAGCAAAGGTTAACAACAAAAGTATATGAAAAAAACTTTAGCATTAAGTGAAACAATTGATAGAGTTAAATTAGAAATAGAAGTATACATTGTCATATTTAAAGAAGAAGTTAAGACTGATATAGAACTATTGATAGCAACAAAAGCGTATAAAATGTAAAAACATTAGAATCAAGCACATAAACGTACTTAAACATTGAGTGAAATAATTGCTTTACGTAGAACATCTTTAGAAAAAGACATATATAAATTCAAGACCGAATGAAACGTATATATGGTCTTGCCTACAAAGTAACAACCAATACAGAAGTTGTATTGAAACACATATTATTTACAAGAAAACAGTATTTTACTCTTTTCAGTTAGAGGAGTCGGAGATATTATACCAGATCTTTTAAATTTACATTTGAGATTGGAGACATCATACAAATTTGCAATCATTAAATGGCAGCAGTGACAGTGATAATTTGCGGACAGCTCGCTAGTCATGGGAAGTACTTATGTATTTAAGATATTTGGTCCTAATGGCGCTGATGAATAGAGAATATAACATTTTAAAACACTTCTTTAAATGCAGAGAAAAATAACGAGTTCAATGAAAACAGAGCAAAGTCACTTGATTATTTGATGAAAGATTAAGAGAGCAAGGCTTGGTCATTCATGAAATAAATAATATGGATGAATGTTTTTCTCTATATTTTTCAACTCATCCCGACACTAATTTAGGTAAACGTAATTAACCTCAACTCGATGATTTGTACAATCCTTCTGATAAGCAGATAACTTATGGGTATATAATTAATACAGTTGTAATGTGCTGTGGTTTTTTTGTGGGCTATACATTTCCTTAGAACTATGGCAAACATAAATAAATTAAGCTAAATAAAACGGAAAAATGACAACATAAGGAAAATATATAAACTCCTCAAAATCAGAACAATAAACACCTCAGGGTCTAAAGCATCTTAATCCGACACATCGGTGTACTACACACACCACAAATGGTATAAACCCTGAACAACAGGACCAAATGTTTTAATTGTAGAATTAATATTCTTCTCGTTCTATGCAAAACTTAAAGGAGATGCAGATAATTCAGTTGTTAACAATCTTGGAATAATACCTATTGGAGACATAACCATTTATTATGGAGTGATGATAATTTTAAGCTGAATGACTAAACCATTTTCATGATGTTCAGAGATTTATGGTTACCAACGTCAGAACAACTAAACTAGATCAGGATACAATGAGTAAAAAACCCAGGAAGTTAATATAAGGTGCTGATAATGCACAAAACACCGGTACAGAAGCTATTCAGTTTATTGTAAGCGGACAGAAATGTAGAATGCTACTCAGTGTTTAGATATTGATAGATCATTTTTCATTGTATCCTTTTGTTTGTCCTCAGGATTTGAGCTGGAAAAAGCATCCGAAATAAGAGAAGGTGTGCAAACCAAGATTATGAATTGGAGAATATTTGCCTCTAATACGATCAATCTACTTCTGATTTGATGGCTTATTCTGTAAACGATAAAGAGAGAAATGGAATTTCTACTTTATGATTCAATCATAAGAGAGAGAATTATTGATATAGGTGCTAATAGAACCTTAACAAATGTAAGACTTGATTCACCAAGAATGAGTATGAAAGAAGTCTTGATACTGTACACAAAAGAAAGAGAAACAGATTTTTTTTTCAAAAGCATTTCAATTCAGGAATATAAAAATAATGATTACTGTGATTACCAAACATGTTTTGTTCACTATGATATATATCAAATCAATAATTTACAGAAGCAACGAAATATATCTTTGACGAGAAACGAAACACACGGAAATTAGCAATATTAGGGTATACAAATTTTACACTGATCACCATTGTTTATTGTTGGACTTGATAAGCACACATGATAATACAATGCATGGAACAGGATATAAATTAGCTAATGTTCAACAATGAACACACAGGCAAATAAACGGAAAAGAAAACATAGATCCACACAAAATGTATATCTATTTTGCTTCTGATGGGCATGCTAGTATTAATAACAACCATTAAAAATCTATTCTGTTGGAGACAGCGAATCCTATTTAAGACTCATGATGTCCTACAAAGATTAAGAGTGTAATCATAATTAAGCGCTAAATAACTTAACTTTACAATTTAATAAATGAACCTGAAAGAACCTCATACTATGACGATATGTGATGTTACAAATTGCGGAAAGACAAAGTTTGCACTAAAGTTGATTGAAACAGAATGTTTGATTGTGTTGTTACCATTTGCCCAACATTTCTTTATCTCATTAAATATTTATAGAAAAGCCTCGTGTATGGCAGTTTCCTTTGTTATTTTTGCTGAAAATAATCCACTTAGCACCCATAAGTAAAGGCCGCATATCTTTTGTTGTTCTTTTTCCTACTCTCCGCTATTAAAATTTGGTGTCGTTTTTATTAACGCAGACACGAGGTCCTGTGTCAATCTTTATCGTACCTCAGCTACCTTTCGCAGTCTCTGTCTCTGTCTCTGTCTGTCTCTCTCTCTATATATATATATTACACTTGATTATGCACGATGAGCGTTGCTTTTCTATTTCATACTTGTATCATAGACACCAACGCAAACATTGCGACAAGTATTCTTTTTTGTCCAATTATGATATTGAACAATGCTTATATTGGCATGATATATTTATGATAAAAATATATGTTATGTTCTGTTCAACAGTTGATATAGCCCTTAAAAACGTATATAAAACCTGACTCTAGGCGGACGAACAGACTTAAAGAGGGGCGGACAGCGTTATCAATGTAACTTGGATCCGGCGATATTCGTCGCAGGCGAAAAAGGAAAAAGATGAAAGGGACGATATAAACATTTACTAAAATTTGCACAAATGTATCCAAAATGCTCTTGAAACATTTCATCTTGTGAATTTTACCTTTTCATGCAAAATCCAAAATGATGCCTTATCTACAAGTGTCAAGCTATAGGCAAAGTCCGCTTGAAAACTCTTCATGAAGATATATATACTTGTATTAATCAACGACTTTGACTTTTATATTTGATGTTTTGACCCCAAGTCCATTTTCCTTGTTCCATGATAAAATAACGTTGTTTGCCTAGTAATAATTCATCCATGGAAACTTACTATGCGTCCTTACATAACATTGTACATGTTGCACTAGCTACGATTGATACTAACAAACCTTTCAAAAATTGCAGAGCGAAACACTAAGGGCATGCAAACACTGCCATAGTTATGTCTAATGTCTAACCTTTGGGATAGTCACCGTTCTCAAGGTAAAATGCAAGGAGACAGAAAACAAATATACTATTTGTAAACATCAAAATGTCCTATAATAATACTAATAATAATAATAATAATAATAATAATAATAATAATAATAATAATAAATCTATATTTACCAATAGTTTTACAGTTCATGCATAATTTTCAAAACTTCCATCAAAGCATGTAAAGGGAACCGAAGAAAACAAAAATGGGCAAAAAATACAAAAAGCTTAAGAAGGGAGAAGGGAATAAATCAGCAAAAATATACATGGCTGTAGTAGTCTGATTAAACACTTGTGTGTGTCTATATCAATGAAAAACAATCTAACATCTTGTGAATGTATACTGTCAGATTATACTACAGTGTCATTAGCATACAAAACAAAGAACAAATGAAGCAAATACAAATCAAAATGCAAATAAGAACTATTAAAGATTTTAATTTACAAAATTTGCAATCATTTACAAATGTGCAAAAGGTAAAGAGGACAACGCTTCACATTTTAATAACCATATATATTCGCCAAAAAAAATCGGATAAATCATATTCATATCTTATACATATTTTCATTTAATGATACAAACTTCGAACGACTCTAACATATTTCTCAATGATTGTGTTGCAATGTGCTGTTGAGACAAACAAATGGATTGTCATGAGACTTAAAATAATCTTCCTTCATAAAATTAATTTTATATAAAGGGATATATTGCCAACGTGTACTAACGACTGTAAGGGTCTGTACTTTTCTTTCTTTCTTATCTATTCTTTTTTTTATTTGCTTGTGCAAATTGTTGCAATTACACAAAACAAAAAAAGCAAAGAAAATACATAGTATTACATGTAAAACTAGTTTTGAGAGGAAACAGAGCTTTTGTCAATCTTGCGATGTCTTGCGATTCCGCGATTCCGCTTCTTGTATGAGAGGTTTGACGAATTTCAAGTGTATCTGAATCTGGATTAAATCGTATTTAACTTTTTCACAACCTGCCTTTTTCATTATGTTGCAAACAATTAATCAAGAAAGTACTGGAACAGTAGATTCAATGACATTTAAACAAACTGAAAGCCAGAAAATATTTTGAATTCAATTTAGCGTTTTGTTAATTGTAATTTCTAACAAGATGGGTCCCAATCATTATCTTTGGTCGATATAAGTCAATACCAATTTACTTGCTTTACGAAACCCGTTCTTGCTCCATTTAATTATTTTGCCAATGTTTACAGAGCGATAAGAGTGTCACACAAAAGGCATTTTATTTGCTCAAATGTTTTAACTGGGAGATATATCATTCATTTCTTCACTCTTGTATTTGTCATGGTCAGGTGCACATACTATTTTCTACCTGTTGTCAGTTTGGTAATTCGTGTACATTCATTCAATACATTTGATATATAGTTGCATACAGATGACTAATTTCGGGATGAAGATGATGCTGTGAAATCAAAAGGGATAGGTGCGGCATATAACAACAATGTACGAAACATATTCAAAAACATATTATTTGAATCTCGGATTATATGATGTATATGAAAATAATATTTGTGTATAACCCTAAAATATATTTATATAAATGACTATGGTCTGAGTATATACGGTATTTTAAGTTTTAAGAATATTGCAAAACTAATACATTCAGGTTAAAATGAACTTTAAACAATTTTATAAATCTGATGCATAGTCAAACGTGCCTTAAACAGTCACTTCTGGGAAGTGACAAAATGTCCTCCCAAGACAGATGTTTGGTTAATACAGGCTAATAGCGGCTAATTGAACATGATGACTATGGCAGTTGTGATCGTGCATTGTGACGCAGAAGATATAATCAAGAAGTTCTCTTAAGCGTTATCTTACTGGTACTTAGTAGCAAGGGTACTCCACTCAGAATAAACAACGTACACGAAAACGTGTCTTGTAAATGATTTGCTTGATTTGAGATATGGGAAGCTTCCCTGCTGTATGCTGCATCAATATTTCTAAGGGCACTGATCACATTAATATTGGAACGTGCTTGAATGGAATTTGAATTGCCCAACATATATGTTTCTCCTTTAAAATTAGAACAAAGATCATCACATTGACACTTTTCGTTCGCTATACAAATCTCCGTTTGCAATGTTTTCCTCTGCTTCACTTGTATAATCTGCAAATAGGATGAACATAATTTTCACAAGGTCAGTTTAAATTATCGTGTGAAACATGTTATGGCTTTTCCCTAATGAAAATACATCTAATTAAATCCATAAAATCCATTATATATATATATATATATATATATATATATATATATATATATATATATATATATAAAAACTCAGAGATCAAACCTTTTTTTTCACCATTTTCTTTCCCTAAGTATTACTTAACGAAAAGCCAAATTGTGCTTATGCTAATAAAGAAGATGAATTTAACTCTGTCTGTGTAATTAGCATGGCATATTTATTTGACTAAAATCATGTATTGTTTTAAGTAATAATGCTAATTTCATTCTTCTAAATAACGGATTTTCTCTGAAGGAAAAGAAAGTTTTACAACCTTTCAAAACTTTTCTTCCGTTAATTGTGTTTTTTTTTTTTTGATGTCTGTGTACTTGTTGTTTCTTGACATATAACTTAATCATAATTTGTTGTTGAGAAATAGCCTTTCTAGAAAAATGTATGTACTTGTATGAGACTTAGCAGATTTTCTCTACGATAGGTTTTGATACTTACTAATCTCTGTGACATTTTCTTGGTTACTGTTAACGGTATTGTCCTGCAAATATTTTATTTAAAATCAGATAAGGAAAAACGAGGTTTGTATAACCTGTTTTGCATAGAATTTCATATTCTTTCAAGAGGTAATATCATGTTCTCATATGAGACATAATTACAGAACATGAGTTGCTATTCCAGGACGAACAGAGTGGCGAAAGTTTAAGAACACACTCCCTATTCTAAACAAGACTTTTTCAGCAGGAAATCTTGCAAAAATAACAAAAATGGATAGAAATACATACTTTTTGGAATATTTCTTTCATAGGAAATATTTAGTGTGGATATAATTCTGACTAGGCGTTATCTATTGTCCAGTAAACAAAGCTCTTTATATTTTGAGAATTGTCCCTGCCGTAAAAAATAAATGAAATTGCAACCAAAAACCGTGGAGTAATTATCTCAAATATTCAAATGAATTATAATAATGTATTGATTTAAAAGTCTTAATTTAAAGCTGCATTACCAAATACACTTGTTTACTCCCGTCTAACATTGCATCTTAAAACCCCAATACACACTGCATGATTGCGTCTTTATCCCTTATCTGATTGAAATCAATGAAGTAATTACACAAAACACTTTTATCAACCAAGAGCTACTATTATTTAACATGAAAATGTTTCATTTTAAAAGTACTGTTAAAAATTCTAATGATACTAACATTATATATGTGTATGTGGCACAAAGTCTCCTACTAATTTACACTCGAATACTTTAATTATTTTTATCATTCTATTAGGAAAATTAAAAAAAGTTATAAATTGTTTCCTTTCTTCCTTGTAAAAGTTGAAAAAGTTCAAACCTTTTGATGAAAATAAAAGTAAAACTTTTGTGAACATTAAGATTTCCAGAAATATGTTTTAAAAAATCGTGTTTTACAATTAAATTATGGTCTCTATTATATGCAGTTTATGAATGTTGCTTTCAAATTGTTAGCAGCCACCTTTTGAATACTTGAACGATATTTGCGAAAAACAATGATCTAATCTTATCTAACACCTTCGGCAATAAAAAAAAATGTTTGTTCCTGCAAAAGCAACTAAAGAAAGTTACAAATATTTATTGTGCCTCTAGTTGTGGAACATGTGTAGTATAAAAATTGAGAGAAGTGGAGCAATAATTATTTTTCAATTTTTAAATCTCCTATCATAAAATTCCTGGACCATTAGTATTTTTAAACACTCCCATGTCCTTGGGCTTTATTAAGGAACTTTCCTTCTAATGTTCCAGCGAAACTCGAGAGTCATCACCAGCTTGCATGGATCAATATTCTTTGTCGACAAACACATCATTGTGTTTAGGATAGTATTTCAGTCTATCGGGATTTTTCAGTCAAGACTAATTGCAAACTAACCCATATACCTTTTATAAAGAAAAAAAATTCCATAATAAAAGTTGAATTTAATATACGTTAAAAGACTTGAAGCAAGTATGGTATACATTACACTGCTAGATAAAATAAAGTTCAATTTCCACTTTGACAGCCGGTTGGTATTGTTAATGAGAAACATCCAAACCATCGTAGAGGCAAAACAAACACCATGTACTCCCCCTGGTTTGCAAGGATCTCTGTAAAACGTAAATTACTGAACAGGAACAACAACCAGTCAAACAAAAGATATAAACAAGAAATACAAGATATCCTTATAAAACGTATACATCTTTGATTTCATATCGTCTGCGAAAACCAAGTTGGCAGGTGTCAATGTTGCAATATTTATATTTATGCTAGTTGAACATTTTAATACAATGTTAAAGTAACCACAAACTTGATGTTAGATTGATTGTAAAAAAAACTTAACCTCCTCATAAATGTAAATAATTTTGTATAGTTTGTTCTATACACCGTTTTCAACATGTATAGCAGGGATTTAAAAGGCAGTTTCAATTTCTTCTTCAACCACTGTGGGGAACCATCAAATCAAACGAAATATGGTCTTTTTTATCTTTAAAGTCATCATTTATAACTGCATGACGAAATACGCTCTGTGCTCTCGTGTAACATTACATCTTCAAACCCCAAGGAACGCTGCATGATTGAATTTGTTTCATTTATTTGATAGAAATCAGAGACTTAAATTCACAAAACACTTTTCTCAATCAAAAGCTACTATTGCGTAAACATGAAAATGTGTAATTTCTTTACTTTCCAAAGCTACTTATGAAAATAACATTATGTGTGTATGTGGCACAAATCTTTCACTAATGTATCGAATCAAGTTGAAGAAATGAATTAAATGTTATTTTTTGCTTGTGAAAATACCAAATAGGTAGAAATTGTTTCTTTTCTTCTGTGTCAAAGCTGAAACATTTCAAACGTTTTGAGAAAATTGCTCAGTGAATATATAACAAATATTAACTTTGTTTATATACTGTTTATTGACCATTGACCCTATTCAGGAGGATTACGATCATCTTTTGTTACATGTTACTATCTGATTTCCTAAAATTATAAATAAATGACAAGTCAGTAATAAATATTAAATGACAATACTATCTGGATACCATTTTAAGAGACTTTAATGATTTATTTTACACAGGCAAAAATGCACTCACCTCTCGTTACCTCCGCTAAAAAATAGCCAGCGAATAATGTGTTAACATGCCGCTATAAACAACCAATCAAGAACATTATCAATTAGTGTATCTTTACAGATTGCTCAAGAAGCTTTTTGTTATCTACTGGTCATGGATATTACAAAGAGACATTATCTTTACAACATGGTATGTCATACATATAAATACTTTATTCATCAGACTAGTTTTGAATGTTTAGGCTGCATACGATGGATATTTACATCCCATCTAAGCTTAGATTGCCATTCAGATATCTTTCATATTTGCATTTGGTACATCTGATTCATCACATGTGGTAATGAGATTTGCCCTGGATGGGTTCACGGCACTGCATATCTTAAATTAATCATACATCAACCAACATTTATGCTTTAGCTGCAATATAGGATAAAACATTGTTAGAAATCTAATCATTATAATGTTAAAATTATAGCTATAGTTAGACATAATGATTTACAATCTTGAGGCAACTGATTTAAAATCTTTGTAAATAAACGTTCCATTTGTGGCTTGATTTAAACGAATTATGTAGTATCGCTAAGGCGAATGTCTAATGAATACCAGTAAGTATAGTATTCCAATAGTGCAGCCGAGACAAGGATATGTTTGATCTGTATTTTTCAAGAATATAAATAAAGAATGAAACAAGTTTTAATTGAAAATAAACCACACTAAAATAGAATATTCTATGTTACCTTCCTTGTTTCAAACAATATCAAAAATAGAATCATGCCAGATGCAAAGTGTACGTTTGCTTCATTGTCAAGGGAATGTTTAGACGACGTCAATTCAGAGCTCAATACAGTATCCTGACACAGACAACGTGTGCCTAGGAACCAAGGACAAGAGATGCCTGGAGATAGAGAGAGAGAGAGAGAGAGAGAGAGAGAGAGAGAGAGAGAGAGAGAGAGAGAGAGAGAGAGAGAAGACACAAATTACAAGTATAGTTGTTGCTCATAATTAATGGAATTAGAAATATCCAAAACATACTATTCATTCATACAGTGTCAAGTTATGACATTTATCTATTCATCAAAACATTGCTAAAAATGATCCTGACCAAGAGATCAAAATCATACAGAACAAAGACGAAACATATATTTCATTCACCAAGTATTTCATAGTTGATACATTCATGAAAGAAGGAGAATAAATAGCAGTTACAAGGACAATTATATTTCATGATATCATTAGATTCATGGACAGCCTATAGAACATTGGCTAAAATGTAAGCGATGAACCGTTCAGAGACGGTGAAACTGAGTGCATGTATCTTGCTTGTCTATGACGTAAAGAAAGATATACTGATGTCATGTGACATTTTTATAAGGAGGTTTGGAATGTCGGTATGACATTTTACAAACCGGACCCTGCCCGTTGTTATAGCGCACCAGGACTAGCAATGGGTGCCTCGTTACAAATATGTGGTGTAGAACTGATGACAGACTATAGTTTGTTCTTAATGATCGAGAATAGAACAATGGTAGAATTAGCATGATACCTCATAGATAAGCCGAAGCAAATCAATAACACTAACTTGACACAAAAAGATTTTAAAACTATGTTGCGTACTTAAGGTTAAGATCAAAGCCAACTATTTATGTACCTGGATACTAACCAACTATCTGTGTGGCCCATGAGACACTACATACCAGTAAAAACAAAACGATGGGCAACTGATGAGCAAATTAATTGTGTAGAAAAATCTGTTTTGGGATACCAGATGACTATCATACCGATTGTACTTTACAAGTGGGTTTGAAGATTATATAACACACGACTATTTCAAGGATTACACGTTAACTTCACATCAATTAATTCCAGAGGAAAATGATATATCTCCTTTGCAAAAAGTTAATTGATAGTTATAAGGGTACACAACCAACAATATCAAACTGTATATGCCCGTTTGGAAAATAAAGAAAATTACGTCGTTCATTAGAGAAACGTAAAGCTTTACATATAGTTAGGACTAAAACTGAAGAAAAGATATATGGAGAAGAAATGCTTATGATGGTAAAATTTCACCTTATTGACAACTCACTACTACCAAATACGGCTACTACAAATTTAAATCATAGATAAATAATAAATGGATGTTGAAACATATATTAAATGTTACAAGGTGAAGCTAGGTGAACACAGTTAAACAGAACAATGATAATCTAAAGTTTGTTATATAGTACAACAAAAAATATTATGATGAACATAGAGACTGTTACAAAGATTAGAATAAAAGGTATATACGGAATCAAAAGGATGATAGTAGCTAGTAAGTAATTAACAAATACAAAAATAACAACAAGTATAGAATTTCTATTATGTGTCGCACCGAGTTTCATGAGCAATAACAATTACAAATCAGACAACACTTTTATTTGTTTAGCTGTACCCTCTATTGAATTTTTAAATGAATAACTATAGTTTTTAAAGTTGCAGACACCCCCCCACACACACACACAAACACACACATATGATTATTTAAGACTTAGCTCATCTTTTGAGCTATCTAGTCCCGAAGAACATAACATGTTTCAACTCTAGATATTAAAGGTTATATGTGCTAAATATACTTTATTCAATCGTTATAAAATGCTGTCTGATATTGAGATAGAGGTACATGAGATTCTTGCATATGAATTTGGGGACAGATGGAATAAAAACGCAAAGCCATTACCTTACAGAATCGTGGGAACATTGTATTTAAAGGAATTTTTTTAAACTTCTGTTTCAAAGTATCTACACTATCTCTTTCCACATCATCTGTGATGAAATCGTTGTCAGTGTAGATAGTTTTATTTGTTCTTGTCCTTGATGTAAAAGGAGACACAAAGACTTGTATTCTCTCTGACAATTTTGATTGCAGATTAGTATTTTTGGACGATCACCCTTACAGTTATTTCGAAATGTTTGGTTACATAATTTGTTTGCTTTTTGTATCGTCATCTTGACGGTTTTCATAAGTATTAATAGAGAGAAAGTATTATTTCCTTGGTATACATCAAATAGTAACTCTAGCCACTCATTTAATTTATCCATAGGATCTATTACTATCACATCTGCATCCTTGAATAACCACTTTCAGCCGTAAGTCTTGTCGTACAGAAAGCTGGACAGAGAATAAAGATGTTGTCAAATCTGTTTCACTGCAAGCATAGTCTTTCCACATGTAGTCATTTCAAAAGTATGACATCGTGAAATTTATGTAGATACATTTAGCAATACCTAAAACATATTTGATTTGGGTTGAGTGTTTTGAACATTTACTTGAGCATTTGAAGCAAACCAATATACATTTTGTGAGCATCTACACTGTCTTTTCTTTTGACGTAAGAATGCAAATATTTTGTTGAACGTTAGTTAAGTTTAAAATAACCACAGTGCAATCTGCTAACACGCGTATTTCTCAAATCAAGGCAGATACAATGGTTATAAATGTAACAAATATTAACTCTTACGTTACTAATGTAGTTGTGCCTCGATAGTTTATTAAATAAATACTTAGTTGTTTATGTAAATCTGTGGTATCAGTTGAAAATCCTGAGAGTAAATAAACCATGTTCGGCAGATCTTCTATAGTCACATAGATTGTTAATTGTTGCTAAGTTGGAAAACATATCTGGTTCATTTGCTCCGCCTTGTTTTACACAATATAAAAACCACCCTTCAAATATATTCTCCGAGCGTCAGGTGTTAGATTATCAAAGCTGTATTTGCTGCTATGTCGATGATTTTCTCCCTGGTGGTGTAGGAAATCAGTTCAATTTATGTATGTGTCATTTACCGATTGTTTAATTTATTTCGAAGTAATCGTATCGTACTAGATACAAATGTTTATTAGTTCATGCTCTTTCTTTCCACCTTCGACACTTCAGAGGCTTTTGCAAGTGTAATTTTCAATCTGCAAACCATTGGAGAGCGCAAGGATGAAGTGGACAATCATATGGTTGGATCGGAATGTCAAGTATTATTCTAGACTTCTTTCCATACACAAAAAAAACTGCAATACATCCGTACCAGTATTTTGTGCATTAACTGCCCCTGATCGTAACTTTCCCAATTCATCATTCTTGATACCTTGTAAAAATCCTATCTGTCCTAACCGATACAGATAACCACAAATCTTTGTGTACCATACAAATGTTACAGTCATTCAAATTGAATAGACAATCACTTCTGTACATATGATCATGTTTTCCATTTCCTTTCAACTTCATATAGAACGAGAAGAAGAAACTACCTGGTACACTTATGACATTTAGAAATAGCATTGGTATACAAACTTGCAATGTTTGCCCATTTTAATGCGGCTAGTGGTGTATGTTATACTATACTATGTTGGACTGAGATATTTATCTACATCCTGTATCTGCTCCTGCTTGTAAGAAGTTATGCATGCACCGTAAGTTGCAATTTATCGTGCTGGAAAAGAACTATTACTTACTAAAAGGTGTGAGCAAAACATAACCACTAGCACCGTAACAAAGGCAATAAATATTCATTCGTTTGGAACTCCATAATTAGGTGGTTGGCAAAAAACATTAGGTTTGGGTTGTTTTCAAGTTTTATATTACTTTTCGGGTGAGTTGAGGCCTGTCGAGAAAAATCATTGCTCAAGTTGTTTAAAGTATGTGCCACCAAACATTGTTCTCTCAATCTTTCATTAAAATAATCCAATAGCTTTGCTCTGTTTTCATCGAATTCTCCAGTTTTTGCTCTGTAATTCTTTTAAGATTTTATTTTGTTACGACTCTACGTCTTAAAATAATGTAACATTAAGAAAGTGAAACCAACAATGTATGTTAATTAACAAACACTTTATTTCTCTGTAATTAAAAATGAAAATCCTAAAAGGTACTTAAAATTTGTGAAATTAATTCCAAATACTCCTAAATGTCCTCAACACAAGTACGAAATTATGGAATGTTCGGTATAAATGAATAGTGTTGAAAGTCCTGATGTACCACAACAATTGTCTTGAATGTCCTGATGTCCTCCAATAATGTTATCCAGAATGTATTTGAATGAGTTCACATATATCCATAGTAATATATTAATCCAAAAGTCAATGAACACTTACTAATTCCAATGAATTTTTGAATAAATAATCAGCCTTGATTTATATCTGACTTCAATGGCACAACTATAAACCCTGATCACAAAAATGATTCCCAAAGGCTGAGCTTTACAACATGAATGCTAGAAGAGGAATGATTATAATTCGTTCATCAAGTCCTTATCTACACTTTTCAAATGATATATTTCATAACAAGACCCACAAAACAATCGAATATGCGTCGTTGGGGTGGAAAATCCTCTACCTAGTTGTGAATAATGGTCAACAAGATTGACATTGAACTCAAATTCCAGTGAAAATTATGTTGACAACTTAACCAAACCTTAAAATGCGACTTACTATATGGACTAAGTTAAGCATACGTTATAGATTCAATATACATAACAACTGTTTCTAATTACCCCTTCCTCAGATCCATTTGGACCAAAGTTGAACATAAAGTTGTTTCCTGCTAATTATAGACCGTTAGCTATTGTTACTACAATAGTTATTAATGCTACAGAAATTTATAATATACTAGTAATACATTTTGATACTGCTGCCACATTTTATTTTGTACACTTGTGTGCATTACTTTCACTAACTCTTAAATCAATACCATTAGGAGGTCTTTCTTTTTCAATGCAATTATCCGATTATGAAAACAGTGTTCTCTTCTAGACTGCATGTACGTATCTCATTACGTTGCAATTTTATAGCTCATATTTTTTTCTGACGTTTAATAAGTAAGCAGTACGTCCGTTGGCCACAAATAATTCACTAAATAAATCAATTATTACGGTTTCAATCTGTAAGTTGATAAGGTCTGATTAATATATTGGAATAGCCTATTGATATAATACTTGAATATGGCAAAGCGTGATGGTGCATAGTTTAAACCATACTTGACAACTAATTTCTTAGGGTGTATATTAGTTTCAAGAACAAAAACGTTAAAATGCTTCTAATAGCTTTTGTTACAGTACCTTTGTTTCATTTCTGGAACTTGTGTTGAAATCAATACCAGTTATGTAATATTAATACGAAAATCGTAAAGCAACAGGTATAGCATTACCCTACACTCTGTTATATATATATATATATATATATATATATATATATATATATATATATATATATATATATACATATATATAATGTTTTTATTTTCTCTATTATTCTGGCTATTTACGTAAATTATTCCGCTTCTTCAACTCTGATATAGTATTAGTGTTAGCAATGATTGTGTTGTTATGCATTTAGATCATGTATTACTTTCATAATGTCTTGCTTGTTTTGTTGTAGTTCATTATTCAAATCTTTTTAAAAAAAATTCAGTAGAGACTGGAGAACTCTATTGTCTTCCAGTAATATTCTTTTATAAAAATATTGAATATCTGTTTGTATAATTTCTGTACTTCTAAAATCTTTTTCCTGTTTTCATCAACCAATTTTTGTAGATCGGAGATTTTGTTATGTCTTTTACTTCAGTAGCAGATAATTTACTGTCAACTTGCTCCCACTCCATGTTTTGATATCTTTTAAATATTTAACCTTCAACGTCTTGCGAATATACGTGTAAATCCATGTTTGTATAAAATCATCTATATTATCTGCATCAAATTTTTCAACAGAATGTGCTAGATTGGTAGCATGGTTATTCTTGAGATTTAAATCACTGTAAATAACTGTTACTCGGTGTAATTTTACCTTTGGAACTGTCTTTTAAGCGTTCCACGTCTACACTTTCTTATTTGTCACCATTGGCAGTCATCCTATATGTAACTCGATTCATGTACAAACCAGAGGTGTAATAACCATCCGGAATTAAAACAGCTCCTTTAACATTCTTATCGTTTATGCAGTAAAATATATTGTTTTGAGTTCGTCAGAAATATTGTAGTAACCAATTATGTAACAAGAACATCATCTCAGACCTGACGAAGAAAACGATTTAACAGAGAGAATCAAAATATATTTTCGGCAATGATATTCATAGGTTTGCTATTTTTGTTATCAGTTGGATTAGTACAATATAATGGAATCTTTTGATTGCAATGGTGCTATGCACTTGTACTGGAGGTATAACGTAGCTCTTCGTTTTAATGGCAAAAGTAGCGCAGACAAAACCTAAACATGGTATACGGACGGATTTTCTTTTCAAATTGTATCCTTCTTTCCTGTAAGTTTCAATAGTATATATTTCTATGTTAATGTGTTACCTCCTTCCGAACATTGATTTCTATGTCGCTGATGGCTTTGCTTATCATATCGTCGATACTGTTCAACCTAACGATTGCAGATGTTATTATTTAATCATGTATTTAAACTTTTTTATACTATGTTTTCCTTACTGGTTTATGTAATAATTCCTACCAGTGTTGTATTAACACCAGCAAAAGCTAAATCCAATCCAGCAACAGAAATACATTTACGGCTGAAACAATCCAGCTGCAGAAATACCATTACGGCTGAAACTGTTTTCATCCCTGCCTACACCATATTCAAACTGCATGCTTTTTTGTTATTCTTTCTCATACTCTATACTGCTTTCTGTTGTTATTGTTTGCTTTTGTTGTTACTTTTGACGTCGAAAATTAAAGCCATTTTTGTCTCCAGGCAGTAGTATATAACCATGAAGTGCTTGGTACTATTTCAACCATGTATATATATATATATATATATAAGTGACTGCTTCGTTTGTGCTGGAGACACGTGCAGAGAATGATATTGCAGTTGTGATATATTTTTTCAGGTTGTACATTTTTTTGTACCTCTGATGCACGTTGTCTTTCTTACCGATTTTTTATTGTAACTTTTTTACATTTTTCCTTCCTTTTTTAAAAAACAGAAATGTAACAATACTTTGCACGCACACAAGAGGGGTAAATATCCTTAGGACTAGAAGTACTCATTTATTATGTAGATACGACGCTATCTATTGAGTAAGATTTTATAGCGTGAAAGCCTATATGTTATGAGGTGGCTGATGGTGAAATGGAATGATTGCAGTTTCCTCAATATATATGGTTACAGTTGGAACATTTTAAAAATATACAATCCGTTTTCAAAGGCATGTTCTCGGCAACAATAAGAGCAGAACTTAATGTTGCATGGTAAATTGTGTTGATTATGTTTTGCATTTGAGTCGACATCTTACTGTTTATATAGTTAAAATAATAAGAGTATGTGCTATGCACAAGACATTTGGCAGTAAGTATATGCTACTCATTGCACTTAAAGGTTAAAGAATACCAGGTATTGGATTGCACAAGATCCAAGCTTCGCCAATTCACGCAAACAAAGTATTGTCAAGTTGTACTTCATACAGTCTTTGCCGTTGGTCTTTAGTTGTTCTAATTTTCTTGTTCTCTGATAACTTCATTTGTCTTCTTGTACAGGCTGTGTTATCTCACCAGCTTAATAAAGCAGAAATAACTGCACATTTTGACCAAATAAACAAGATTTCCAAAACAGATATATCAACTACCTATCAAATAATACCTGGTGTTTGAGTTATGTGAATTGGTTTCATTTCTTGCACGTAGAGTTATTTCCGAAACTTGTGATTCTGTAGAATATTGTTTTTCTTTTCCAAATATTTATCTTTGGTATGGATTTATGTAAACGTTTTCCAAGTTGTCTACCAGTAGTGTCAAAATAGGCATTTTAGATTGTTGTACCTGAGACAGGCTGCGACTTCTATCCCTCATGATTTTTATAATTTGTTTCCTTCCGTCACATATTAGTGCATGTGATGTGGGTTTATGAAATATAATTCTAAACGCCAACGTGAAAAGATTGTATGTAGTAACAAATCGGCGACTAGCTGGTATTAATTATGTAAATAAACATTTTAGTGTCGTGTTAATGGTTTTATATTATTGGTACCAATCTGGATCAAGACCTTCTATGCCTGTTATGATTTTTACGAAGCAAAAATTGGCAGCTCACCTAATGATAATTGGGATCAGTTATACGATCAAGACTACAATGAGATTTTTATGAAGCAAAATTCAGGTAGATTATGAAGACCACTATGAGAATTTTACTCGACTTGTACTGTCTGCAACTCCCCGGAATCGTATTTTTGAGTCGCCGGTGGTTTTCCATTTCCACCAGCACCATTTAAAATTCATCCATGCTAAGTACTTTCTCTTCGATAGCAACCGAGTATAATTTACTAATTGTATTGAGATTACTTTTGCCGCCGCAAGATGTTCTGAATAAACACGTGTTTGTGAATGTAATTGTATCGAAATTAGTTTACTAGAACCGCCTGCGACACCAGTTACTATCGATATAGCCCCAACAATAAGTATGACAGGTGCACAGTTGTCGTGGCCGTAGTTCCAGCAGCATCAAAGTCAACAGTTGCTGCCACTGCAAGCCCACAAATAGCATCAACAACCACACGCACACACGTTTGTATTTCATCCGTTACGCGGTTCTCTTCTCAATTTCATCTTGAAGTTGCAGTTCCACTTCATTGGTTTGAGGAATCGCTTCATCGTTGTAGAAACAATCTCTGGATATGTTCACACCTGGTGGTGTAGTAAGCAATTGAGCATTTTCACGTGCTAATGCTATGATTCCAAGCTGGCCTCGAGTTGGTACTGAATTTGTCCAATGTGTGGAGAATCTTTTCAGTACCTTTATCCATTGTTTCATTAAATAGCCTTAGTGTCCTTAAGATTTAAAATCATAAGGGGACCACCATGAAGCCATACGGTTTAGATTTTAATTCCATCCTTGTCTGTAGACTTAGGATTAAGCGGCATAATCAAAGTGCATTGCGAGCAATATCTGCTTTAACTCCGCAAGTTCCAGAGCATTTGTAATAATGATATAATTCCTGGACGCAAATTGGAAAAAAAGTTGTATAATATATCTTCCTGGTTTGTATGTGCGTGGGATGTTTGCCACATCATTTTCTAATTCACCACTACGCTTGTGAAATTTACTAACATACTCAGCAACCTCAGTGGCAATAGCAGCTGCAATACGACGCCGGTTTTCTTCATCTTGAACTAAACGTTGGCAGTTTTCTTCATCTTGGACTAAACGTTAGCAGTTGTCTTCATCTTGGACTATACGTGCAATTTCAGCTAGCCAGGCCCGTGGAGGAATTCTAATATTTAATCGTGCTGCAGTTTCACGAAGCTGCCTCACGGTCTGATGCGGTTCAACTACAATACCTAATAACATAAATATTTCTGCTTTTCTTGGACCTCTTGGTATTTGTATTCCACGTTTTTGAGCAAATTGTTTCAGTTATCGTACTGTTATCATTGCTTAGTTATCCGGTTGTTGCACAACTTGTTGTGGTTGTTGTACAGCTATTTGTGGTCCAATTCCTGGCCGTATTGCCTCAACTATGTCTGCTTTTCTCATACGGCTTGGTTTTCGTATTCTACGCTGGTGCGCAAATTGTCTTAGTTGAAACACAGTTGGCATACTGATATATAAGGACAAATCATTGTTTAATTGAAAATTTTGTCAATAATGTAAGAATGTTTTACTTTACCAGGATCGGAAAACCTAATCGCTTTAATTCTGGTTATTATTTCATTGATTGTTGTATTGTTGTCGGGTGTGTTTACAATCAAAGGTTATATAATATTATTGGGCATGTTTTCAATTATAGGGTCTATAACTGCAAATCTTTGCCTGCGTTCACGATAATATTCACTAACAGACGCTGATGGTCAGCAAAGCTGATTGTGTGACTTTATGCCGATACCACATCGTAGACATGGTACAGCACCTGGTCCAACACGTAATGCGAGCAAATGTGATTTACAGTATTCATAATGACATGTTCTGCCGCATAATTCCCGTTTTGCAAGGCATACACTTTTACATTTATTTCTTCCAAAAGTCTATGAACATTTATATATATATATATATATATATATATATATATATATATATATATATATATATATATATATGTACACACTTATTAGTCTTTAAAAGGAAATATTATTTATTTATATATGTCGTCATAAATATAATCATCGATCTCGTCATAAAAATAATCATCTATGTTTCCAACATATGGTATGTCATCACATATAAAGGGTTGTAAAGATTCTCGCAGTATATAGTATTTGATTCTACGACCATTTGTTGTAACAGAGTTTTCAGCTGTGATAGTAATTTCTAAATTTATTAGATTCAGTGCATTTTAAACAAGCTCGGTCAGTAGGCTCCATTGACTGAGAATCATAGTCAAATACATTTTTGTGTTCGTGTGCAATTTTCTCCAATTCGGTATTTGGCCAAATCACTGCATACTCATCAGTACCCTTAAATACTATACCAACTCGTAAATGACAGCCACTTGCACAATGATATTCTATAACATAAAATGTTGTGTTCTGTTTTATGTATATTTTCGAAATAGTTTATGTTGTTATGACTCTAGGTCTTAAAAAATAAGTAACACAAAGGAATTGAAAGCAACAATTTAAGTAAAGTCAAGAAGCAATTTATTTCTCTACAATACAGAGTAAAAATTCAAAAAACACTTACACTTTGTGAATTAAATTTAAAATAATCCTAAATGTCCTATCACAAGTCCAAAAATATAGAATGTTCCGAATGAATTCCAATAGTCTTGATTGTCCTGATATACGAAGGATAATACAATCCAGAATGTCTTTGAATGAGTTCACAAAAGTCAAAAGTAATATATTAATCCGTAAGTCAATGTGCACTCAGTAATTACAATTAATGTTTAAACAAATAATTCATTTCGAGTGATACCTGAGTTCAATGGCATAACAATAAACTCTGATCTCAAAATGATCCCCTGACTGATCTTAAAACCGAAATGAATATAGTGAATTCATCAAAGAGGCCCAGAAGATGTTATATTTGTTGTTATTCCAAAATAATTCCTCTCTGGATTCATTTATCAGGATGTTCCGTATACGTGTTTGAAAAATCATACAACATATTTTGGGCCTCTTTGACAAACCAGCACGATGCATTTAAGCCAACCAGCGAGTTAATCTTTTCTGTAACGTTACGCACACTCCACTGGTCTGGTAGATTAATTCCAAACTCAGACATCTTTATAATGTCGATCTGTGAACTTTTTGCCATTATATATATATATATATATATATATATATATATATATATATATATATATATATATATATATATATATATATATATCTTTAAGATAGGATTTAGGGTTTGGGTTGTGTCCAATGAAATTAAATAGGATTTATGGTTTGGGTTGTGTCCAATGAAATTAAATAGGATTTAGCGTTTGGGTTGTGTCCAATCAGATTGAATAGGAGTTAGGGTTTGGGTTGAGTCCAATCAAATTAAATAGGATTTACGGTTTTGGCTTGAGTTTAATCAAAATAAATATAATTTAGGGTTTTTTATTGTGTCCACTCAAATTAATTACGGTTTATGGTTTGGGTTGTGTCCAATCAGATTGAAATGGTAGATGAAGTTATATTTTCTATTTAGTTAGTCCCTTGCTTTCTAATATTAATGATCTTTCACTAAGATACTATTTTGAACAATATCATTTATAGTACCTTCCTCAAACTATTTATACTGAAAAAGGAATACCTCCTTCGATCTTAATATTTTTGTTATAAATTAGACTCTTTAATATTTAATGAACCATTTTGAATGATTTAGTAAACTTATTGACATGTAATTTAATTATGATAACGCAAGTAACTTTACCACAATAATTGCCCATAAGAGGAGGTAAGAAGTATGAAGTCAATGAATAGGTAGGAGAGATTTTGGTCTCCAATTCTTTTAATAATTTGTATATTTAGTACATTTAGGAATAAAGTAGCAACCCCTTCCTTTTGAGTTGCTGAGAGACTCTATATTTCAGAACCATAATTAATAATTAAGGAGAAAAATCCTAATTATTAAAAAAAACCTGTTAAACACTCAGTAGACATTCTGACCATACTAGGATTGGGTCTCTTCAAGAATTTCCTTTTTTGTTGAAAGGATAGTTTTATCAGCAACGAGGGGGTAGACCTCGAGTTTCGTAAAAAAAAAAAAAACAACAATAACAAAAAAAAAAACATACGATTCAAACTATGGGTTCCCGGCCACCCGGTACTCCACGAGGGCTGCCTACTATTTTAACCGGCCCACTCGTGTGAGCTATTAAAGTGCTGTTTTCAATAACACAAACTTTTATTTGAAAAGGTATAGCGTTAAGGTATATTACATTCTGTAAAATTCACGCGCGGGTTGTGCAGGTCATCTATTTTTGTTGAGAATCTTTCTGAAATGTTACTACATTTGACACAAGGAACTAACTAAAATAAATAATAAACTGGAATATTTTTAAACTGAATGGCAGTTCAGAATAGATATATTTCTGCCCATTGTTTGAAATTGCTTAGCTACATCCTTGAAATTTGATTGATACCTCCTCAAACACGAATTATAGTTTTCTTGTAAACATTCTACATATTATCTTGAACTAACTTTATAAGACATATACATGTGCATATATATAGTTTATACGTATAGCTTTACTAGCAATACTTATGTTTCTTAATCTTTTCTGTCTATACCTCTTTTTCTTCTTTCCGTTTTCTCCTTTACACATATCATAGCAGTATAAAAATGGAAAAATTAGTCTGTTAAATAATGAATTATACACACAAATAGACACACACGCACACATACAGAAATACACACACACACATATATATATATATACATATAGTACACTGCTCTTTAATTAACAGCAATGTATCACCCTTATATATATATATATAAAGAGAGCATCATATATATGTACCTACATTCTCTATTTATTGCCTTTCTTCTTGTTTTTTTTTTTGTGTGTCTCCTTGTTAACATTATATTATTATTGTACATGACACATAATGTTATGTTTATGTGGCCCATGATGGCAAATTTTACAATAGTACGTTTGAGTAAAATGTTTTTAGAATAGAGCATGCAATCAATACTCGCGGAAACAAGTCGTTTGTAAAATGGAGCGGCAACTGTGAAGATTTTAACTCTTGGGTTCCAACAGCAAGTATTAAGAAATAGTCTGTCGGACTCTGCTAAGATTGTTTTTCTAGTAACAGGTTTAAACATGCCGCCTTGCCTCGCAGACCTATTAGCAAAAGAAAAACCTTCTTAAATACGTAATCACTCTTGATAAATTTTTATGTTCCTGGCAAGTTTAGTGTGATAAACCAGTCAAATATCTCCCTGAATTGTGCTCGTTCATCGTTTGACAAATTAAATCGCGCGAACTTATTTCTGATGTGATATTTTCTGGTATATTTTTGCGGCGCAATATTATAATGCAGGTGCTCATTTTCAACATAGTTGTTCACGTCGTAGTCGCAAACTATGGCATCCTTGATTTCATCTGATTCATAACATTTTTATCAAACAACTTTATATACCATGTCAGACACCATTGCATATATTACGGAAGTTTAAATGGCACATCCATAATTGCCTTTTGGTGCTGTCAAGTGGCGGTATGAACATCCGAATTCATATATTAATTAGGATCTCAATGTAATATCAGAAAATGCTGCTTCTGGAGCAGACAATTTGTTTAAAACGCGACGAGCAGAGACAACTACTTAAAAACATGTGATAATCAACATTTGCCATGACAGCGACTTGCTGATGAGTCATTAGTATCAAACTTCAGCCGAATTACTCTGTTATAGATATTCAAAATTAACAATCAGAGAAACCCTATTATATATAATGAGCACAAACATAAGCTTTAGACAATGCAAGCAGGCCTTTGCTGGCTACGACAAAACGTCGGGCATAATGTATGGCCAACATAGCAAGTACAAAGGAAAATTATTTTACTGTAGCAGATGTCTTCATGGCTATTCCACAGAAGAATTGCTTACGGCCCACCTACTAGATTGTGTTAATCTCGCAAAAACTATCATCCCAGATAAAAAAAAAAAACATAATACGGCATCATTTTATAATTTATGTAATATGGTCTGGGTACTGTTCGTAATTTATGCTGATTTCGAATGGCTGCTGATTCCAGTTGAGGAAGAAGACAGTAATCCTGAAAAATCTTTTCCAAGAAAATATCAAGAGCATGCTCCATGCGGCTATGCTTATAAAGTAATCTGTGTCAACAATGCGCTAAGCAAACCATTACAATTATATCGCAAAGAAAACTGTGACGAGCGTTTCATACAAAGTTTGCTTAACGAGGTTGATTACATTCAGAAAATTAATTCTGCAAGGATGATCTTTAGTGAACAGGAAAAAGAAAACCTTTTGCAGGCAAAGGTGTGTTGGATTTGTAATCAGCGACTTGGCGAAGACAGAGTTCGTGACGACTGTCAGTTTACGGCAGCTATCGTGGTCCAGCTCATAACTAACGCAATCTGAAATTAAGACGACCTGAGTTCATTCCAGTAGTATTTCATGATCTTAGAGGCTATGATTCCCATCTCAGTGTAAAGCATTTTGGAAATTTCGACAAGACTATTATTTGCATTCCAAATAACATGGAAAATCATTTTCTCTTAGTAACCTGCGCTTTATTGACAGCCTTCAGTTTATAGATGAGTCGCGTGAAGCGGTTATTAAAAATACAAAAATATTCAAGTGTACCTCTGAAGAATATGATGGCGACAAACTTGATCCTGTCTAGCACAAGGGAATTAATCATTATGAGTACAAGTCATCTTGGGAATAATTTGATGAAATATTTCTGCTAGAGAAAGAAAGTTTTTACAGCAATCTGAACGTGACTTGTTACAGATGCTGATTATGATCATGCAAAAAACGTCTGTGACAAATTCAGTGTGACGTATATGGGCGACTATAATGAACTTTACATCAAGACTGATTTACTTTTGCTTGCTGGTGTATTTGAAAACTTTGGTGATATCTGCTGGTCCTATTACAAGCTTGATCCTGGCTCATATTATTCATGTACTGGTTTTTCCTCGGATGCAGCTCTCAGAATGACTGGAGTTCAGCTGCAGCTTAGTACAGCTGTTGACATGCATAATGTTATTGAAAAAGGAATACAGTCATCACACACATACATCTTGTAACAAATAACAAACAGCTGCCAGGATGCGATTTAAAAAAAGAGTGAAAATATATTACGTATCTAGAACTCTACAATCTTTAAGGCTGGGCCATGTCAAAGAAGCTGCCAGTTGGTGATTCAAGTGGATGACACCAGAAAACTTTAGTGAAGAATTATTACGCAGTGATGATGACACTCGCTATATCCTTGAAGTCGATCTTGAGTATCCTGCTAAATTACATGATGCTCACAACGACTATCATCTAGGTCCTTGAAGTGTGATAAATGATGATGCTATGCTAAGTGATTATTCTACAAAGTTAAAAGAACAACTATGTGTCGGCAATTTCAAAGTACCAAAGATGATTCCATATCTGCAGGATAAAACTCGTCATGTCATCCGCTACAAAAATTTGCAGCAGTGCCTCGACCTAGAACTAAAGCTTATTCAATTAGACATAGTTTTGAGATTCAAACGTGAGGCCTGGCTTCAATACGGCAAAGAAAATCGCAACAGAAAATAAGTTCGAAAAGATTTTTTCAAGATTACTATCAATTCAGCCTTTGACAAAACAACGAAAAACGTCGGACGTATAGTAAACGTTGAAATTGTCAATCATATCAAACGCCGCGACAAGTAAGTGGCTGACCCAGCTTTTGTAAGTATGAAGATATTTGATGAGAACTTAGTGACGATCCACAGATAGAAAAGACAAGTACAACTTATCAAACCTATCTATGTCGGATTTGAGCTGTCAAAATATCATATGTATAATTTTCACTACGGCGTAATCAAAACGACATATGCCGATCGAGCCAAGCTGCTGCTCACAGACACTGACTCTCTATGGTATGAAATCAGGAAAATTGATTCTCATTAAGACATGCTTGCAATAAAAAAGCATTTCGATTTTTCTGATTACCCTCAGGATGATGACAGGGTCAAGAAATTTATGATCAGACACATATAAAAACTGTTGGCAAGTTTAAGAAAGAGCACACTGCAGAAATCAAAGATGTAATTGCTTGAACTGCTTAATAAGTCAGAAACAAGAGCCAAAGGTATAACAAAATGTGTTGTCAAAAATGTTATCACATACATTCACTACTTTGATGCGCTGTCTGGTTAAAAACCATACGCAACTATAAGCACAATCGTGTATGAGAACCATATTATGCGCACAGTCTTCACATTAGAAATAAGCAGGTAGAATATATTCCTTATGCGTCTGCGGTAGATATTTTTGATGAGCTTGGTCTGTTCTAAGGAAAAAAAATAAATAACGACTAAACTACTATGTACAACTATTTACAGGGTCTGATTAGATTAGTGGAAGCTAAAGGAAAACTTAATATTACACACTTTTGAATGAGCGACTTTTTTGTTTGTCAGTAAAGCAGCGATGAACAGCGCAAGCTCTAAGTTTTGTCCTGGTTTCGATATCGATACAAATTCTTTTTGCTCACCGCTCTCAATGTTGGTTGCAATATCTGGCCGTGCTTCATTAAACTTTCTGACGCCACCAGCTATTCTATTGATATTTTCCTGTGATGTTACCACCTAAAGATTTCTCAACCTATTGTCCGTCTTGAATTTGTTGATGTTTTCTATGAAAAGGCCATCTGGTATTAGCTCGCGATGACATTCATAAACAAATCCATGTGCATTTAAAACTTAGATGTGGTTTTTCGCACCAGAAACACTAATCAAACTGTAGCCACTATTATTTAAATTTGTTAGCAAAGATTCCACTTATGCCTAATATGCGTCGCATCACCATCCTCATTTGCCTCATATTTGTCATGTACAGGATATGGCCTCCAGATTATATATAAAATATGATCTCTCATTGTCAGTTCGAGCGTCAAAACAAATTAATGAAATCACAAAACAAAACATAACACAGCTTAAGCCTTAGCCGAATGAAAAGCATACCAGCCATCATGTATTAGAGAGTACAATTTCTTTCTTGTGCCGCTACGACAATATAAAATTGAACGGTAGATAGTACCAAGAGTATTCTGAGCTCTAAACAAAGAAGAAAATATTTCCAACTTCTCCTTTCAAGTTTTTTATCTGACTACTGTCTGCTTTATTGCCATTGAGAAGATCTATGACAAGATCTTTTGGTATGACGCCATGAAAACACTCAAAAATAAATTTGTGGGCTGTGGGCACTTAAAACCTCCTGGCATTTATCTTTGCTTGATACTGCAATAAGAATATACCCATTATTATTCAGGTTTTTTCCAAATAATCTTGCGGCGTAAAATATGTCTGACATCACCATTCTTGTTAGCCTCATATAGGTCATGGATGGGGTGATCTCTCCAAGCCATTATATATAAGTAAAGTTATCCCTCGAAGTAGACATTCATCAGGTCAGGGAATGCGATCAAGCGTCGTTTTGTGTAAAACATTGTATAAGAGTAGATGGCGCAAACAAAATATTATTTTTGCAAAAGCCTTGTCTCGGACCAGGTGCTGTCACTGATGAATATTTTAGTTCCTCGGCATCTAAGGAATATATCGGAATCGCATTACCACTGCACCCGGTCACTTGTGTGAACGGCTTTGTAGACTCATAACCTAATTTCTTGCAACCTGGTTTAGTTGTGTTCACATCGGAAGCTAGGTCATCACGTGATTTTTTTGTTTACATAAGACAGTGTGCCACTGACTGCTTCATCAAAGCCCAAATATCAAGACAGAGTGGGCCGACCCTGTGATACACCAGACCTTTCTACAGCTAGCAATTTACTTACTTAATTTGGATTATACTCGTGTGCGGCCATTCGGCCATGTACGAGTGTCACAGCTAACAATACACAGAAGTCATCTTACACACACACACACACACACACATATATATATATATATATATATATATATATATATATATATATATATATATATATATATATATATCAGCACTATACCATGTTGATAAGTTCATGGTTAGGCGAATTTCCAAATTTTGTGTTACTAAAATAGATTGCTAACAAGGGGAGTAACTCGTGCACGACAAATAGTTCAGCAATCAAGGGAAGTAACTCGTGTGTGCCATATTTTCACCATGCTGGTTAAATCAAAAGCTGATTATAATTGTAGGTAGTATTGTTAAATATGAGATATTGGAAACATACAATTTCACTGGTCCTGGCCACGCGATAGAAAGGATAACTACCTGGGTAAATCATTTATGTGTTTTCAAACCTCTAGTTTCAAACTAAAATTATATGTACAATTCTTCTGATAAGCAGATAACTTATCAGTATATATTTAATGCAGTTGTAATGTTCTATGGTGTTTTTGTGGACTATGCATTTCTTTACAACTATGGCAAACATAAATAAATTTAGCCCAATAAAAAGAAAAGATGGCAACATAAGGAAAATATATAAACTCCTCAACAACAGGACAAAAATTCTCCACAGGGTTATATTTGTAGGTAGTATGGTAAAATAGGGGATATTGGAAACATACAATTTCACTTGTCCTTGCCAAGCGATAGCGAGAAAAAGGACGTGGGAAATCATTTATGTGTTTTCATACCCCTATTTTACGATACTACTCACCTAATCAAACTAAATTCTCTGTACAATCCTTCTGTTAATCAGATAACTTATGAGTATATATTGAATGCAGTTGTAATGTGCTCAAGTGTTTTTGTGGACAACTATGGCAAACATAAATAAATTTAGCTAAATAAAAAGGAAAGATGTCAACATAAGGAAAATACATAAACTCCTCAACCACAGCACAAAAAACTCCACTGGGTGTTAAGGATCTTAATCCGACACATCATTATATTACACACACTCCCAGTAGTATAAAACCTGAACAACATTAACAAGTTGTAATACCTAGACTAGGACCAAATGTTTTAATTGTTGATAGTTTATCGTATAGTAAAGCTAAAAGGAAATGCAGATAATTTAGTTGGAAATAATCTTGGAAGAATACTTATTGGAGGCATAGCCATTATTAAGGCAATGATGATATTTTTAGGCTGAATGACTACAATATTTTCACTATGTTCTGAGATTTATTGTTACCAACGTCAGAACAACTAAAATAGATCAAGGTACAATGCGTGAAAAACCGAGGAAGTTAATATCAGGTGCTAGTAATGCACAAAACACGGGGACATAAGCTATTTAGTTTATTGTAGACGGAAAGAAATGTAGAACACTACTCAGTGTTGTGATATTGACAGATCATTGTTCATTGTATTATTTTGTTTATCCTCAAGATTTGAGATCTGTATGTACACTGGAAAAATTATCAAAAATGATAGAAGATGCAAACCAATATTATGAATTAGAGAATATTTGCCTCCAGTACGATATGACTACTTTTGATTTGATGGCTAATTCTGTAAACGATACAGACAGAAATCGAAGTTCTTACTTTTATGATTCAATCCTAAGAGAGAGAATTGTTGATACAGGTGCTAATAGAACCTTAACAAATGTAATACTTGATTCACCTGTATACATGAAAAAATTCATACTTGTATTATTCAACAACTGTGACTTTGACATTTGATATTTGGACCACAAGTTCATTTCCCTATTCCATAATAAGATAATGTTGGATGCCTAGTAATAATTCATCCAATGAAACTTACTACGCGTAAGACATGCGTGTTCACAAATTAAGTCTAAGAAGGGACCAAGTCAGTAAATATATAAATGACTGCATTTTTCTTAATAAACACTTACGTATGTCTATATCGAAAATGTGTTGATGCTATTATAAAGATATACATATATGACAGGGAATGAGATATTTAATGGTTAAACAAAGATCTCCAAAGTTTTTTGTCATAATCTGTAGATTGCTTTTTGTTATGAATTTGTACATACAAAGCCTTGCCAGTAATATATCGATATGTAAAACATTTTAGATGTCATAATATTGTTGGTGTAAAAGAATAAAATAGACTAAATCTTCACCTTCTAAAGTAATCACAATTTATTAAATATTGGATAGTTCCTTCAGTATCAATATAAAGATATTTTTCTATAAGAAGATTATGTGATGAATATCAAATCTTAGCCAACATAATTTGGATTCCAATGGTTTACTTCTACAATGCTGCATATTATTCGTCTGAACAGAACACATTTTGCGGAGATTTCACAAATATATTAAAGAGGGAATGAGCATATTGTATATATTTATCAAGGATCGCACAAAAAATGAAGAAAAAAAACCACAACAACAACAATAAAAAAGCATTCCTCAGATATTTATTGCTGTTTCCAAATATATCATAATCCTAGATCATTTAATTCTTGTTCAACCTTGGTACAGCAGTTATGTTTTTCAAACGATTTTCATGAAATAACTATAACACTCTTGTAAAATACAGTTATTTTCTTTCAAAAGCTTCGTTCAGATTTTGATAATCGAATTGTTTCCTAAATATAATGAGAGGGTAACGATCAAAGCTCAGAGCAAACCATATAGTTTGAAGAACTTTTCTGCTCACCCCAAATTTGTACACAATAGCTGGGACGAATTTCTCAATTTAAGTTTACATATGGAAACTGAACACCTCACATGTATAACTTAATACACCATTTACATAGGTATTAACTAGATGACATTTAGCGGTTATATGAAAATACCAACTCTTATTAATATTTTGGACGTAAGTGAGAGGTTTGTTAAATTTGTACTAACTGTTGTTTGAGCAGGTGTGAATTTACTGTTGTAACAGCAAACCTAATGAGCTAAACCGATTAACACTTTTGATTAGTCTACCTCTGTAAAACAGAATTTCATCATGTTTTACATTCTATTATTTGTGTCCTATTTATATTATTTGTTAAGTTTTACTTTTCACAATGTAATGAAAAATGGTCTAACATCTCTTCAATGGTTGCTATACTGTCAGATAATATTAAAGTGTCAGTAGCATAAAAAAGAGCAAATTAAGCAAATATAAATCAAAATGTAAGCAAGAACTATAAAAGATTTTAATTTACAAAATTTGTAATTATTTACAAATGTGCAAAGAGTAAAGAGAACAAAGCTTCGTCTTTAAATAAACCATATTTATTTAATTATACAACTCCGAGTGACTCTAATTGGTCTCTCATTGATTGTGTTGCAATGTGCTGTTGGTCCAAACTAACGGATTGCCATTATAATTTAAAAAATCTTGCTTCAAAAAATTAGTTCTATATAAAGGGATATATCGCCAACCTGTACTCCACTGAAAGGGTCTGTAGTTTGCTTTCTTTCTTATCTTTTTCTTTTTTATTTGCTTGTGAAAATTGTTGCAATTACAAAAAATAAAAAGCAACGAAATAAATAGTATTATTTGTAACGCTAGTTTGAGAGGAATAGAGCTTTTATCAATCTCGCGATGTCTTTTCTGACAGGTTTGGCGAATTTCAAGTGTATTTGAATCTGTGTATGTATGTTATTGCTTTAAAATTAGAGCAAAGATCGTCATCTTGACACTTTTCGATTGCTGTACAAATCTTAGTTTTCAAGATTTTCCTGTGCTTCACTTCCACAATCTGCAAATAGAATGAATGTAAGTTTCATAACGGCATTCATAAGTTATTATTACTTTCTTTTCCTGTAAAAAAAATAGATCTAATTAAATCCATAATATGTTTCCTGAGGGAATATATATATATATATATATATATATATATATATATATATATATATATATATATATATATATATATGTATTATAATTGAAAACTCAAAGTTGACATCACTTTTCGAAATTTTCCTAACTATTGCTTAACTAAAAGCCAAATTGTGCTTATGCCAATACAATAAATAACTTGAACTGATCTCAATCTGTGTAATTAGCTAAGCAGATTAATTCGTCAACTGATTGATCCATAGGTATATATATATACACACACAGAGATATACATATATATATATATATATATATATATATATATATTTATATATAAAAATATATATTTATATATATATATATATATATATATATATATATATATATATATATATATATATATATATATATATATACATATATATATATATTTGTGTGTGTGTGTGTGCCCGTTTACTAGAAGCGTATGGTCTTGTAATTAATTATAATAACTTCATTCTTCTAAATAACGGATTTCCTCTGAAGGAAAAGAAGTTTTACAACTTTACATACCGTTCTTCCGTTGATTGTTTGTTGTTTCTTTACATATAACGTAATCAGAATTTGTTGCTAAGAAATAGCCTTTTTAGAAAAATGTATGCACTTGTATGTGACTTAGCAGATTTTCTCTACGATAGGCTTTGATACATACCAATCTCTGTGATATTTTCTTGGTTACTGTAAACGGTATTGTCCTGCAAATATTTTATTTAAAATCAAATATGAAATCGAGGCTTTTATAAACAGTTTTATCATAGAATTTCATGTACTTGCATGAGGTAATATCATATTCTAATATGATACTGAATTACAGAACATGAATTGTTATTATAAGATGAACGGAGTGGCAAACATTTAAAAACACACACTCCCTATCCTAAACAAGACTTTTTCAGCAGAAAATCTTGAGAAGAAACAAAAACAGAAATGGAGAGAATGTTAAGAAATACATAATTATTGGAATACTTTTTTGATAGGAAATATTTAGTGTGGATATAATTCTGACTACTCGTTCTCTATTGTCCTGTAAACAAAGCTCTTTATATTTTGGAAATTGTACCTGCCGTTAAAAAATAAATGATATTGGAACAACAACCAAAGTGTAATTTTCTCAAATGTTCAAATGAAAACAAAACAACGTACAAGTTCTAGATTGGTTTTTCTGACTGAAAAAAGGAATTCAAGTCATATCGAAATATTACATTTTATATTATAAATTTCCTTAACTGGGTGTTTATTACTTTGGTAAAGAAGAAACCTACTTTACGACATATTTCAAAGGTTGTTTTTTTCATGGCCTGGATAAACATTTAGCTCCTTACGTACGAGTACATAGAGATGAATTGATAACACCAAGCTGTAAAGAAGACTGTACCAAAGTAATTGAAAACTAGCTTGGAAACTTGCAAATCGTCTCCATGTAAACATTAGTTTGAAAAAAGACATATTTTTGACATTATTTAAATTTAACACATTCTTTAGATGAAAACGTGCATGCATGTCTTGTATTTCTTTTATTCAAACCTTGTTGCTTTTCACAAACTCTTGCAGTTGCAACCAAACTGTTTGCCACTTGCTATGCCTTGTGGTCATATTGGTTTGTTCCTGTAAAGAACAGATGATAATTTCGCACATAAGAACTCATTGAATGATAGCTGTTGTAATCCAAAAGTTAATGTGCAAAATCCAGGTGATTCTAATTAAACTGATCAGAACATACGTCTTATATTATTTACATATAACTTTAATTTACTTCGAATGGAAAAAGCAAACCCTGAAAGTTAACTCTAACGTGTATAATTCGATAGTCTTTTCGACGAATAAATGCTTGCATTTAATAGAGTATTTCAGTTTATTGGGGATATTTGCTCAAGACTAATTTGTACAATTACTAATATAATTTTAAACTCATTTCTATAATAAAGATAAAAATAAAAATGCATTAAAAGACAGTTGTGGTAAAAATTATACTTTGAGTTAACTTAGAAGCAACTTCCCACTTTGACAGATATTTTATATTATTGACTGTTTGTGAGAAACATCCAAACAACCGTAGTGCTCTAAAACACCTAGTGCTCTCCTCGGTTTTCGAGAATCACTGTACAATGTTAATTGTTGGAGAGGAACAAAAACCAGTAACAAAATAAATGATAAGCAATTACAGCAATTGCTCCTAGAAAACGCATTAACCTTTGATTTCATATTCTTTGCAAAGATCAAGTTGGCAGATGCTACCAGCTGCAATATTTCAATTTATTTTACTACAGCGTTTCTATACAAATTCATTACAAACTTTTAACTTCTTCCAACACTGACAGTTTTGAGAGCGGTTTGTTAAATTATATAGTTTCCCACACGTGTAGCACAAATTTAATAAACGGTTTAACGGTTTTTTTCTTTTACTGTAATAAACCATCAAAATGAAAATAACTATGGTACTGATCTTAAAGTTCTTAATTTACAAAATACACTTTTATTTTCTTCAGTCGAAACTTGCATCTTGAAACCCCAATGAACACTGCACGACTGCATATTTTCTCTTATCTGATAGAAATCAATGACGTAATTACAAGAAACAATTTTATCAACCAATAGCTGATATTATTCAATATCAAAATGTTTCATTTTTAAAGTATTGTTAAAAACGCTAATGATAATTACATTATGTATGTGTATGTGGCACAAAGTCTCCCACTAATTTACCGATGTTAAAGTTCAACAATTTAATATAGTGTTATTATGTTATTGGGAAAATGCAAAAAAGTTATACATTGCTTTTTTTCTTCCTTGTAAAAGTTTAAACAGTTCAAACCTTTTAAGGAAATTAAAAGTATTGCTATTTTTGAACATTATGATTTCCAGAAATAAGTTTGTAGGTATATTTTTTTTTAAAATCGTGTTTTACAATTACACTTACAATTACAATTATTCTATGTAATTTATGAATTGCTTTCAAATTGTTAGCAGTCACCCGTTGAATACTTGAATTATATTTGCAAACAAACAAAAAATGGTCTAACCTTATCTAACACCTTTGTCAATAAAAACAAAAATATTTGTTTCTGCAAAAGCAACTAATGGAAGTTACAAATATTTAGGGTGTCCCTAGTTGTGGGAACATGAGTAATATATAAATTGAGAGAGGTGGATCAATCATTTTTTCAATTTTTAAATCTCTAATGATAACTTTCCTGGACCATTAATATTGTTCACACTCCCATGTCCTTGGGCTTTATTAAAGAACTTTCCTTCTAATGTTCCAGCGAAACTTGAGAGTCATCACCAGCTTGCATAAATCGATATTCCTTGTCGACAAACAAATCATTGTGTTTAGGACAGTATATCTGTCTATCGGGAGTTTTCACTCAAGACTAACTCCAAACAAACCCAAATAAATGTTTAAAGACAAAAAAAGCATTTGCATCATAAAGTTGAATTTAATATACGTTAAAAGACTTGAAGCAAGTATGGTATACATTATACTTCGAGATAAAATAGTGTTCAATTTCCACTTTGACAGCCGGTTGGTATTGTTAACGAGAAACATCCAAACCATCGTAGAGGCAAAACAAACACCAAGTACTCCCCTTGGTTTTCATGGATCTCTGTAAAATGCAAATTGCGGAAGAGGAACAACAACTGGTGGAACAAAAGATATAAACAAGAAACAGAAGATATCCTTATAAAACGTATAAATCATTGATTTCACATCGTCTGCAAAAACCAAGATGGCAGATGCCAATGTTGCAATATTTCCATTGATGCTAGTTGACGTTTTAATACAGTGCTAAAGTAGCCACAAACTTGATGTGAGATCGATTGTGAAAAACTTAGCCTCCTCATAAATATAAATATTTTAGAACAGTTTGTCCCTCTATCCCTATATACTATTTCCAACAAATATAGCAGGGATTTAATAGGCAGTTTCACTTTCTTCTTCAACCACTGTGGTGAACCATCAAATCAAAAGAAATATGGTCCTTTTTTATCTTTAAAGTCACTATTTATAACTGCATTACGAAACCACTCTTTGCTCCCGTGTAACATTGCATTTTGAAACCACAAGGAACTCTGCATTATTGAATTTGTTTCATTTATTTGATAGAAATCAGAGACTTAAATTCACAAAACACTTTTCTAAATCAATAGCTACTATTGCGCAACATGAAAATGTTTCTTTTTTTTCTAAATATACTTATGAAAGTAACATTATGTGTGTATGTGCCACAAAATATTCCACTCATGTATCGAATACAGTTGAAGAAATTAATTTATTATTATTATTTGCTTGTGAAAATACCAAAAAAGGTAGAAATTGTTTCTTTTCTTCTGTGTCAAAGTTGAAACAGCTATATCGTTTTGAGAAAATTGCTCAGTGAAGATATAACTAATATTAACTTTGTTTCATACACTATGTATTGACCATTGATCCTCTTCAGGAGGGTTACGATCAGCTCTTGTTACATGTTACTATTTGATTTCCTAGAATTATAAATTAATGATGAGTCAGTAATAACTATTAAATGACAATAATCTCTGGATATGATTGTAAGAGACTTTGATGATTTATTTTACAAACGCAAATGTGCACTCACCTCCCATTACCTCCGCAAAAAATAACCAGCGAATAATGTGTTAAAAGTGCTGTTATAAGCAACCAATCAACACATTATCAGTTAGTGTATCTTTACAGATTACTCAAGAGGCTTTTTGTTATGTACTGGTCGTGGACATTACAAAGAGATATTATTTTTAAAACATACGTTATTCATTAGACAAGTTTTGAATGTTTAGACTGCATAAGATGGATATTTACATCCCAAAGTAACCTATGATTACCGTGCAGAAATCTTCCATTCTTGCATTTGGTTCATCTGATTCGTCACATGTGGTAATAACATTTGCTGAGGATGGGTTTGCGGCACTGTGTTTCTGAAAATAATCATACATCAACCAACACATATTTTTTTAGCTGTAATATAGGGATAAACCGTTGTTAGAAAGCTAGTTATTATAATGTTAAAATTATATCTATACTTGGACATTATGATTTACAAAAATAATATTATAGTTATATTTAAAAATCATGATTTACAATGACATTATGCTGCTTTTCTATGTAATGCATGATACTGCTTTTAAATGTTTAGTAGCCACCTTTGAATAATTGAAACCAACTTGCAATACAACAATGATCTAATTCTCTGTAACACCTTTGGCAATAAATAAATATTTGCTTCTACAAAAGCAACTAATGGAAGTTTACAATATGTTTCGTGTCCATAGCTGTGGGAACATAGTAGTATGACAATTGAGAGTGATAGACTAATGATATTTTGCAATTTTAAAACTCGTATTCCCATATGATAACATTGATGAACCACTTATTTTTGTAAACACTCCAGTGTCATTGGACTTTCTTAAACATTGGTGTTATCTTACACATTAAAATGCAGAACCATTCAACCAGATTAAAACAAGTTCAAGCAGACTGTAATTTTATTTTCTCAGTTTTAAATCTCATATCCCTACCCAAGAACATTTCTGGACAACTCATATTTATGTGTAGTAGATTCCTGTGCTGGACATGTCCTCTGCTAGAATTTTAAATTTTTAATTTATATGAAATGCCTATAATGTTTGGCACGTCGCCCAATCAGCGAGAAATTTAATTCATGCCACTTGTGACTGACAGATTAATTACTTACGTCCACAACAATGAATTATTCCATTAAATAGTTTTATATGATCTGATTAATTAGCAATTCTAAGGCCTAAAATGCAGTACATGTATAGTACAAAATACATATTCTTGCTATCGACATTGGTCTGAACCATTATATAGGCTAAAACATTGCTGAAGGTTCTAATGTATTTCGGGACGATACAATTTTGCATTACGTGTTATGTTTCTTTATACTATTTCAAAACATACTGCAAAGAGTTTAAACAAACTTGAGGCAACTGATTTAAAATCTTTGTAAACATACGCTACATTTGTGACTTGATTTACTTGAATTACGTAGCATCGCTAAGGCAAATGTCTACTAAATATTAGTAAGTATATTGGCGCAATAGTGCAGCCGAGACAAGGATATGTTTGCTCTATATTTTTCATGAATATAAATAAAGAATGAAAAAAGATTAAAATTGAAATGAAACCAAACTAAAATAAAATAATTACTAGTATCTTCCTTGTTTCAAACAATATCAAAATTGGAATCGTGCTAGATGCAAAGTGTAGGTTTGTTTCATTGCCAAGGGAATGTTTGGACGAAGTCGATTCAGAGCTCAATACAGTATCTCGTGTCATATATAACGTGTCTAGGACACAAGGACAAGAAATGCCTGGCACACTTCTGCACAACAAAAACATCCAAACACAATCCATCAGTGTTCTGTTAGTACCTCAAATCAATACAAAATTGATACAAACCAATATATTACAGCGGTACGAATTGTATTACAAGTGTTAATGGTACTCAAATCAATACAAAAATGATATAAACCAATAGATTACAGTGGTACTAATTGTATTACAATATTGTACGATTATATACCAATAAATTACCGTGGTACTAATTGTATTACAATATTCTATGATTATACATAAATAGATTGCAGTGGTACTAATTTTATTACAATATTGTATGATATTAAAACTAATAGATTACAGTGGTACTAATTGTATTACAATATTGTATGATTATTATAAACCAATAAATTACAGTGGTACTAATTGTATTACCATATTGTACGATACGTTAGGTAAGATTATCAAGCTAAAATGAAGACCAGAAAAATGCAGAATATATGGTATTCACAGAGGAAAATAAATAATATTTAAATTCAACCAACATATGTTGCATCTGTGTGTGTCAGAGAGAAAGAGAGAGAGAGAGAGAGAGAGAGAGAAAGAGAAAGAAATAGAGAAGCCTACAATTACAAATATAGGTGTTGCTCATTATGAATTAAATTAGAAATATCCAATACTCATCCCACTATTCATTCATAGAGTGCCAAGTTATGACATTTATCTGTTCATCAAGACAATGCTAAAAATGATCCGGACCAAGCGATAAAAATCATACCGAACAAAGACGAAATGTATATTCATTCAGCAAGTATTTCATAGCTGATAAATTTATGAAAGAAGGAGAATAAATAGCACTTACAAGGACAATTAGGTTTCATGATAGACTTAGATTCATAGACAGCATATAAAACAAATGGCTAAAATTAACGTGATGAACCGTTCACAGAGACCTGAAACTGGGTGCATCTAGCTTGCATGAGGTGATGTGTACCCGAAGTACACTGACACCAAAATATCTGAGAAAACAATATTTACCATTGCGAATGCATGGATGATTCAGACATATCCAGAGACGATTACCAATAAGTTAAAAATGCCATGAAACAACAGTCTAAAAATATCTCAACATTTACATGACTATTACGTAACGAAAGATATGCTATGTGACATTTTTATGAGGAGGCTTGGAATGACGGTATGACAAATTTCAAACCGGACGATGCCCATTATTGCAGTGTACTAGGACTAGCACTGGATGCCTCATCAAAGATATGTGGCGTAGAACTGATGATAGACTATAGTTTGTTCTTAATGATCGTGAATGGATCTAAGACTGGCTTGTAGTCTTCGGAAAGTATTTTGCTTTTCAGCCTTTTTGGGGGGATGTAATTGGTACCAAATTTATATATTTCAATGCAATTCTTTTCATTTCTTCTGTGACGTAATGTATTACCCTGCTTGGACCTCGTCGACACTGTTATCACCTTATTACGTTTGTCGTGTGAACAATTTTGTCGTTTACTTGTGTTTTTCGATGAACTGTATTTTTCTCCCCTCTGGTGATTCACATCTCAGGCATATTTTACGTCATTCTTTTTCTTTTCCACCGTTTTCGTCGCCTTTGTAACCTTCTAGTAAATGGTTTTTTTTCAAGCCCTCAAAGAATATATACTCCTTGAACTGTTTTTCATAAATTCCCTACCTTCAGGTCGTCCACTTTATAAACGACTGTATCAACGAAAACTACTTGTCCCATTTTAAGATTTCTTCAGTAAAGTTAGGAGGCTATATCTTTACCAAGAGTATTGTGCATTTGAAATTCAAACTGTTCACTTTTTCAATTTAGGCGTTCCAGGTATGTATCTTTTGTCAGGTACTAAGTTAATCCATACACATCTTTAACTTTCCTGGTATAAAAGTCTTTCTTTCATGAAAAATAATATATTTCCAGGCTTTCTCTCTTTGAAGATTTTTCTAACTGCATCGTTGATATCATCTCCTTTCTGTGTTTTCAGTTTTTCAACTCAAGCGTATTTTCAGAACATAACTATCACTGTCAATATATATATATATATATATATATATATATATATATATATATATATATATATATATATATCCACCTTGGAAGTTTTCATAGTATTGTATGTTAATTACGTCAGCTAGCCACTGGTCATGCACATGTTTAACATAACCCTTTTGTGGGAAATAATAATAATAATAATAATAATAATAATAATAATAATAATAATTAAAGCAGCATTTATTCTCGGTGAAGTCGAAAGCCCATCTCACATAGGGTCATTATGGCAAATGCGTAAAAATATAAAGTTATAGTTTGTGTATGAATAGAATGTTTCACATTTCTGTTTAAACAGGCAAGGGTTGTATATGATTGAATCTGATGAGGTAAGGAATTCCTTATTAAAACACCATTGTATGTAAAACTCCTTTTAAACATTTCAGTCTTTCTGTTTAGGATACTTAATTAATTTTTTGCAGAAGAGCGAGTGATTCGACTATCCACTTCAGAAACTAGGGTAAAATTATTCAGTTAATCTGCAACCAGGTTGTTTTGAACTTTGTATACGAGGACTGAATCACTGTAGTTTGCCTTATATTTAAAAGGCAACCATCTGAGTTTTCATATAAAGTTTCAGTTGGTGTTGACTATTGACATGTCTGAATTTAGCTTACTTTTAGTTTCATAAATATTTGTGCTTAGAGCATGAGCAGTTGTGTCGTCCGCATATATGATCATTTCAGCATGGTCAGATAGCAACATGAAGACATTGATAAACGGTAAAAGCAATAGTCCTCTTAAAGTTGACCCTTGGGGAATTTCTACCGTAATATGGGATGGATTACTTAGAACACCATTAAAGCAAATGGACTAAAATCTGGTGTTTAACTATTAACTAAAAATATAGTGTTAAATTAGAAGATCCATAAACACCTAACTTCAATCAACAATAATGTTACTGATCAGGTTCACTGCTTTTCTAAAATCCAGCAGTAATATACCAACAAGAGTCCATTTATATATGTCCCGATACCAAGAATTAATCATTTTTGTTCAAGTCGTTTGACAGAAGTAGCATTTTCTAAAACCTGATTGATCTTTGGATAACAAGTTATGATTTGATAAGACGGAATACAAATCTGTATAGATATATGCATCGAGCACTGTTGACAGTATGGGAAGAACAGAAATGTGCCTAAAATTTGATTTATCGTATCTTGCCCCATTTTGAAGACGGGCGTGACTTTATCAGATTTTCTTTGGTGAGAAAAAAAATTAATTTCTATGGCATAGTTTTTAATGGAAATAATGCTTTGACGGATATAGTCAGCAACAATTTGTAACAAATGTGCACTAATTCCATCAAAGCCAATATATTCTGTTATGATTAATGGATTAAAAACATTTGAGAAAATCTGAATTTCGTATCGGTGGAATTTCATACCTTCTGGCAATTTGATAGATACAAAATATTGTTCTCGTTTGCTTCTGTAATGTATATTTGATAGACACAAAATCTTTTGCTCCCTTGCTTCTGTAATGTGTTGGTAGATTGTTTGGTCAATCATACGTTCAATTCAGAGTTTTTTATTTACAGATTTGAGCTTTGATTACCATGCAGACTTCTGTCACCCTTATCTTTGAATCATCAGCTGATGCAGCTTTTTGATCTGTAGTGGATTTTACTACCCTCACCTTCCGTTGATTTCTTGCTGCTATAGCAGCGCGTATCTGCAAATACATTATACAGAATATAAAAATAAATTATTTCAAATTTGAGAGGGAAAATTGTTTAAGTTCTAAATGTTAAAAGCATTAGCTATTATTGGCAGCAGTATATAATCATAGTATACAACTTTTGCCTAATTTCGACACTTTCATTATTTTCCTTAATACAACATTTTGGTAAAGATTCAGTTCGGCTGAAAATCTTGTTTAAGTTTACGTGGAGCGCTAAAAAGCGGCACCATCCGTTGCAAGAGAAGGAAATGCGTCTTGCAGAGTAATCAAACATGCAGACTTTTTTTAAAAGTGCAGATTTTCACAAAGTTTACAAATCTGCGTGGAATCAATAATCTCATTTTGAAATTTGCGCAATTTCTGTACCTTTTACGAATTATCTCTGCTATGTCTGGCAATAACGACACACATTTTAGAATGCAAAAAAATGTTTAAACTGTACTGTATTATATAAATTAAATGTATATTGAGACCATCATGTTAATTTTGATAATATCTGTTGTCAGGTAAAGAGTTTTCAAATTGCTTGTACTTATGCATTTGAAAATAATGGATTTTATGCACATTGAAAATGAGCAGTTTTATTTTATTTTATTTTTTTTTTTTTTTCTTCACCCGAGGATTCTCGTGAACTTTTTGGTGAACCTATTGGCAAATATGTTTAAATTTGTCACGAAAATATTGTGGTCACCCTTGTTTAGCATGTCATTAAATTTGATTGATATGTTTGCAATTGTGTGCATTCATATTCTACACAATACGTATGCAGATATACACCCCTCAAAAGGTGTTCTAACCCATTTTAAACAGATATGGACTACCTGTGCTGGTTCTTATTTCTGCTAAAATGTGAAATTCACCACAGATAGACAAAATCACTAGAGCAATTGCAGTGGATCGCTATCGGAAATCTACACGCATTCAGTGGATATTCCAACCTCCCTCCCACCACCCCAAAACACACACACACGAGCCTACCCCGACAGTGACCTATGAGTTATAATGAAAAATTCGTCACATATATGATTCGTCTTCATGTTATGATTACATATATAACGTTTACTTAAACATATCTGTAAATACCATTGTAATTGCAATGTTTGTATATGTGACTTTGTGACCAGGAACCACAGGTGTTTAACCAAGGACGACACCACTCTCGCGGTTGGTTATCACAGGAGCAACACAGCTATAACGTGTCATGAAAATCCACCCAGCATTTTGGGAGGAGATATGGTAACAGAAAGATATGGTAAACAAAAAAGTGTGGGATGAAAATTTTGACATTAGGAGAGTATGTTTGCAATTATGTGAAGCCTCGGGTATTGTCAGCGTTCATTGCGATTTTATTGATATTGTGTGCAATAAAATGTCAAGAATGCATGATATCAGGATTTAAAGTATATTTTGAGTCAATTTGTATTGAAACTGTAACATGCCCGTCCCTTCGACGCGTTTCAGATATTGCATATATTTTTACTTGAATAAATTTGCAACAGAACATAAATGATTTTCAAAAATTCCAATTTTCTAGACAACGGAACTAAGTTAAATGTAACTTAGATTTCGATTTAATTTTTTCATCAAAGTGTTTCAAAAATCAACTGACACAAAATGTGCGTAACGTTATTTGTTCATAAATAGGCCGCATCGGAACCCCAAATATATAGGTTACCATCTTTTCATAGCCACTCTTAAAGAACCTGTCAGCGGATAATAAAGACTTCATTATAAGTCTAGGCCCCCAGCCAGAAACTCACCTGCTTGTTCAGTAGGCAATGAAACACAAACATTATCAGGCCCTGAAATAAATTAAATAATGAAGACTGTATATATACACGCACGCATTGCTTGGAAGATAGTATAACATCCTTTGGGAATACACATTTCGGGGGTTGGGGTGGGTTAAAGACAGCTAGATATCTTGACCCAAAATTGCTATTCAAGAATAAAAAAGCTCACATACAAAGATGTGCGGTATATTCATGTAATTAAAATGGACGAGTGTAAGAGACACGTCATAACAAAATATAAACCACTAAAAGTAATGGTATTAATTAGCCCAAATAAAAGTCTACTTGAATCTACCATTTTGTTGTTGTTGTTCTACAATTAGCATGGAAATTCATAAATTAAACTGAAGAGTAAAATGAACTTAAGGCTGGATACCTGTAAGGAATTGAAGAGCGCAAACAGGTACTGAAACACAACCAGATCTTCGTTGACAGAGAAGATACCAAGTACCCATGTGACCCCTGTTACTGCCAAAAGCACACCCAGACTTCTCAAGCCTATTCTAAAAGTCAAGTATACACAATGGATGAACAATAATAACTACCCTTGTTTATAAAGTACCTTAACACTCTCAGGTAAACATATATATGCTTTAATGAGAACAAAAATAACTACCCTTGTTTATAAAATACCTTACCACTCTCAGGTAAACATATACATGCTTTAATGAGAACGGCGCTTAAATGTATTTCAAGAGAAAGCATGAATCATAGCTATGAAAATAATGAAGGTACGGAGGAAATGTTGTTGCAAAAATACCTGAAGGATGAGATCTTTTCATCCTTACAATTTAGCCAGTTTTATGGTGTCCAACATTAAGATTGGTAAAGAAAGTGAATGTTTAGTATAGGAATATTTTAGGTACCTGATATAAATGTTTTATGTTTCAACAAAAACAAAAATAAAAAGAGTGTGAGAGAGAGAGAGGAGATATTGTTTTATGTTTGTTCAGATCACTCACTTGGCTTTGTCCTTTTTTGTCTTTGATATGAGTGATGACGTGCTGAATATCTTTTTCATGACGATGAAGATTATAACTGCATTGAACTGTTGTGTAAGAAAAATACAAATCCTAAATAAAGAGTTGATATACACATACGTATTTCTGATTAAAGAAGGCAGGGTGGTAATGTGTGTGTGCGTGTGTGTGTGTGTGTGTGTGTGTGTGTGTGTGTGTGTGTGTGTGTGTGTGCAGTGACAGTTTTATGTTGTTGCCACCTGTAACCACTGTTAGCGTTGCCGCCGCCTCCCATCTCCTCGCCCAAAGCAAAGCCTTAAACCAGAGTCTTTAAAGACTTTACGCCTTTTTATTGCCGGAAAAATTAAACTAGAACTTTTGTTTTAAACAAAATACATAAATGTTTTAACAAAGTCAGATTTTCATACTTAAAAAACAACCGCCCCATGAATTTTGCCGCTCTAGGCAGCTACCTTGTCTGCCTAATGGGAAATCCGTCACTGTGTGCGTGTCTGTGTGTGTGTGTGTGTGTGCAAGAAAGAGAGAGAGAGAGAGAATGATTGATTGTCAAGCTACAAGTCGATGAATATACAGAAATGAACTTACTTATTGAAGAAAACGGCTAATCCATACTTTTTTATTATTCTATAGCAACATGGTTATCTAATCCCTTGCCTATTGTTATCGCCTTATAATTCCTTTGAATACTAGAACGTACCAACGACAAACCAGAGTCCACTATTATAAATGGGAAGATAAAGGTGACGTTTAAGCAATCCTTCGCGTCATCTACAACCGTCCGAACTTATTTGATATTTATTGCAATACTAACAATAAATTTGAATAATATCCACTTACCATCCCGTTTGTTTGAACCCCTCAACCGATTTAAAAAACAACAAGCATCAAGGATATAAATAAAATTCTCAAAACTTAGTCATTTCGTTCACCGATTTATAATTTCTAACCTGACTGACACCAGGTAGTCTATAACACTGTCATCTTCTGCGTCTTTCCAACCAAACGGGAGTTTGTTTACTAACATTGTGTCATATTTGTGCGGGCGCGTCTAATTTTTTTAGACAACAGATGTGATGTAGTTCGCCGTCTTCGATAAGCTCTGAATAATTCCTGAAATTTCCGTAACTTTTGGAGTTACATCCTTTGTAAACACATAAGAAAGAGTTACACCTTTTAATTTTGTTCAAAAAATATTTATATATTAAAACTAGACATTGTAAATATTGGATGCAGAAAACAGTTTTTCTCGAACATGGACTGTTCCAGAAACCGGAAAAAGGACATTGAGCAGTATGTCTGGTTATTTACATCAACAGATTCCGCTTGGTTTGAAATGCGAACAATGTTAGGGGTCACCTGGCGACAGTCAGGTCAGAAATTATATATTGATGAATGAAATTACTACATTTTGTGCATTTGTTATATCTTTGATGTTTTTCGCTTTTATAATTGTTAGCTGGGTACAAACAAACGGGAGGGTACGGTAATAGAATAATTGGGTGTTAATTTAATTTTTCCTTCAATTTTTTGCATTGTAAGTCAGAACCTAAAAAAATGCATCATTCATTCATGCTTTACCACCCACTCTCTGTGTATATGTCTATCTCTCTCTCTATCTTTCTCTCTCTCTCTCTCTCTCTCTCTCTCTCTCTCTCTCTCAGACACACACACACACACACACAAACTTCATAGATTCTCTAAACGCTAGGATTAAGATAAGCTAATCACTATATCTGATTTAAATTGTTAACTATATAACAACAACAAAAATATTGTTTTTACAATTTGTTTTTTACTTAATAATACATTAATGCAACGACATACAATTCGATAAACTATTAAGTTCAATCGTTCTGGACTTCTACTTATTGAACGAAAACCTTGTTAGAACAATAATGCAAGAACTACTTGAGGTCGACAAAGGATAGTAAATGTCTCACTTTGTAGCATTTGTCTCTGAACAAAGTTGAGACAATCAGAATATAAATTAATAAATAAGTGAAAGTAGCACATATACTCTTCCTGCATCATCGATCTCGAGACATAGAAGTTCCCTGAAAAAGATAATCATTAACATTTTCTATTTTGAACATCATTTAAACACCACAAAGTATGCACATTCTTTCCTTTGATGGAATATTAGTAAAATGCTTTTTTTTGTTGTTGTTTCTTGTTTGTTTGTTTTTTTTGTGTTTTTTTGTGATTTTTTTTTAGCATTATCTTTGTAAACCAGCGCACTTGACGAAACAAATGCGTATTAAGAAATAAAGAAAGAGTAAAGCGCTATTGTTTTGTCTGTATGCCCTGATCGAAAAAATATATAATTTAATTATAAAAAGAGACAATCTATAGACTCGTACTAAAACATCCAAACCTGTTCAGTAAATATATGAAGCAAATCAATTATTTAGGAAAAGGGAAGAACAAAATTCGTCTGCAAACAGCAACAAAATTGAAACAGCGGCCTGAAGAAAATGTAATTTAAGCTTTAAATATAATTACAGATTTTAACAAAATTTTACATCTTATATGTTCGCTTGGCTGCTGATTTCCGCCGCTATTCCAGTGATTACCTCGCTGTTTGATAATAAATATTACCAGAATTCTTCTGTGTGTGTTCGAGTGACAGGCATCTGCCCATATTTGGATACCGTTATTTTAATGTTCAGTTTAAATTATTTAATTTGTATTTTGGTACTATGCACTTTGCACCCTATGGTCAAATTTTACCTTATGTATACAACGACAGCCTATAATTTGCTATAATAACAGTTTGTTCAGGTTTACATCAATACAGCAATGTTTCTTATTCACAACATTGAAGCTTTGAGGAGTTATTGTACAAATATGCCATTTCAATGGAAATAGGAACATGAATAAGTGGGAATATTTTATAACATCATTATGGAATCATAATAAACGAGTGGGAATATTATACTAGTCTCTCTATCGATCGAATGATTGTATGAAAATTAAATTTTGTGCAATATCCAAGACTTACTAAATCCTGTACAGATGTTGTAGATTATACAAGCCAATATATATATATATATATATATATATATATATATATATATATATATATATATATATATACATTAGCTTTCCCTTTGAAATGTTCTTCAATAACACGGATGTACTTTTATATTACTTTCTTGATTTTTAGCCGACACGTATTTATTTATCTAAGGACCACAAAGTCTGCATGAAAGAATTATATTTTTACTCATTATAAAAACAGTTATTAATTCCAGTTTCTGAGGATACGACGATCTGATGATGATGATGATGATGACGACGATGATGATCGTTTAGAGTAAGGACTGTTTTGAATTCTTTTCGTTTCATTTATTAAAGACAGCTGCTATTACCATAAGGAGTGGAAATGTTGACATTGTCACATGTAAACACGCAGAAAAAATGTTTTAGGTAATGCATAGTAGCTACGGACAAGAACTTACAGTCTACGGACTTAGATTTTCCCGCATCTTAATTTATATCTTTACTCACATCAATATGTTCTAAACCGCATTAGATGGAATGCCTCCCTGAATATCAGAACTTCCTGACCCTGACATACCATATGAGGGTTATTTTTCAGCCGTGATTTTTGATGGAATTTTAGTAAAAATTGGTGATTACTGTGTCTATTCTTTATAATATTTGGGTTAATCAACAAGGTAAAATGTATTATTATGCATATAAATATTTAAATTTATTTTTTAAGAAGATATTGATAAATATGCGTAAAATTGCTTAGTTAGAGAAAGACACGCTATATTGTATATATATTGTATAAATTGCAATATCAGGGAGCCTCTCAAAATAATCCTCTTGTCACTCTCGCTCAACAGAAATATACTTGCGTAGAAATGTTCCACTAACGCCAGCAAGGGAGTTGTCGTAAAGTTACGAAAAAATAAAGGGAAACTTACGAAAAACGTACGTAATGTTCGTTAGTGAAACACACGTAATCACGTACGTAAGTCATACGTACAAACTTAACACAATCTTGAGTGTACGTTGTTTTTGTGAAACGGTGTTCTGGAGCTCGCTTCGGTCCATATACTCATATATATATATATATATATATATATATATATATATATATATATATATATATATATATATATATATATATATATAACTTAATTGTATACCGCTTATTTCCATGTCTAATGTATCTGCATATTTTCCTTATTTCTCGTTGAATGTTATTGCTTATATGCATGCCTTTTATTTGAATATCCCACATAGCAAAATGTATCAAAGTATAACACATCTTGGTGCGACTGCCCTTCACGTATCAGAGGCAAATTGTATTCAGTTATCGTCTATGTATTGTGAAATTACGTAATGATTATTTGTATGTGTGGTATGCCACCATGTTGCACAGACACTATTTGTGTTCACTAACAAGGTATTTATAAAGAGAGGACAATGCAATTACAGCAATTTGTGCCGTACTAATCAACACACATACATGTAGACAGTTACAAAATTGAAGATAAGAGATTAATTTTCTTTTAATATTTGTCTGACAGTGACTTTAGTAACTTTTGTATTTAGTGGTGTTAAAAGCTGATGAGTAAGGTTTTAGTTGATAGTAGCAATCCTGCATGATTACAGTCTGTCACTTTGTGTAATTTTTGTGTATTTCTGTATGTAATATTTAACCATTTAACAGATTAATAATGTAATGTATAATCTAACTATTTCTATTACACATTTTATTTAGGTTCAGTGTATTCTGACTTGTGTAATCAGTGGCGTACTAAGTGTAAATGGCGCCCGGGGCGACGATGATGGCCCAAAGGGCCAGAATATGAGGCTGATATTTTTATCAGCTCTTTTTGGACCCCAAGACCTCTGGCGCCCGGGGCAACGGCCCCGTCCGCACCCCCCCTCCTCGTTAGTACGCTACAGTGTGTATTACATGTTGCAATTGCATTTCGATTTCCACTTCATGGTTTTGATAGAGAAGAGTTATTGTCCTTCGTTTTAGTCAGTATGTTTAGAAAGCTACGATGTAATGGCAAGACATTTTAGTAATAACTTTAGCTCTTATTATCTGTAGGTTATATATCCTGAAAAGAAACATTCTGGGATCAAAGGAAGAAATACAAGACAGAAGAAAATTATTCTCTTACACGTTGAAATAAGTTTAACAAATGATCGACTCTCTTATTTCCATTTCCTACTTCTTTTTAAATACAGTTCAAGTTTTAAAGTAAGCTTCGGCTTTTGCGCCCATTTACTTTGTTTAGTTTTACGTATTATGCTCTTCTTTGTACATACAAATGTACTGTTTTCCTTACACAAATAGCTGAAGAAACATTTTAAATTCCACAAAAGACGTAGGTACCCCATAAAGAAAGAGTGGTGAAATTTGCTTCTTTAAATACAAACATTAGAGTTCATCACTGTATTTATGAAAATGTCAGAAATAAAACGAGACGTAGAAGCTTGCAATAGTCACAAGATCAGGACAAATAGTCACCGTAATCTAGGTTTGGAAGTGCAGTATATATTAAGGTTTACGACACGACAACAGCATATTGCCTATAATGTGCCACTTATAAGTAGAGAGCAATGTTTACATAGAATATTCGTCCTGTTTTATGACATTGCATGTGATAGTGCCAACAAATATAAATATAGCGTCGAAACATCTTGTCAATGAAGCAATAAAATAAGTCATTCTGATATACATACTTTTAATCGTGGCTACAAAAAATGTTGTCATGATAAATCAGTTCCACTGATTTAATGATTCTTCTAGCTATAATATCAGAAATATAAAACTCAACATCGAGTATTAAAAAATATAAGTCGTAATTATTTTTTTTAGTGAGATGAAGTATACAACGACAGTTCCACAGCAAACAAGGCATAAAATTTGCGTTCATTATATCATGTATTCCTCATATTCCGGTCAAAATAATTAAGGAATATAATGAAATAAATAAAGTTTATTTAATTTCTGAAATGATCGTTTAATTCGATACGAAAAACTTGAAAAGTGAGATACCGTGTCTTGGTGTGAAGGGTAGGGAAATTGAAGTAAACTATTTTTAGGTTCTCGCCGCGACTAATCTTTCAAGGAGCAAACACAAATAAAACCTTTAAAATTAAAAGATAGGACAACCTAATCTGAAATTCAGGATCTTTATACAATATAATTCAAATATATACTCACTAAGATAACTAGAGCAGCCGGACCCACGAAAGCCCATATCAGTCCTTCCCGCACAGACAGCCAGCAACTGTAAGGACAAGAAAGCAGATATAAAGTAGCGCAATGTAAAATAATTGTCAAAAGAAAGCGTGTGCTAGTAAAATAATTGTCAAAAGAAAGCGTGTGCTAGTAAAATAATTGTCAAAAGAAAGCGCGTGATAATAACAATTATAGTTTAACGAGAGCGTGTGATATTAAAATGATAGTCAACAGAGAGCGTGTGATATTAAAATAATAGTCAGACGTGAGCGTGTGATAGTCAAAATAAACTTGCTTCAAATAGTTGACGAATTTTAAACCCTTTGCTTGATTGTTCAAGTGTTGCCTGCATGTATTAAGTAAACAGCTATTGAGACAGTCTCCAAAATGATCCAGACAAATAGTACGAAATTACGATTAAATTACAATGAGAATAAATGTCACAAACAATGAAAAAACAATGAACGTACTATTTCTTGTTCCCATATCCACTGAGTTGGCTGATACCCATAGAAACACCAACAATTCCCGCAGGGATCACTGCAAGAAAGGCGAGGCAATACGTAATATGATGATGACGACTACTACATTAGGATAGACATGTAGTATTGGGTAGTATTTGTAGACTGCTAAAATAGGATAGACATGTAATACTGCGTCGTATTTGTAGAGTACTAAATTAGGATAGAAATGTAATACTGGGTCGTATTTGTAGACTACTAAATTAGGATAGAAATGTAATACTGGATCTTATTTGTAGACTACTAAATTAGGATAGAAATGTAATACTGGGTCGTATATGTAGACTACTAAATTAGGATAGAAATGTAATACTGGGTCGTATTTGTAGACTACTAAATTAGGATATAAATGTAATACTGGGTCTTATTTGTAGACTACTAAATTAGGAAAGAAATGTAATACTGGGTCGTATTTTTAGACTACTAAATTAGGATAGAAATGTAATACTTGGTCGTATTTGTAGACTACTAAATTAGGATAGAAATGTAATACTTGGTCGTATCTGTAGAGTACTAAATTAGGATAGAAATTTTTCAAATTGGTTGTATTCTTCTTATGTATTTTATAGTCGTCTTACACCATGCTAACGGCAAGAGTAATTTCAGGCGGGATCTGGTGAAAAACACGAACAAGACGGACACAGCTATCTCTATCCCTCCCACCAACATGAGGAAGAATACAGCCAGATAGATGTAGTGGAGAAGCGCAGCTACAGCCGTACACACAACCTGCAATAAATGCCTTTGAAATATTACTTGATGATTCCACAGACGGCCAGCTATCTTCCACATCTGTTGTTTCTAAATAAGGTACTTCTTTCATTATTTATCAATGTATTCACATAGGTGCATATTGTCTTTCACTGAGTGACACTTGAAATTGAATATATGAGACAGGCGTAGAGTTTAAGTACAATTTTTATTTATTTAGTGCCATTAAAGTGAGATAAGCAAAATCTTTTTAAAATATTTAGGAAGATAAGCCCTTCCAAATAAAAAATAAGCCTGCATTAATGTAAATAAACGATAACAGATAAAATGTCAATATGCTGAAAAAATAGTAAAAAGGGTGTATACAATAAAGATACAAAAGGGTAAAATTTTTCACAAAATAGGTCTTTCCAATCTTTATGGATTTACCCTGTTGGCACCTCATCCAAAATATTCTTCATCGAGTTTGCATGAAATGACTTTTGAAACGTTATATAGAATATAAATTCAAATGACTTTGAATCAGTACGGTAAACGGTCTTGCATTCATGTAACAACATCGTTATCTTTACCTTACAGACAGAAATAAATCACAGAAAGTCTGGAAAAGGTGCGGATGTTTAAAAAATGACCACTGAAATTAGATGGGATCAAACAAATCAGTAAATCATGGTTATGTACCGCCTGCAAAAGCGGTACTTTTGTCGAAATCTTCGAGATGAAGCTGTGCTTTCTTCACTATTTTTTAGTCCAATATATCCAACATTTTAATTGAAGATACGCAGAAACAAGTTCTTAATACTACTAATATGAAACTTAACAATTATAGGTAGTGCTGTCAACAGTAGGTACATATGATCATAAAGAGAACAAGCTTTATAAAGAACTGTACTCCTTACATATGTAACAAAAGATAATAGTAGTGTTCTGAAGTTTAAGCCTTTCCGCCAGTCTATATTTATAAAATGCATGTTGTTTATATTATTTCCTAAAAACGTGACGTGGGCTTAAAATTATTTCCTTCAGGTAGTTTAGTCCTAAGGAGACTCAACTATTTCTTAACAGGCTTTGGATATTGTATAGTGGAGGACGGAACGCACTTCGTAAAGATGAATATTTGTTCTTTCCTTCTTTTGTTTTACAGATGAACATTTCGTCGTTCAGTTTAGAAGTGTTGGTGACTACTAAACATCTGTCTTCACAATGACAACATAAAATGTTTTATGTCACGCTGTTCATATTTTGGACAGTTTTCCTAATCTAATGCCCTGGTGTGTTTCGCCAACGATATTTCAAACAGAAAAAGACATATCTGAATAAGAAAACAAAATTGTTGTATTTATGGATGTTTTCTTCAGCTCATTATTTTGTAAACAGAAGCAGTTTTGTCTCAGAAAGGAGAAAGAAAAAAAAATTTGATTCATATTTGAGTTATTTATGACTTTCAAGAATACGTAGTTTCTTTTATATTTTGTACTCAAATTTATTTGAATATTCAGTTCGATTTACACTCGCCAAAAATATCTCACATGTACATAATTATATAGTCATTTGCCACACGAGGTGTATTAGTATACTGTATTAGTACATATTAAAGTTAACATAAGTCAGGACCAGGACAAAAACATTCGTTGTTGCAACAGACAATAATTTATGGTCAATGAACGCTATTGTTTTACGTTCAATTATATGTGGAAGATTAGACTTAGACGTTTTCTCTGGGAAAGAATTAAAAGTAAAAAATCCATTAAATCGAGGTTTGTGTACGTCCTTGAAGTATTTGTAGCATAATTTTTAGCACGAGCACTATAGCAAAAGGGCTTCTGATTTTGAGAGAGAGAGAGAGTAACTCATGAATCATTTGATGGGTGTCAGTTGATGGTGTTGAGATCATTGCAAGCAACAGAAGGAAGAAATTATTTATAATGTGCTTCTTATTTGTAACCCGGTACGCATCAGCTATTATCGCTATGCAAATTCAAATATAGACTATGGGAGACGTAGTTGGCTCTCCATTAAATCACAAACTTAGTACTGTAGTATATACAATCACAGTACATTGTATACATAGTTCAGCGAGTGTCTACAGTGTATAAATATTTCAGCGAGTGATTCCAGCAAGTGATCAGGGTTTGCATCTATAGATGCCCGGCTGTTTTACTTTATTTTCACATCGGTACTTGCCTTGTTTTCGGTTCGGTTTACACCCGCTAGAAATATCCCATAGGAGAAGATAAGCGCTGCACAGATATTCAGTACAATGTAAGTATTCCGGGTCTTGACATATCTGCAAACAAGAAACGAATTTATTTACGATAACATACGATAACAAGAATCTGCTTGTTCATACATAAGTGTTCCCCACATGAAAAGGCTGCAAACCACATTTTAGAACTGCATAACTATTACACGTGTTACAAGTTAGCATGGAACTGTAAACATTACAGCTTTCAACGTGTTCAACTGACTTAACTATATTGGAAAAAAAGATATAGTAATACATACGTTATATATATATATATAAGGTATGCTAACGTATGTGGGTATGAACGTAGTAGTGAGCAAGCGATATCTAGCGAATCGACCCTATCTTACTTTAGCAGGTTTTTGCACCAACTACCAGTTTACCAGTGTGGGGATACGTGAACTAACCATCAAAAATATTTTTGCACTAACCACTCATGTGTGTGTATGTGTTGGCGCGTCGGGGGTGGGGGTGGGGGTAGGCTACGCTGTTCCATCCGAGGAACGCTCCTTCAACGAGACTTGAAGAAAACTCAAAACATTGATATTTAAATAAATCAATGATCAATAGTATTATAACAGATCAAGCGATTGTAAAGTATGTGAGTCCCACTATTGCCAGCCCCGTTAATAACCTTTCAACAAGAGAACAAAATTAAACGAAATTCGATAAGCAAAATTTGAAAAAAATCATAGCGAAAAGACTTAGAAATTCATTTCATAAGAATTTAAATGGGTATAGAATTTATGGGCATAGCAGTGCAGATTTTTATAAATATTTCAATGTCTTTGAACCGTGTTTAAAGAAAATAGTAATTCGAAAAATTGACAATTTGGTTCTACGATATTACAGCTAGACTTAGAAATCAGACTTATAAAACGGCCTACTCAAGAAGTGTAGAAAGTGTGAGTACAGGGACTTTTACAACAGAACAAGACCAATGAACATAATGAACTGATGTAAAAGGGTTGATGCCATTTAACGTTTATTTGAAATTTTGCGTAAAAAATATGGACAGTAAATAAGCGAACATACATGACATTTCTTTGAGAGGATTGAATATGTAGCATTGTAAATTAATATATATCAACCGCTCAAAGCAAACTCATATACCTATTTTTTCCAAATGGGTTAAGAACTATACAGCTTGTATCAACGTGAAAAATACGGTTGATAAATGTTAAATTTCGTTTATAGGGGCAATTTTAAATACTCCTCCAAACAATAAATTGTCAGAGGACATCAAAATACAATATGGATAGATACAGCCGTTTGTTCAATATATGTCAGGTAAAACTAGAGGATATCACAACAATTAAAAATTAAGTTAACAGCTTTGTAAATGTGTATAAAATATTGGACTGAGGAGAACGCAGCCTAGAGAATGTACATCGTCGGCGAAGTCGAATTCTATCGGAGGAAGATCAAACCTCATAAAGTACCTGAGACAGAGAAAGCCAGGACACTTGTAAGGATCATCGCTTCCATACCAAACGACATAAAACACTTCCAGGTATAATCATGATATTTTGATATGGCTTTGGTATGCTAGATTGTAGTGTATGTTCGGGTTTAATGCTGCTAGGAATGTATGCAGTATAATGATATGATGGATTGGGATATATACCCCCTTGAGGTATATTTTCCTTAGTGTATGCAGTATAATGTTATGTATTTACCGTAAGTTGACATTTCTTGTGCTGACAAAAAAGCCATCACCTACACAAACGTACATGTTCGTCGCTAAAGGCAAGGTTGTGTTGGTAACAATGGAAAATACACAGTTATACCCATCACAGGTGTAATGCATATGTGGCTCGTATTTTACTTGATCATCATAAGGTTTCTGTAATTCGTTCATTTGACTCGCTTGGTTTTTTACGTTTTTCATTATTTTCTGGATGTGTAGATGCATATGGAGAAATTGCATCATCCAGGTTGTTTGAATACTGATCCAATTAACCTTATTCTCTTATTCTTTCATTTAAGTCCGGTGTATTTGATCTGTTTTCATTGAACTGTTCAGTGTTTCTTTGGATTATAATGCATACTTTTCCTTCCATCAAATACATTAAAATTAAATAACTTGACCAGATAATTACTTCTTGAAGCTGCTTGACCCTTAGCTATTGCTCTTTAATCATAATTGCTTTTGCGGCCATCTATTGTTCTGGAAAGCGTACCAAAGATGCACGTTGCACTGGAGGGGTACGGCATAATATAGTCAATGATTTTTGTATATTGAATCCATTGTGTGCTTGACTTAGTCCAATATTGTAAGGTTGTACTTATTTGGGCTTTAAATACGGTTAATTGTAAACAGGATGTTTACCAGAATTTGGGTTCAAGGTCGATCTTATTTACGATTAGGCAGGGTTTTTCCATTGGAATGACTCACGTCCTGTTATGTTATAGATCAATTTAAATGTGTATAAATACAGACCCTAGATAAACAAATTCTTATTCCTGTTTAAATCAGTCTAAAGGAATCATTTTGTCATCAGAGTGTATTGTTGTGCCATTGGACCCATATAATTCGAGAGAAATTATTTATTTAAACATTCATTGGAATTAATAGAGTGCTCATTGACTTTTGGATTCATATATTACTTTGGACTTTTGTGAACTCATTCCAAGAAATAATGGATTGTATCATTTTGGTGTATCTGGACATTCAAGACTATTCGAATTCATTCGGAATATTATATATTTTTGGATCCGATAGGACATTTATGATTATATGGAGTGTAATTCACAAACTGTAAGTGTCTTTTTAATTGTTACTTGTATTGTAGGGAAATAAACTGCTTGTGGACTTTACATAAATTCTTGGTTTCACTTTTTTTCTGTTACTTCTTTTTAAGACCTAGAGTCACAACCTTTCACACGTCAATTATTTTGTTGTATTTATGAGTAATGTACTATGATACTGCTGCCGGTTTTATGTAAAACTTCGAGAATGGTTTCTAAGATCTTTTAATATTGCTGAACATTTTTAAATATTGCTTACTTCCAGACAGTTCGTCTTTGATTCTTTCAAGGCAAAAGAAGCTTAAGTTTGCTTTGTGGGTGTATTGCACAAAAGTTTAGCAAATTGTATAAGTTCATAATTTTTTATCTGAGTGACATATGACGGTAAAGCATTCTATTGTTTGTAACTTGTATTCACCAAAATGTAATGGAATATAGTCTGTAACTGTTAATCAATATATGTGGTGCAGTTACAGCTTTAAAAATATTCAACAAGTCATTTTTTCTTCACCGACAACATGAATACAATTAGGTGCTATTGGTATTAGTTTACAAATTTATATTTCCTTTTTTATCTATACAGTAAATAAAAAAACGTGGATACTCCAGGGTTAGTACAATGCGAGAGGAATATACATTCAGGCATAATCTTCGTTTTTGTCATCAAAGCAATTTTTGATCAATTTCCTATTCAAATTCTATCAAAAAACGCAATACTTTTTACATCAATGTCTGTTTTCTAATAAGTTTTCATTTTCTCTGTTTTTGTTTATTCGGTTTTGGCTGTATCAATGCTATCACTTAATGCGAGAGTCTTTTTACCCACTTCATTTTTGAATGCATCTGTATCTGCTGTGATGTTTTGTTCAATACCATTTACATCTTTTCTCATTCGTTTCATATTTTTGTCTATTTCATCAATATTACTTTGTATCACAAGGACATATTTAACCAGCTGTCAATCGCCATAATCTTTTGTATCTGTTTAGATTGTGCAACATCAGCTTGTAACGTATTGTGAAATTTGCTGAATGTAACTTATTTTATAAGTTTTATCTTACCACTCAAAGCTGTAATAGGTAAGTCGCAAGCTGTTTTCACTGATCTATATGTGCTTTCGTTAAAATTCATTTTGTTTTTATGTCCTCTAATTTTATATCTGCTAAGGAATATTTATTTTACAATTCTAGCAAGATACTACTGTTATATGTTATCTCATTGTTCAGGTTAGTTATGTTTGTGTTAAAATCATTAATACCGTTTAAATCTCGTGATCGTTTTGTTTGATAGCATTACTCAAATCTTTATGCAACTGTTCCAGCTCTTATTATAAGGTGTTATAGTCTTCCTGTGATTTTATTTTTATTTTCGCTAGTTAATATCTCTTCAATTGCCAGTAAATAATAATAGATTTCGGTCATATCAGCTATAGAATACACTCTGCGTAGTATATCGTCTGTTCTTGATCTTGCTGATGGTATTTCTTGCATTTCTTATATTTGTATGCAAAACATTAGCAGTCAAATCCCTAAACATCGTATCTTTGAAGTTGTTATTTCCAACTTGTATCTTTTCCTCTAAATGTTTCTAATATCTCTGTAGCTAAGGGAACAACCAAGACTGTAACTTTTCTACTAAACAAATTCCATCTGCAGAAAGACCTATACCTGCTTCCTCACAATTCGAAACTGTGCATGCTATTTTTTTTCCTCAGGCTTTTATGGTGTTTTATATCCATGGCCAAATCATGTTAAAAAGGTTTATTACACTTATAATTAATAGTAAAGGGTACCAGTCGTGAAGTGGGGAAACACTGGGTACCTTTCTTAATACTCTGTGTTAGGATCATTCGTTGTAATATCAGCGTGGGATTTTTCTTGTTTAATTTTCGGAAATTTCTATCAGGGCTTTAAACTTTTGCATTATGAGTTTATTTTATATGAAAACCTAGTCATTCTTTACCTGCAACATAGAAACACAAAGACTGTCGTGTGCTACATATTGGAAGAGGTATTATCGATACAAGTTTCCCAAGAGAGCTCGATGTCAAAAATGTAATATTCAGATCTTGTTTTCTACAAAAATGTTTTGTCATGTAGACATATCAAAACAAAATTTCACTGCTTCATGGAAAACGGCTGGATATGACCAGTGATCAAGAGCGTATGAAACAATGGTTATGCATAGTTAGGTACTCACAATACAAACGTGGTGATATAACTTATTATGCAATTTAAATATAATTTATGGATATCTTCCTAGTATTTCATTTAGGTTTTGGCATCGTTTCCAAGTTGTATTGGGTAGATTGGCATTTTGGATGTTCTCAATGTAACAACATATTACACAACTATTGCTGATTTGAGACATTACAATGCTACGTTGAGTATGAACAATTAATTTGAAATATAATTTGTAAATAAAAGAGATGGAGTTCAAGACATGTTCAAAATGTGGAGAAAAGAAAGACATATATGAGTTTTACAGAACTAGAAGCTACCGTAAACCTTGTCAAAAAGAGTATATAAAGGAATTATAGAGGATACAAGAGTACGCCATATGAAAAACTAAATGTGGAGAGACGTAACAGAGAATACTCTAATGAATACAGGCAAGAATACATGAAACAAAGGTACGACAATGATGAAGACTTCGGATTAATGTTCATGACAAGAAGTAGAATTGTAAAAAGCATCGAGTCATAAAATTAAATCAGACATGATATATTTGAATGACAATTTCCAACGTTTGATGGCGAGTACGAAATTTCAAGATGAGCGTCGTTTATTATGTACATTAACGCTCAAAATATATGGATGGATCATAAGCCAATACATGCCGGTAAAGAATATTTGAAAGGCAACGTAGAAATAAGATCGGTTAAAGACAATATTTTTGAAATACCAAATGACTATGATTATGATTGCATTTTTAGAAGTGAATTTGGAGATGCCATTAGATTTAAATGACTATTATAAGGACAATAAAGTAGCTCCAGATAAACTATTCTCACCCATGCAACAGAGAAATCTAGCCCATCTGCTAACTTTACTTTTTTTATCTCAGTCCGTTTGTCACAGGGAGGTTGTCTCAGTCATGGTGTCCTCGCGCTAGAAATTACATTTTCAAGGAAAGCGTCCCTTGCTGTCTTCTGCTGTGTCTGACAGAGTTGTTTTAAATCGAACAACAACAACAAAAAACAAACAACAACAGAGATAAAGTGAAAAAACTTCACTCATAAAGCAAGTTAAGGTCTCTCCAAATCGGATAACACATCATACAAAACAAATTTAGAGAGAGATAAAGACATACACACGCAAAATCTAGCTATGTGGTATCTGATCATACATGAAATCATATAGTTATTTAATTTTGCTATTTTATATGAAGAAAAGTACCCCTAACTACAGAACATTTACGTTATTATTTATAATCGGTATGATGGGAAGTTTTGGACTGTATCTGAGACGACACAGAAACAACAAAGCCTGGTATATGGCTCTGAAGTTCACCAAGCATGAGCGGCTCAAAAAAGTAAGCAGAGAGACCTGAAAAAAGGCAAAGCAAAAAAACAAAAAAAATACTCAGGTCGTCAGTGATGATGACCTCAATAAACTGTTTGAATCTTCGTTGTTGAGCCCTAAAACACCATTAAGTTTATTAGACTCTGTATGGTTTAACAATACGTTGCATTTTAGGGTAGGAGAGGTGGTAAAGCACGCAGAAACAATAAGTGGGGGAGATATCACCTTAAAACAAGATTGTGAACCTAATTTAGGTGATCTAGAGTTTAAAGAGAAACAGACGAAGACAAGGACAGGGCAGAACATAAGACACGCAAGAAATGAAGAAAAAGGATGTACGCTAACCCAATCTTTCCCGATAGGTGTCCTGCAATTATCTATAGATGTTATAAGAGCAATTGTCCCAGTGAGTGTTGCGACCCTGACCATTCATTCTACCGTGCCCCTGTAACTCGCGTAGCTGCACCTGGGCCAAATGAACAATGTTTTTTACTGACACAAACTGGGACAAGAAAGTTTAGTACCGTAAGGAAACAAATGGCGCTAAAAGCCAGTGTGAACAAATAGTTATGTCATAAACTAATAGGAAACACTGTTCCAGACACACAAGCTATAAACACCAATGGCCACAAAAATCCTAACTCTCTCAGAAACTACCGCAAACTTAGTAACAACCAGAAATGTGTTATGTCAAACACCCCGATCCTCCCAAGTTGAATCAAACATAATTATGTGATCAGAAATAAAAACTCCTAGACTTACCAATCAGAGTGGATCATGTGTCCCTCCTTGGGTTATTCCACAAGCACATTTCCCTGCGGCGTATCATTGCTCTAGTAATAGCATCATTTGCCATATTTATAGGAAAGAAAATATCAATTTCCAACGAAACTATGAAGTAGAAAGCTCCTCACGTGGTTATCAGCTGGGTACTGTGTTTGTGGGGTCTTTCATACACAGGGGTAATTTTATAATCAACATCAATTACAGTTCCAGTATGTCACAAACAGTTTCACCTCTTCCACAAAGAATAGGTGAGATGTATATGATAGTGACGCAGATCTCTAAATATCCATGAATAGTTCAACACATGTCAATCGTCATTATACTCTTCGTTAGAGCTATGTGCCGAGTATCGTATCATTGGCTAGCTTATAACTCTTCCAAAATTAGAACTGATGAAAGTTAAAAGTTCTCCTTATAAAATCATTAACTACTTATTGATATTTTCATAGGACACCCATCGAGTATTTGTGATAATACGGCAATACTATCAAATGTATTATGTTATTTTCTCACGCGCGGAACTTGTGTACTTTGGATCGACAGGTCACGTCACCGTCCTCATTAACATATTTGTATTAATGCGCAGTGTTTACAAAACAATAGCACGTGGCTCGAGACGCTCTTGCTGCAATACTTACAATACATAACAATTATAACTGTTAAATTGTTTTGTTTTGTTTATATTTTTGCTTCTTTTTGGTACAAACTGCAGATTTAGTTGGATTCTACTAATATAATTATTTAGAGTTTCATAAAACATTTTCTTAAAACATAGATTCTATTAATATCAGATGGAAATGATTATTTCGAGTGACGTAAGTTGATCAGTGATTGCCAGGGTACGTAACAAACTACAACAAAACTATTATGTACATTGAAAAGCAAAGATGATGAATAAAGCGTGCTTGATACACAATTGAAAACGTTGAGAAAAAGAACAATAGTTACAAATAAATACAGATGAAGCATCTTTTTTTAAATGTCAGAAAGATCTACCATTTTTTCAGGAGAAAATTAAAGCTGATGACAGTACTGGTTAGGTGAAAAATAAGAAAATAAATTAAGATTTTTTAACTTAAGAACAACAATCTGCAGTGAATTTACAGTGTATGTACTACAACATTTACTATACCAAGTTGAAAAACGAATCCAATGATAGAACGAGACAAGTACTGGCTGAAGCAGATTCATTGTGCATGTATGTTGAGACATGAAAGATCAAGTTCTATGACACTAGAGACTATCCAAAGGATAACATATTTGGTATCTCATAAATTAAAGTTTCTGATGATCTAAACAATATTGCAATAAGATATTTTCGAGTTTAGATTTAAACTTTATTCATTCGGGATCAATAAGGACAAAAAGAACGTTTGTTAAGGAATAACAAATTGGCAAAGAAAAAGAATTTAAAATTCTAAATGTACAAAAGTTGCTTATTCACTCAGAAGGAAAATTGTCAGGAGACAAAATTACCCAGTTCTTACTATTACGAGATGTATTGAATCAAAATGAAAAAGTAGCCTTCTCTAAATATGACGACAAGCGTGGTTCCTTAACAACATGAATACATTACATTCCTGTCACGTGAGTATATTGGAAGCGACAGGGCGCTCAAGTCAACAAAAAGTTTGCTTCTGTTTGTCATTTTCAAACTGTCAACGATTTTCCATTTAATTTTTCGTCCGGAAAAGCACGATTCTTGTCAACACAGTTACCATTGCTTTTTGGTCATTGTTGTAGAAGAGAACCAAGAACGTTGTTTTCTCTCTGAAATCTTTGATTTCAAAGTTTTACTTTTGCATAATCACCATTATTTATATTTAAAATGTTTATCACTAAAAGCTACCTTGGTTAGGTTAATTGCTTTCTTTCCTAAATGGCAAGATTGTCACAGTCATCAATCATAAAATGTAAGTGCACCTTGGTACGCAGCAATCAGTAACTTTAACTACTTTTTCAATGTCCAGAATCTATCAGGATCACATTCCCATCTTTAAGTAACCACCTTGCATAGTATGTCTTGTTGATCAGAAGCTTTAGATGGGTAATAAGATGTAATAAAAAAGACTCTGCATTCAGTCTCTGTTAGATTTAATGCAAACATAGTCTTTCCACAATTAGGCACTCTATACTCTCATGTCATTTTCTCGTTCGTAGTCTTGGGTCCCACCGTCAATCACTTAAGGGGCTTTTGAAAGTAGTATATTAATTCAAAAAACCCCGTGGAAGAGCGCAAGCGTACAGAGGACAAGTAAAGATGTCACAGTCATTAACTTGAATATCTAATCGCTTGCATAAGATATGGTGATATCTTCCCCAAGCATTATACCTAAATTGTTTACCATTGCATGGTTAGAGGCTCATTTTATATTCATATTAAACAACGCAAAGACACTACCCTGTTAATCAATCTAATTGGGCTTACCTTGGAAATTGTGAATTGATATATGTGAAGTATGTTCTGGCTTAATGCTCTTCTAGATGGGGGTGTTATATAATGATATGTTGCTTTGAGTTACTTTAATGCTTGAGCTCTCTTCTTTTGTTTGTGAAGATATACATATTTTCCACGCCTTGCCATTTACACGCTCCAAAAAACGTCTTGTACCTCCACTGCAGCCTAGTAGCTCTGCGCCAATATTGAAAACTGTATTTTAAAAGAAACGTCAGAGATTGTTTGGCTCACACACAATTGTAAGCAAAAAACACACTAATACCCGTCACAAGAACAATTAATATGTATTCAAATTTTGCTTTATCATAAGATGACTGATATAAATCATTCAGTTTGACAGTCGCGGATAAAATAAGTTCAGGACCATGGGTTTGTTTTTTAAGTTTTGCAGTTTTCCGCGGTGAGTGGAGGGATTCGTAAGTGTATCTGTATGAGTCTATGCATGGAGCAAAAGCATTATCCAGGCTGTTTAAATACTACGTAACCAAACGTTGTTCACTCAATCATGTATTGAAATAGTATTGTGTCTTAGGTCTGTTTTCATTTAAGTCTGCTGCTTTCCTCTGTAGTGCTTCGTTGATTCTCGTGTCTATATCTTTCTTGCTCATATTCATCCGGGTCAAGTAGATTTTAACAGATGGTTGCTAGCTGCAAAAACTATACCGTTTTGGCCATTGCTCCTCGAATCCTTATTGCTGATTGGCATTTGTTCTTCCGAAAAGTTCGCCAAAGGTGCAAGTGCATAGCACGCACAATAAAAGTTTGCTTCCGCAAAAAATTGTTGTATATACGAGTAACAAGGGTTCATACTGCTGTTAGTTTTTATTGTAAATCCAACATTTCAAAGACCTTCGTTGTATTTGGATCAAATTATTAAAACATTGTTGTCGTGATGATATATACACACGATTGTCTCGCACTATACATATTAGAATCAGATTATTTTTTAACGTCAAATGAGTAAGTACGACATTGGTCGATTACTTCAAATCCAACGTATATATTGACCAATAGGTCCAAAATACTTACAGGTTCAATATACAACTGAAGAAATAATATGTGCAGAAGCTGATTTTCTTTTATTTTAATGCATAATGCTGAAAAACTATATTGTGAGCAACTTGCATTCAGCGAAAGGCAATGGAGTGCAGTTAAACCCGTAACTGTTTACTAATGTTTGAAATGTAGTTTCGGACTTAAAAAGGTCCAACAACCCTTTCATAAATATGAACCGAATGTGTGCTGTGTCTTTAGCATTCTAACAAAATCGCTTAATTTCACCAAATATGATAATATCTCTGTACAATGAGAACTTATTAAAGCAATATATACATCCATGCTTTAGTTTGGTTTTCTCATCCATGTTGTCTCTGACACGAGTGTCTCCAATATTGATTGTACACTATATGTCCGCAATTTAATTTTAGTTACAAATTCTAAAAAAATCGGTTACATTAAAACTTAACACAATACCATTATACCTCTGTACAATGAGAACTTATTAAAGCAATATATACATCCAGGATTTCGTTTGGTTTTCTCATCCAACTCATTTTTGTATTGCTTAAAAGAATTAAATGTATCGTCTTCTATCAATTTGATCTTATGACTCAAGCATGTAATATATAAATCAATTTTTTGTATAGATTTTATTCTGCTTTCATTTGGATTTCTATTGTTTGTTTGTGTGTTGTTGTTTTATCATTCTTTACATGAAATATTGACAGAGGTTTAGTACTAATGTTAGCAATTATCTTGTTGACTAATTGAGTAATTTTTAGTAATTTTCGTGGTATCATTATCCATCATAGCTTTAATCTCACGAATAAAAGTTCTAGTTGACTGCATAAGACTATCATTATCTGTCGCAGGTGCGGCTGTAAAGTGCATTGTTTTCAAGATGTTTGTTTTTGTTTTCTTTTTTTTCATTTTCTACGTGTCCCTTTCATTCTGTGTGTTCTCTGTTAGAGTGGCTGTAAATATTGTTGGATGTAAGGTATCTCAAATGGTATTGCTATTAACTCTTAAAATGTTTGAATATCTTTAGATATTATGTTCCCTATTGTCTATTCTCGTCAATCTGTTTCTGTAGATTTGTAATTGGGTTATTTCTTTCTGTACCGTTCTATTCATTAGCTGTTAATTTATTTTCAAATTGTTCTTTCCACTTCACGATATCTGCTAAATTAGTGCTTAGCACCCCAAGCTCCTCCATAGGCTTACATATTAGGATATCAACATGTTTCTACACTAACCGAGTGGTAACTGCGTGAATTACTGTAACATGGTCACGAATTGTATATGTGACGGTAATGGTTGAGGTTTAAGTTAGTGTTACTTACTTGTTGAAGCGTAACATATGTCTCCTATAAGTTCGACTCAATATATAAAGGTAAAAAGATGCCAATAGGACCTCTTAAGATATCACAAATCCCATTATCAAACAGAATTGTCCATAAACAAGAGGGATGCTCGATTCAAAGACCTTCGCCTAGGTGTACAAGACAATAATAAAGGTTGGCATCTGCAAACATTTTATTAATTATCTGATATAGCAACCATATTTTAGAGGCATATCATTAAAGTCTATCAATTTTATATCTTCATCCTTTATGCTGACATTCAGTATGTTCATAGTACACATCTTTGATTGCTTTGAATGGTCATTAACATGATAGGAAACAAAGTCACTGATGAAACATTTTTAACATACAAAGGTACTAACAAAGTAGAATATCCATCATTGTAATCGCTTTTGTTACCGATTTGGTCAAGATTAATGAATAATTGTTATGTTTCAAAACACCAACAATCTTCAACAGATTCAGTAGATAAAAATATAGTTATCTAGCAATTTAATTCGTACACATTAGCATTGTAGTTGATGATATACACTCTGTAATAGTCACTCGCGGTGAATTTAATGTTTGAATTTTGTTTCAGACATCAATACTTTCTACGTTGTCACCATATCAATTATTCCTGCTTTTAAGGTAGCACTTAAAACTATTTCCATTCTACCTTCTATCTAATTTAAAACTGTAGGAGATTTTTAATAACAGTAATTACCATGTTTTGTGTCTTTTTATCGCACATATTTTCCCTATCAAATTTCAGCAAAAGATAAGCAGATATGCCTGTAATGACAAGTAGTATCTTAATATTGATTCAAGGCATACATGCATCAATAACAAAGCAACCAGTGCACAATTTACATATCAAGCATTTTTGAACATTTTTAATTTCCTTCTTATTTTCTTTTACCTTTTTGAAATTAATATGTTTAAATGTTAAAAAGAAAAAAATATTAGCGACCAATTTAGATAGACATCATTCCATTTGAAGAGACACATTCAAGTGAAGTGTCTGATATAATTTGAAGTTGTGTAGCTCTTTTTAAATTTTGTAAACCCTCTAAGTTCTCTTTAGGAAGAAACGTGTTAATCAATGCTGTCACAGTGTATATTAAAACGCCTGACAATCATTTGACATTTTAGCATGCATAATATTGACGAAGATTTCATATGTCTTCATGTCTCATTTTTCATTTATCTTTTCAAGTCCTTTTGAGACAATTTGTTTTTAACCGGTTACCGTTTACAATAGCTATGTTGATCTCGTATTTGTACTGTACAAGTGGAATTATTACTCTTTTCTCAATTCTTTTCTCAGCTTTCTTGATTTCACCGCTATTTTAACTAACGAACAATGGCTAAAGAAGGTGGTAATGATTTTGATTATTTAATTGAAAATACTTTGTATGCAGATGATGATGTAATAGATGCACAAAAACAGATACAAGCTGATGATACTGTAAGTCATGTTAGTAATTTAACAGAGCAAAGTCTAAGACGTTTTGAAGATGTTGCTCTACGTAAATGGGGTAGATTTTCATCCCAAGTTTTCGACTTGTCCAAGGAGGACATACCAAAAGACATTGATATGACTTAATTGCAATATGAACTAGAAACAATACCTTTAGAATAATTAAAAGAAAACACTGTATTATAAAATTCTGATAGTTAAACAGTTAAAATTTCGAACAAAGGTAGATCAAATGAATGCTAGTACCAAGTATTATATCAGAATAGGAGTTGTTGATCACATTACATCTGACAAAACAAAGCGATAAATGGGTATTGCCTATTGACTGCACAGAATCTAGGTATGCGCTGGAGCCTACTAATTCTCAACGACGAGAAATAAAAAGTACCTGGGAAATAGGGATACAAATGACATAGAAATTAGCAGTTGAATCAACAGGAAAGAGAAGTTGACACTATAATTTACAAATATCACAAGAAGGTTCAAAGCTGAGTATTTTTACTTGCAGTTGAAAGGTGTTTTAAAAACATAATATAGAAGAGAATTAAAACAGTATGTGCTGCTGAAGACCTTGCCATATCGAAAATAGAATCGATCAAATCTGATATTCAAATGAATGTAAAATATATTGAAGAGTTAGAAGAACACTGGCAAAGAAACAGATCCATAGAATTAAAACACACACACACACACAATATATTGCAAGAAAGGGGTTGAAAGAATACAAGAAAGAATAAAAGAGAGCAAACATTGATGAAAATAAACTCAAAAAGTAAAAGAAAAATACAGTTTAAAGAAGACTTTGTAACAACAGCTACTATAGCCATTGAACTTGGTATAATTATATAAATAGCAAAGTTTGTAAAATGTTTATTATGGGGTGCAGGAGGAACAAGTGGAGGTGGGGCCCAATCAAGGGGCATAGATTGATCGTATATTTACAACGGTAAAAAGGGTATAATATTGGGAATTGTTTGTCTGAGTAAGCCAAAACACTAGCAGTATAATTTCCTGAAGTAATTGGCAATCTTTGAAGCTGGAATTTGCAAACAGATGGACAGGTTGATTATTTCCTAGGTGAACATATTATTGTGCTTATATTTGGCATTAGTGGTTTTTTTTCATGTTTGATCGGGTATATAAGGAAATCATCTAGCAGAATTTGCGAAGCCCGTCGTCGCTGAAGGCGCGCTTAAGGTATGCAGCGCACATCGCACATACACGAAGGAACCAGAAAGGTTTCTCAAAGGGAGGGCACCAAAGATGAAATGGAGGTTAGTAATCTTTTTTAAAAAGTAAACCATATCAGCTCCTGCAAGAATTAGTACCAGTATAAATTACTCATTGTCTTTTCGTGATCAATACTGTTTTTGACAATTTTAAATTACAGAGTGTCATCTGAACGTCCGAGTATCTAATCACAGTGGAAGATCTGACAAAAGGCTTATCATCATCCCAATAATTTGTATAACAAATTGTGTCTGACTTTGTTGTCTTTTTGTCGTCTACAGTTTCTTGTCATAATGTTACAGATTGTTTTCAGCCTGTGGGAGTATTGCCAACAATTGATTTATCTAGGTTGACAGCAAGATTTAAAACTTGTTTAAACGAGTCTTACAATTCCTTTAAATTGTTGCTATATCCAACGATACTGCAATTGTTCATTATTAGGTGATATAAATAAACCGTCACCACCAACAACGTAATCTTATTTCACGTATGATTTCAATATAAAGTTTTGGAAATTTGTTATACTATTAATATATGTGTCGTAACGTTGCCCTACTAAAATTATTAGTTCCATTAGAGGAAACATATAGTGTAATATATGTTTTGTTTCCAAGATGCAGACTACTTATGATCTAATGCTTTAATTTAAGTTTACAATACCTTCATCTGTTAATCCGTATCTATCTTGCAGACATAAATAGTATGTCCTGCCAATAGTTTCATCTGTATCAATGTTTTCATTGAACCAGAAATGTAATATATTTACTTTCCAGTACCACCAACCAAATCCACACATTTCTTTCCTTGGTTTAATAATAGTTCCGTTTACAGTTGCACGACACGGGTAAAGTGCTTTGTATCTTAGTGCTTTTAAAATTTTAATTACATTTATATACGATATTGTGTTTGCATTTCGATAACCCATTATCAAAATCATGCAAATGTACATTGTTTTGTTCTTGGCACAATTCAAAACTGACGAACAATATTTACATATATGAAATTGAGGTTTCTTGGGCAAATACTTCAAAACAATATTTACTCTTCTTCCACATGCATATCTAACTCTTTGTTGATTTCCCACTTTATTCCTCTACTTTAATGCCATTTTATTCTTGTTAATTTTACGCAATTATAACATCTCCGGCATTTTCTATTTCGCTTTTGTTTCATTTCATTTATCAGTTTTCTTTATTGCATTTTTAATATTTCAACTGATAGTACATCTGCTGCATGTTGTCTCTGACATGAGTGTGTCTCCAATATTGATTGTACACTTTATGACCGCAGTATAATTTTAGTTAAACCTGGATGCCAAATTATAGTTCTCAAAAAAATTGTATCTTCAAAATTTTGTATATCTACACACTTTAAAGTAGTTCTGGATTAGATATCATTTTTATGGGGTGTAAAAACGCCTCCTAGATCAACTAACATTGGTTATTTTTGTGCGAATTATTTGTAGAAAAAGGTTTTAAATATATGTTAAAAATTCTACATGGTACAACTTTTATCCGGAAAAATGTATTTTTCTTCATAATGCACTGCTTTAGACATTTCTCTATCAGGGTTGATGCTGATTAATTCAATGTTATCATTACTAAGTGTCATCTGTAAATCTGCAAGTTTTCTAAAAGATTTGTGTCTACCATTTCATGTTTGAAATTAGCAAATTAACAATTGTATTTTTTAAAATGTATTAGTCAGCACAATTATCTGTGAACACACTTATATCCTGTCTACACTTGTAAATAAATAGGCATTATCTCTTAATATTGACATTGTCGCTTTCATGTTAAAGTCATGAATATTTATATCACCTATATGAAAACTGTTGAATTCAATACAGTGCAGCATTTTGCCATTGTTATATTCTAAAACAAATGAAGTAATTTTTATTTTGCTAGAAATGCTTTATTTTTGTTTTAGTGTTCTTATATCCCTTCAAATATGGGTTGTATTAATAAATTACTGCTCGCTCCAATTGTCAATGTGATTTTTATTTTTAGTTATATTCTCACACGAGTTGTTTTATGTAAAAACACTTGCTAAAATAAAGCAGATCAACTTGTTATATATCTTTTGCTCTTAAACTACTTATGTATGTATGTATGAATGTATGTATGAATGTATGTATGTATGTATGTATGTATGTATGTATGTATGTATGTATGTATGTATGTATGTATGTATGTATGTATGTATGTATGTATGTATGTATGTATGAAATAGCAGTTGCTGAGGAAAACTTCACGTTACCTCCAAAATTTCAAGTGCCCCAAGATTGTCAGCAGCAGACACAATATAGAAACTGTACATCCGACAGAAGAGATGATACTTAGTCGAACATTATGGCCAGGGTCAGTTGCCTGGATCAAAAAGTATATTTATGGCCATGGAACATAGCATTGGATATCAATCACATAGTGTTTCTATAATTACAAGAATTTCTGTTCGCAAAACGTTTATAAGGATGTCTTTTTTTAACAAGAAGCTTGATTTCACTTATCATCATGGAGGCTAGCACCAGTTCATAGTTTACTGCATTAAAATTAAAGCGTTACTACAATACTGGATCGAAATCAAGTCTAGATGGTTATAAATATGTATATTAACAAAATCCTGAAAGGTAAATAATAAATTATGAATATATTGGAGCTTAAGCATAAAAACATCTAGAAAGAAAGAGTTTATTTTATGTTTATATATTTTTTATCGACAATCAGACAAAATACATTGTATATGTACACAGATTCATTGCATGTGTACGTAAATATATTTGATTTGCTGATTCTAAGTATCACATATGCGGGGCACGCAATTATAAACTGCTAATCGGAACTGTACAAGACCATAACGTAAATGGGGTGTGGAGGGCACATTGTGTAAAAAGAACAACACATACCTCATACGTGGTCATGAGAATAGCAAAGTTTGTGAGGTGATTACATTCACATAAAACACCACTGGAACTCTGGAGCACAACAGAACAACCCTCACTTGACCAGGCTCCGTCCTCCTTGCCACTAAAGATTTACAATTTTTAAAACAAAATCACATTATGCAGCCAAAACTTGACCAGTGGATGCAAGATAATGTCTAGATAATTACATTTAAACATCAAACAAAAAACAAAAGAAATGAAAAAACAACATTGAATTCAAACATATCACTTCATTATTGTTTCTCGTTAGAGTTTCTGAGGTTATTCGTACCTGACATGCATTTTACGGAACTATAATGCAATTATTCTCCTTCCCAGTCACTCATATTGTGATCATATTCTTGTCTGAACTAAACAACTAGTAAATTTTATGCTGCTAGCTAAGCAGTGACCGTAACAGTATACAAACTGTGAAATGAGGAAACATATGTTTTGTATTGTTTCTGATAATGAAGCTATTGATCTATGCAATGCCATATGTATTTAACTATGAACAAAACACATGTCGTTAAGTTCGAGGATTTTTTCATCAGTGGTCATTTTTGTGCATTATTCCTAAAAGTCAAAGTCACTCAGTGGTTTCAGATTAGATCCATCTAGTTATATATGCGTCTATACGTGGATTAAATGCCTGGCGGTTATTTCCAGTTGTTGCAAGTAAAATCAATCATTATTCCGAATAAAACAACAATATTATGCTATTCACACGATTTATACCCGTACCGTTGTTAAGAAAAGCCTAAACATTGTTTATTCACAAAAATGAGGAACAAAGTTCAATTTAATTCTGTATTACTCTTAATTATGTTATGACTTTCGATATTGCTTTCACAGAAACATTGGATATAGAGTGTACTGTTAACACAAGAAGAAAACTAATGCAGACTTAACTACATGTAAAAAATTAGACACAATACAATCAGTGTATGAAATATGAGAGATAATGGTAACAGTACTAGAGAATGAGCTATACAGAAAAGCAGCATGTTCAGTTCCAAATCGATACAAATATATTTTCTTCAATTACAAATAGTATTTTTCTTCAGTTTAATTTTTTAAATAAATCATTCACAAAATTTAGAATGTGAATAATGTAATTGAATTCTGAAAATTTCTAATTAGGCCTAAACGCCTTCAAATGATTAAATTAGATTTTATACATACGTTGCATTCAATTCCCAATAGCTGCAAATTGGATATGTGTAAACAGTCTGAAATATATAATATTTTAACTGAAATTTATAATATTTGAAAAATAATCACAAAGCCGCAGAAATTATGCCACACAGTGATTATTCACAATTTGTATAACACGCAATTTTTTTTCAGCACTGAATGTAAACAAGTCAAGTTATATTTGCACAGATTTTAAAGAAGAGGTGATATTTCAATGTTTGTTTGTTTCATGGCATTTATACTGTTTAGGCCATAGAACTGTAGTGTATGGATACATTCTCAAACAATATACACTAATTTTACCTCTAAGACACAACACTTACATGCTGACGTTTCGTGTATTAGGTTAAAAGTTAGGTTTTACATTTGTATTTCATAAAGGGTTGTATGATATTTCGGGAAAACTAATTTTTATATTATAAATTAGTTAGACTTGATTTTCATTAAAAAAAAATTCTGTGCTTACATTGAAAGCTTGGAACATCAACCAAAGTTTTATAGTCTGATTCGTGGGCCATGGGTCTAATTGCAGGGACATAACATCAGGACCGACATCAAGACGATCAAACGGTTTTCTGAAGCAAAAAAGGAGATTGCAATTACTTTACTAGGTTCTTTACATAGCGATGTTTGCTGCACATCCATCTATTCGCACATCTATCAATCTTACTTTCAGCTCAGCCACTCTTTACAGATCTTCAACAACATCCACCGACTGATATTCTATTCGATTAATCATCATTTCTCTATCGTTAGGTCAGGTATCATACGTGTATAATATTATATTGTCACTGAAGCGGTGTATACTTTTTAGCTCAAGTCATGACATTTTGTCTTGTTCACTTTTCCGACATAGTACCATGATTTATTTTATCTGTGACATTGTTTAAATGTGTGGTGTCACGCAAAGTCTCATGTAAACAACGGTATCTGACTGAGGTAGGTTTATAGATTTACACAATATCTTTAAATGTTGACACCCACTACCGTCTTTGAATATTAAGAGCGGAACAAATATACGCCTGCGTGCCTGTGGATGTTGGGAGTGGTAAAAAAAACTTAGCAAATGAAGTTTTAAGTACTGTTATCCTACAGATCTCCACTTTCGAATTTCATCGCACCCCTAAATATACCACAGGACATTAAAAGATAATATATCACTTTTCCATTAATAATGACGGATTACCACTTCCTGATTATCATATGTTTCTAATCCTCTACAGAATTATATTTTCCTCGCTTTGTCTAAGAAAATATCAGTTTCTTTTCTTTTATCTTTTCCAAAGTTTAACCAGAAGGCGAGTTTTCTCAAACTGTAAACAATGTGAGAAAACACAATAATACTGAGTCAAACAGGAAAAAACATCAGTTGAGAATATGTTTAGCATCATGACTAAACCTCAGTTGAGAATATATTATGTTTAACATCGCGACTGATCATCAGTTGATAATATGTTATGTTTAACATCATGACTAAGCACCAGTTCAGAATATGTTTAACATCATGACTAAACATCAGTTGAGAATATGTTTAACATCATGATTAAACATTAGTTGAGAATATGTTCAACATCACGACTAAACATCAGTTGAAATTATGCTATGTTTGACATCATGACTAAACATCAGTTGAGAATATGGTTATCATCATGACTAAACATCAGTTCAGACTATTTTGAACGTCATGGCTAAGCATCAATTGAGAATATGTTGAGCATCATGACATAACATCAATTGAGAGTATGCTATACACCTTGACTAAACATCAGTTCAGAATATGTTGACACCATGACTAAACAGCAGTTGAGAATAGGTTCGATATCATGATTAAATATCAATGGAGAACATGTTTCATATCATAACTAAACATCAGTTCAGATTATCCTTAACATTATGACTAAACATCAGTTGAGAATATGTTTGGCAGCATGACTAAACATCAGTTGAGATTATGTTGAATATCTTGCCTAAACATTAGTTGAGAATGTGGTTGACATCATGACTAAAGATCAATTGGGAATATGTTTGACATCATGACTAAACATCAGTTGATAATATGTTGAACATCTTGGCTAAACATCACCTGAGAATATGTTGAACATCTTGACTATACATCAATTTAGAGTACGTTACATATCTTGACTAATCATCAGTTTAGCATATGTTGACACTATGACTAAACAGCAGTTGAGAATATCCTTGACATGACTACTATACATCAGATGAGAATATGTTTGGCAGCATGACTAAACATCAATTGAGATTGTGTTGAATATCATGACTAAACATCAGCTGAGAATATGTTATGTTTGACATCTTGACTAAACATCAGTTGAGAATATGTTGTGTTTAATATCACGACTAAACATCAGTTGATAATATGTTATGTTTAATATCATGACTAAACATCAGTTGAGAATATGTTTGACATCACGACAAAACATCAGTTGATAATATGTTATGTTTAAAATCATGACTACCCATCAGTTGAGAATATGTATGACATAATGACTAAAGCTAAGTTCAGACCATGTTTGACATCATGACTAAAGTTCAGTTAAGAATATCTTGAACATCGCGACTACCCATCAGTTGAGATTATGCTATGTTTGATATCATGCCTAATCATCAGTTGAGAATATGTTTAACATCATAAATAAACATTAGTTGAGAATAATTTGTACATCTTGATTAAACATCAACTGAGAGTATGTTGTATATCTTGACTATTCATCAGTTTAGAATATTTACATCAGTTTAGAATATATTATACATCATGACCAAACATCAGTTGAGAATGTTTTACAGCATGATAAAACATCAGTTCAGATTATGTTTGAAATCATGGCAAAACATCGGTTACGAACAGTTGAGAATATGTTTGACATTATAACTAAATATCACTTGCGACTATCCTTCACATCATGACTAAACATCAGTTGAGAATATGTTTGGCAGCATGAATAAACATCAGTTGAGAATATGTTTGACATCATGACTAAACATCAGTTCAGATTATGTTTGAAATCATGGCAAAACATCGGTTATGAACATGTTTAACATCATGATTACATATCAGTTCAGACTATGTTGAATATCTTGACTAAACATCAGTTGAGATTATGTTTAATATCTTGATTGAACATCAGTTGTGAATATGTTTGACATCACCACTGAACATCATCTGAAAATATGTTGAATATCTTAACTAAACATCAGCAGAGATTTTGTTGAACATCTTGTCTAAACATCAGTTGAGATTATGTTGAATATCTTGACTAAACATCAGTTGAGAATATGTTTGACATCATGACTATACATCAGTTGAGAATATGCCTGACATCATGACTAAACATCATTTGAGAATGTATGTGACATCATGGCTAAACATCAGTTGAGAATATGTTTGACATCACGCCTAAACATCAATTTAGAATATGTTTGACATCACTTCTAATCCTATGATGCTGTTAATAAGTGCTTTCGACTACCACGAGGGTTGTATCCTAAATTTCTGTATTCGTTTCCTATAGATTACTTGTATGCCATTTTTCCCGTCAAAAGTTATGTTATTGTTCTATTTCTTCTTTCAAGAATATATTTTGGAATGTCAGGCTATTCTCTAAATCACTACTTCTTTAGTTTATATGGCTAAAACAAACCATTTATTATACCTATTTATTAGCTAATAAAACTTTTCATCTGTTCCAAGCAATAACAATGTATTATCACATGTTCCTGAGTGTAAAGATGCAATATATCTGTTATACATCTATTAAAAGTGCGAAGTCGATGTAAGATTTAAAAACCATCACTCGCTTATGTATAGAATCATAAAGACTCATGTCGTAGGAGTCATTCACCGGACTGTTACGAACAACACGGATAAGATCAACCCTAGTTTTGTTCTCATGTAGTCTTTTCGCAAGCTTGGATTAAATGTTCGTCATGCATTATCAATAATGTCCTGGATTTGCCATGACCAGGATAAGGATTCAATAATACAATTTTCTTTGCACTGTTTTGTCATCCAAGAGATATGGACCTGACAATTATCCTCCTGAAAAATCAATTCCCCATTTGGAAACCTTTTTCAATACCTGAAGTTAAAGTTTCATCAGGTTTGCTGATATACGCTGCAAAATGAATGCTGCTCTCGACTAGGGAAAGATTTCTAACACCATTGTTGGTAATGCACCACTTCGTCCCCAAACATTGCATAATATTCTTGAATAGCAAATGTAAATTGTACCGGCCTAAGCACTCTGGTTGCCATTCTTCAATGGGTTTCCTCCACATTTTTCGAACCTTGTCCAGCAACCTCTGTTTTTATTACTAAAAACAAGTTTGACCACTAGCTTTCAAATGTCCAGTTAAGTCTCTTTTTTCACCAGGAAACAAGCGAGGCACAATTCTGCTGGGATATAATTGTATGCTTCCTAAATCATAAACTCTTTAATTTCCGTTCGACAGTGCTTTCAGAAACAAGAACACTGACATACATACTAAACGCTAATGTCAGATCCTGCAAAGATTGTCTACAAGTGTGATGAACAACATGATCATTTTTTTTTTCTAGTGACTTTGATCGCTCACACCTATCTTCTTATCTGTGGATCGCCTTTAGTGAAACCGTTTAAGTAATTTCAGATATGTAGAACGTGATATTCCAGTAATTGCACATATTTTTGTATTACTAAAATCGTTCTCATCTAATTGAATTATCATCTGCTTCTGTTTGTCTGGCAATTCTTTGCCTCGAGGCGCCATGTTTTGTTCCCAAGGAGGTATAAGAAGCATTAGCTGCAAATTTACAATTTCAGACTATTGTCTATTCAGACTATTGACTATTGAAACTATTATTTATGCCGACTATTGTCAAGATGTTCAATAGGACACACATATAAAACCAAACTAAAAATAATGTGTGTCCCTGCAGTGATCATTTGAAATAGCATTTCACTAAATGGCGTTAACTGTTTGACTGCGGTGTCTACTCATTTGTGACGCTGCACAACACTATACTGTACAATCCTATCATAGATACGAAAGTAAGCACTACTTATTCTTATTTATTAATTGTATTCAACTATTAGGATAATTAAAATGTTTGAGCGAAATAAAGAGTTACCCATTTAAAATAGTTCTGCTCGGCAGGATACGAGACACGTTTCTGAACAAAACTGCAGCATATCTGTGCACATCGTCTGCAAAAATAGAAATAATAACTCTGAGAACGTTCCTGTTTAAAGGGTACTTAACCTGTCTTATTTGTTATCTCAAAAACGGAAAGTAAACGATATAAAGATTAATAAAAGCGTGTACGAAACTATCAAAGCTAAATACTTGTGACTGCATTTTCTGATAGCTTACTCTTTAATTTAATAAGTCCAGGATGATTATGGCCAATAAAATAACCTTTGCTGAAAACTATTTGAAGAAATGACAAGTTCTAGGGGAGCTTACTTCTTGATCTAAAACAATCTGACTGAATAATGCGGAATATAAGAAAAACCTTTTTGATAAAATGCATGGAAAATTAAAGGTTTATACGTGGTCATCAATCCTGAATATTAGGAATTAAGACATCACCTAGAAAAGTATTTTAGTAGAGGAGAAGTGGCAAAGAGTCGAAATCAGATTATATGGGTTTTCAGGTTGAAATGTTCATCATTAAACTGGGCAAATTTCTGGTTAGTGAAAAATTGCTATTTGTCTCCGACTTTATTTCTCTTATGATGTCAAGTGAAGAATGTGTATGCTGTTTTAGAGTTATTAAAAACAAAAACGGACTTTCCGTATCTAATAAAACAATCATTTGCATTTTAGAGAACAATTTAAGCATGCACACACCACCAGTCTCCGAAATTAAAATAAAATCAAACTAATGTGACGACCGCTTTCTTTGTAGTTCTTATCAACATATGGAAAAAATTGTCTTCCCAGCAACATTCACCTTGCATAGTTTTTGAAAAAACAACAACATTGTCTATATTCAATAATGTGGGGATTGTAAAACGAGACTTGTTTTCCCCAGGATGTAAACATGCACTTTTCAGACAATTGTTTTGGTTTTTGCATTGGGTCTAATATACTTTGTGAAGTAAAGCTGGCTTACAATGGGGACAAAAGGTCCAGTATTGATAATGGAACAGTAGAAGTACTTGCTTTAAATTAGCAATGATAACCCTTGAGTGAATTAAGGGCGACCGATACGACGCGGACCTTTTCGCAGCTAATGGTGACATGTACCAGGCTGACCTTTTCGCCAGTTCGTTGACGTGTGCGTGACGAACAAGTTACAGGATCACCCTAGCTTATTTACATGTTTTTTATCTGCCTGACGGGTACGGGAATCCACCAGATTCCCTATTTCTTTTAGACTCTGGTGTATATATATTTGCGAAAATATTTTTCACCATTTTTCATAAGGCGAGGCACAGATTCATGAATTGCTTATATCTCAAGTAAAGGTTTTTATTTGGAAAGAAATGCAGCTTTGACCCTTTTTGTTGAACTCGTATGTAAATCAATTGCGTTTGGGTTCGCGAATGTGATCTGTTTTTTTTAACCTAGCAGCAGACTGTTATTAAACGTACTGTTTCATTTTCTATGTAGATTTTTAATGACAACAACCACATAAACTTGTGGCCAATAAAGGTATTATTTCCGTGTGTGGTTCTTTCATATTGGGCATCATGTCTTCTCCAGTTTTCATTCTACGTATCCATACATTTTGAGTCTCACCTTTGTAATATGTGCCGGTACAAGATTTATCTCTGCATACATATTTTACGATTAAGATTTATTCATATTATGCAGGGTGATATTTCCAATTCATATACACATTTATATATACTCGTAGAAACATACTATGTAGCTTTCTTTCCAACTTTCCTATGAATCATTTACATAGTTGACGTAGCGTACCTGTCTGTAAACTTAAGCTGGTACTACTGATTCTGTTGTCAAGAGAAATATCGTTTCCTTTGATCGGGAAGACTATCGAGGAATTATATCCAATTCCAACATCTGAAAGAAGAAAGTGAATGCTGGAAGATTTATATGAATAGTTTTTATTCCAATGGTAAAGCTTAAGACTGTCCATGCTATTGTATTTGTTGCTACCGTACTGTCAAAGACAATCCTGTCTTTTGAGTCTCAGTTCGCCCAACGTGGATATGTGTGAAAGCTTGCCAGTAGCTTCCTGTGGGTCGATGGTTCTTACCCGGGTCTTTCTGGGTTCTTCCTCCACGAGAATATACTGTCCCCCATGTATATGTGCTGAAAAATGGTAAAAGTCCCACACATCCAAACCAAACAATATGCACTAGTATAATGTAGGGATATTTAACCCAGGGTCATAATTTATAGGCTCTAATGAAGCTTTGCCTTGCCTAGTTTAATTTATAGGCCCTAATGAAGCTTTGCCTAGTTTCTTCAATAAATTCTGATCTCGATTGTTGGGTTTCCTATCTCACGCTAACGCATATAATGGAACATTTTTCATTTATTTCTGACCAGAGGGAGTGCTGGAAAATATGACAGATTATCGTTAAAGATGCAGGCATTGACATACATTGTATTTTCTGAACGTATCTGTGTCATTAGAAGGAACCTTAATAAGTTACATTTACAAAAAAGCATTACCCTGAAAAAAGGAAGAAAACTCATATATTTCAAAAACCGCAAGAAATATTTCTTACCCGTGGAAACTGTGAAAAACATAAATAGAATGAGAAAGTGTGCAAAACACGGACTATTTCATGTTCCAGTGTATACTTTGTGATTATGTTCTATAAGTAAGTGACTTGGTGCGAGATAGTTCAACAGTGATACTGAAAATGATCATCCAGTGGAACGACTTCGACAGCTGTTATATTTTAACGTTTGATTTGTAGGTTTTAATATTTAGTCAGAACTGTTAGGTGTCAGTGTTTTTCTATAGCATTCGTAAACGTGATTAGTGCGTTTTCGCATCAAATATATTTTGTCAGCATGTCTTCATTCAGTGATAGATTGCTTTTAATTTTACTTAATTTAGTCGTCCACCTTCAACATGCAATTGCGATTTATAACCAATGTCTTCATGCAACTATGACAGAAACGCTAATCTACACCTATATGTTTTATTAAGCAGTTATACCTAAGTTGTTTGTTTGAAACGATCCATTGATCTTCGATACATTATTTTGTGCAGACTCAGATAAACCCATGACAAAGCTTTCTACAACCATTAAGACGGTCTCAGCTCCTGGTTCTCTCTTTGAGATCAAGCTCTGCCACGAGTCCGTGGTGACTGAGTCTAGTATGTTGCTTGCTGTCTCCAAGAAATTCTAAAAAAGACAAAACAACAACAGCAACAACAAAAAAACCATGAAAAACTAGGATAACAAATCACCTTTGTATGTTTCAGCTCAGTAATAAATTAAAAAAGATATATCTGTCACGAATTCCATTAATGACGGGGAGGTGCATTTAAATGTTATTCCAGAAAATCGCATTTTTTGGTCTCGTAAATCACCATTAGATTAAAAGGATGCAATAAGATAAAATGAAATAAATTACTTTGAAACAACGTAAAATAAAATCAAAATGAATATACTTGGTCATTATGTCCAATATGTAGGTATCTTTTTGTATCTAAAATCAATACATACATAATATATTATAGCTTTGTCATGCCTGTGCTTGCAGAAAAACACTCGACGAATGAAACGTAAAGAGAAACAACTATATAAGATATATATTAACATCTACATTCTTTATATCTATTATTAAAGTTCAAGGTGTTAGGGATTCACTGCATACGCTTCTATGCAATAACTTTGTGAGATCTATATGGGAAACCCGGTCTTATTCTCTTTCTTTCTCCAATAAGTTGTGATTTATGTTTGATCCAGAAAACATAATCTAGTTCTCTCTCCTTGTAAAACACACAATTTTCCTCTTTGTGTCTTACATCTCCTGTCCAGATCTGATGAGTTATTGTAATTCTGATCACTCCTCGACCTCACTGTGTAGCACTTTTGTTTCTTAAATTTTTCCTTTCACAAGTAGTCTCTACTGTCTATATTATAGAGTGTTATGTTATTTTATGTTTGTCTATATTCCCAGGTCTATCTGTTTGTATGTCTGGTAGCCTCTAGATCGATTTCTTTCATGCATCCCTTTCCATTCCGATATATATATATATATATATGTATGTATATCGTTATATTTACCTCAGACATGTCATTAGACGCATGCGCACTAGGTGACTCGATGATAACATTTATTTTGTTTAACAAGTTCACCACAGTTTTTAATTCTGCCTCCTTTAGAATTGTTACAGTTGGCTTTGTCAATTCTTCTAAGTCTGTTAGGACTGTTGATGCATTGGTAACTAAAATGCCATCTTCGAGCTTTTCAATCTGAATTTCAAAAATATATATGCGCTACATTTGCTGTAAACATTTTACTCCTGTAATTAGAAATGTACGTGTATGTCCAAATTAAAATATACATCTATTATTTGTTAGCACATTGTGAGATACAAGTATTTGAAAATAGGTTATTGGGTAGACAGATAGCTGACGTTCAGACAGACAAAAACACAAAAGAATATACAGAGATGGAGTTGAATATAAAATTTATAAATGTTCATATTAATACATTTTAAAATTGCTTTCCCTTCCTAACCAAATATCAACTTATGTCGTCCAGTTCTGTCTGTTTTTTTATTGGGAAACCCGTGTGTTGGGAACTAAAATTAATAATGACCACACACAGTGACGAAATATTTTGAACACTAGTCCCACCTTTGGTTCCAGTTTGTAAAATATGGATTTATGTTCATAAGACTATTGAGAATCTTTAATTAATATGTTGCAATAGTTTAGGTAGAACAGGAGTTGTTAACATCACGATACTCATAGAAGTGGTTCCTAGTGATACTGGGACGGCGAGAGGACTTGCTGAGCACTTGCTTTACGAACTATCTGAGTGTTTATCAGTGGGCTGTTTTCAGCATATTGTAGCACTCGATGCTACACAGTTTCCTGTGTGCACATTTGTCACCCCAGCCAAGTAGCGTCTGAGCTCGAGTTAAAAGTCTTTCGCGAGTTAACCGGCAAACATTTGCACAACTATGTATGATCATGTTTTTTATTTTGTATTTTATCGGTTACTTAATTCATATATTTATATAACAAATAACTACAGAAAGATATTTTAGACATCGGCTCAAACAGCACGATAATTCCCAATATCTCAGCACGACTAGGTCACAAAATTGCATATTAAAGCAACAATAAACTACCCTTACCATGGAAGAACGTGAATTTTATATATCAGGAGACGTGCATAAATTGCATCGTATTGTAAATTAATCCAGTTTATGTACATGCTAACTTTTGGGTAGACGAATACCGGTATGACCAAAAGACCCTAATTATTTTTTTGGTCGATATATAGTGTACATATTTACAAAACATTGTTTACCCTTCATTAGGAGAGCCATAAAATCATGTAGATAGATAAATGGATAGACATATATATATAATTTGATAGATAGAAAGAGAGGGATAGGCAGGTAGGTACATGGATGGATAGAGAGGGTAAGTAGGAAGAGGGATATCGATCGTTTGATAGATATATATGTAGATGTTAGATTGATATGTTACATAAATGAAATATAATCTAATTATATATCATCTGAAGTAGTTTTCATTATTTTCTCCATTACCTGATATTTTAGATTGTTTAATTTGTCGCTCACACACTGACTGTAATCAGATTTTTCCCATTCTCGGTTAATCGTGCAGAAACGAGTAGCTTCACCTTCATTATCAAGAAATGAAAACGGTACTGACGGTTAGTTTAAATATCTCTTAAAAATGAAATTATCCAAACTGTACCTGATGCAATTAAATCGTTAATTTTGTAGCCTTAAAATCATCATTAAACAGTGTTATATTGTACCAACTTCACAGCACTGAAAGTCTAACAGCATGGTCTTAGAAATAACATATCATTTCTTCTCTCTCGTTACAGTGCAAGTATCGGGGTCTTCTAAGCAAATGCTTATGTAAAATAGAACTTTAATCGACCAATGATTAATTTTACCATGTATGCATATTTCATGCACATTTTAAGTTTTGTATGCAATGTCGACTTTATTTTGAGCGAAATTGTTGTAGAAAGAGCAAAACCATCACTTAATTGATACATGCCAAATGATATTTCTTTAATACTGAGCCACAACAACTTATATTAATACTAATAGCCTGTTTCATGTTGAGACATGACAACTTTTATTAGACTTCTAAATGATAATACGAATATCCTGTTTGATAATAAGCCATAACAACTTTTATTAGAATTCTAATTAATAATACTGATAGAATGTTAAATAGCGAGGCATATATGTGCTTTCAAAATAACGTCGAAAGTGTATGTATGTGACGATACCAAATGTTTCCACTTCACAAGTGAAATATTTCCGTATATTTACTAATAAAATGTAGATTTTCTTTTTATTATATATTTTTTTAAATACAAAAGTCGTCGATTAGTATGGGTTTTCTCCATTCTAGGTCAATGTGATTAACGGTCGCATTACTACATCAATAAAAAGAAGTTCCTAAAGTTTACAATAATTTTGGGACAGCGGCGTTTTACAAACTTAGCTGTACATATTTTGCTTCAAATTGTGTATTTTGTGAAAACAATGACTATATTCGTACGAAAATTAAGACTTTTTAATTTTTGTTAAGACATTTCGTGCGCCAATTGATACTGTTGGGGTGTGGTAACTAGAAACATAACACAGCTGTTATATCTGACAGTCTTCAGAGTGTAACATCTTTAATTTTGTTTATATCTGCATTCAAACATAAATGTTTGTGTTGCCTTTTCAAACTTGCAGTCTAACTAGGCAACAGACGCTGTATCCAATTTTCAATTATCACTTAATTCCGGTTTGCACTAAACACCTGATTTATCCTTCGTTTTCAAACACGAGTGCAATGAGAGTTAAAATTGCTACTTTAAAAAATTGTATTACAATATTTAATCATGATTTTTTTTCTTAAATAAATGCGTATCTTAGGGTATTACAGTACAGGTATACAATATCCATACTGTATGAGTGACACATAGCAACAGGTCATGTATGTTCAATCACTGACAGTTTCCCTGATTCGTGTAGGAAACTAATTATAAAAAGTTAATACCTGAAGTCTACTTTTTGCTGTTTGGAATTCGTTTTCAGGCGTTTCTTGATGGCACTTCATTGATTGCATACATGTACACTAGAGGGCCTACAGTTGACAATTTTAAAATCTGTACATCCTATGTGGATGGATAGAGAGAGAAAAGGAGAGCGAAAGAGAGAGAGAGAATGAGCAGAAGAAAAGAAAAATGAAATATGGGTCTGTATAACAAACATAAGGTCAGATATACTTCCTAAATGGAACAAGAAAGTAGTTCTAAAAGTGATATCGCAACTGTGAAAATACAAGTGGTATTGCCACGGTGGCGATATCATTTTCTTCCACTGATATATTCCAATATCTCACTAAGAAATATATAATAAATCACAGTTCGCAACTATTACATTTTTGTAATGTTATAGGATTTTGAAAGCACACATGAAGTCAAGGTTGACATGCATCATTTTCTAACAATATATTATCTGAAAAAACACATAATTTGCCTTCCGTGCTGGTATTTCCGTTTAATATTACCAAATAAACAGTGATATAAGAGCCAGGGAAGATTTTCTATATGCGTATGCTAGTCATTATTCTTTGATAATTTATATAAATAATCCTAATATATTGAAATACTAGGCAACATGTGTGGATGGCTATGTTCTTTATGTCGATAACCCTCCAGTTTAAATTCTATAACCCCCCCCCCCCTCAAAAAAAAAAACAACAACATGAGAGTGGATGAAATCTTGCCTAAAAACAATTTATAAGCATGTTCCATATCACTTTCGGTAACATGTTTACAATTCACCTGTATAATTGCTCGGACAGCTTTTCGTAAGACGAACATCAACGTTAGTGTGTTCCCACGTGATATTCCAGTCGTCGGTGCTTTCATTACAGTATCCGCCGTTGGTGCTAAGAACGTGAATCATAGCTGTCGCAATGTTACCATAACCTGCAGAATTATTTCCCCTACATGAGTAGTTTGCTGATTGTGTAACATTGGTGATGTTCAAGCTTGATGCAGTATAATCTGTACATAGAAACATAATAAGTGAAAACATGGGTTAGGAGCTCTTTACATGTAACCACTTATAGAACAAGTCACTTAGATTGCTTATCGGAAATATTAGAATGCAAATGTCTCTAACTTGACAAAAAGAGCATTGAATTAAATATTACAGATTATCAGAATGCCGTGCATATGCAGAAATAGTTTATAATATTGTAATATTTACACTGAATTCTGATTGGCTGAACAACTTAAGCGCACTCTACAGTAATACAACGTATTGGTGGCCTCGCGGTGACTATAGCTCCTCAAAACAACATATTGTTGTCGCATGGGGATAATTGTAGATCAAGGCATGAGAGTACTATAACCATTAAACGCTTTGTTTCCCTTAAAACATTTTTTTATTGACCACTGAGATATATATATATATATATATATATATATATATATATATATATATATATATATATATATATATATATATTGTCCTTCGCTTGCTTCGCGTTAGCCAATATCATATTTCACAGCTCAGTAAAACAATGTATAGTCAACAAAAGCCTATAATTATAATTATATAATTATATAATTACCTATATATATATATATATATATATATATATATATATATATATATATATATATATATATATATGACAGTTGAGATCCATGATTGAGAAAGTGTATAGTAAATCGTACAGGTTAGTAAAAGAACCATTATAGGGATGATATATTCTATTTTGTTCAATTGTTAAAGTTCGTCGGATCCCAAGGGAATCGTTAAAGTCCGAGCCCAAAGGGTTCCAGCACAGATGAGGGATTAAGCGAACATTGGAACCATGATAAAACATATATAAACGCTGTATTTACATAAAAAAAAAATTTAAATGTACATTTTCTGCCATAATATACAATGAGCGACTCACTAAAGTGATCTTTTTTCTCAAAAGATCGTCGAAGTTGTTGTTTCTGTTGCGACACGCTCACGCACATCGACCATTTACATCAACCAATCGCGAAAGTGCGCCACGCCAGGTAAGGAACAAGTAAAAGTAACGTAACTAGGATCGGCGTTTTCACTATGGAAACTTTCAATTGCATCTGAAAAATGCAGAGTTTTTCATTTTAATTTGTATATAAGTATAACGTTTATACATGTGCTATTCTGATTCCAACGTTCGCCGAATCCGTCAAGTGTGTTAAAACTCTAGAACTTCCGGCTAGGGCTTCAACGATGCCCTTGGTATCCGTCAAACCTTGAAAGACAAAAAAAAAAAAGAAAAGAAGAAACAATTTTTTTAAAATAACATGTATGATCCCTATATTAGTTCCTTTACCAAACCATACAAGTTTTTATCATATATTTTCTCAGTCCATATCTCGAAGTAATCACATTAAGAGTGGCAGTTTGTATTTAAAATGCTACGTTACCGGATTGTAATTGTTTCTTGATTTAAATTTAGAAAGATTTAACTGTGATCTTTGGTATTAAGAATAGTATATTTGGCTTACATTGGGAATATTTCCACACCTTTTACAAAAGATGAGAATCAGTAAGTCCTACTAATTGACAATATATATATCGTCGTATATTATATTCCTTCTCGTTCGTCTTAGAGAAGGTTGGATTTTATCACACATTTACAAACTGCATAATGCTACCCACAAAGTCTACAACCATTTTCTTATTTTTTGTGAAACTGTAGATGGCATTACTTTTGGACTACAATATCCCTTTGGCTGAGAGATAAAAATAGCGGATTTGGGAGGATTAGTTTTAGTCACTCTGACTCATGTAGAGTTTTTACGGTCTTTCTTTAATATTTTAGATATATTTGGTAGCGCTTTAGAAAATGTTAAAAACAAGTTACTCAAGGCAGATTGTACTAAATGAATGTTCTTCTATCCAAGGCATCAACGTTTTGCATTTGCTTATCTATTGCTTGCAAAGTGATTTGAATTATTCTGTGATAATGATAAAGAAACTATACGTTTAAAAGACCGTAGAGGTTGATGAAGGAATCCTTTTTGATGATTATAATAATAACAGGAATAAATTCTCAACGTAAATTGTGATATGTTACATACGTTGATGCTATGACGTAAGATTGTATATATGATGTCACGGTACAGTTGTTTACATCTATAATCCACTGATGAAGGTGAATTAACCAAGAAAATTGGAGGCTTAGCTAGATATTGTTATTTAAAACTTAACATAATCTATCTATCTATCTATCTATCTATCTATCTATCTATCTATCTATCTATCTATCTATCTATCTAGCTATCTATCTAGCTATCTATCTATCTATCTATCTATCTATCTATCTATCTATCTATGTGTGGCGACCTAATGTTGAATTCCCGTACAACGCTACGATCCGCAGACCTATTCAACATAGGATTCCTGTTTGTCGCAATAAAAACAAACAAAGATGGAGCTTAATATAAATTTTCTATTGTCCCTAAAGTGTCATAAAAATGGAGGCCTAATATCAATACCCCATGGTCCCTAAAGTGTCATAAAAAATGGAGGCCTAATGTAAATTTCCCATTGTTCCTAAAGTGGCACATTATACCACTATGACGATTGGAAACTTAGCGAGACCTTGTTATTTAAAACTTAACAGAGACTTCGTATCTACCCGTGTATCTATCTTTATATATCCTCTGGAGATTTTGGAGTGGGAAAATACAAAACCAGATTGAAGAAGGATTTAAGGTAAGATGGTTTTTATTTCATGAAAATATCCCATTTGTATGTCACTAGACCGTTTTGAAGTTACCCACTTATAAACACTCATCGTAACAATCTGTCGTTGTAGAGCGTATTAGCTGTATTATATAGCCGTTTTCACGAAAATATTTTTAAAAATTATGTAACAAATAAGTTAAAAATGCACAGCATTTTTCATATGTGAAGATAATAATGTAATAAAAGTACTAAACGAAAATTTTACTCACACCCATCTATTAAAATAAAATCGAAGATATATGATAAACGATACATTCAGTTATAACATTTATCTGTTGATGCTAGCTAAGGCTCAAATTCATGAAAATATTGATGTAAAGTCTCTAATTGCTTTTACAAATCTGAAGCTAAATATATTTTTAAATATGTATTTGATAAATTACGGAAAAGGGAATATTCAGGGAAGTACGGCATTACTTGCAAAAAGCTGGTTACAATATTTTTAAATTAGGTGTTAATAATAATAATAATAGTAATAATAATAATAATAATAATAATAATAATAATAATTGCCGTTATTATTACAATTATTAATATTGGTGGTGGTTGTGAGGTGGTGTTGCTGCTGTTGTTGGTGTTTCATAGGCTTAGTTGAATATGAATTATAGTGTCAGGATTTAAACAAAAACACCAAAACATTCCAAACGCTCTCTGCTTATGCATGCCACCCCCACCCCCCAATCAGTGTGGTTGGTTCGCCATCTGAATCATTGTTTGAGGTTGGGATTGTAGCTATGGTTGTTGTTATTGTTGTAATTGTTGTTCATGATAATAGCATGATGTAATAGCTTTGCATAAGTTTTGAAGAGAAATACATTAGAAATATCTTTTGCAAAATTTGATAATCTCTGGAAAAGTGTTATTCTGTTCCATGTGAGAAGCTTATGTGGAACTTGAAGCTGTCTTAATTTTTTGTTTCTTATACAATATTTATTACTTTGTTTTACTGCTGGGTTATCAATTATGAAAGTTTGTAAATCTTTCACATACATGTGACAGAACCAGTTTCAAATTTTAAAAAGTGTGCACTTTAAAGAATAATTTGTTGCATTAAGGATTTCGCGCACATAACATGCAGCTTCCACTATGAGACATTTTCAGTGCACAGTAAAGTGTTTTCTTGATTTTTTCTCTTGCAATTTATATTGGAATTTAGCTACTCACAAGAGCTTCTCATAATTTTACAAATTTATTACCAGATTCATTCCAAAATTACCGAAATAACCAGATCCAATATCGAGTGGTTTATCATCTTTATACCACTGGAAAGATACCGGTCCAGCATTGTTTGCGAGTTTGCAATTAATGGTAACATTGGATCCTTTCTCTACTGTCATCATAACCGGGACGACGTAGACAACTGCCGGTGCGAGACAGGTCATCCTGATCCGAACCACGTATTCAATGTTGTTTGTCTGACAAACACATTCATACAAACCTGAAAGGCAAAATGTAGCTTATTCAATAGTTTCATCTCTGTACCGATAGTGTAAGAATGTTGATGCTTTAAGTACGAACGTGTGATTGGTTTGGCATATAGATTATGTTACAAACAAACAAATCCCCAAGAAACCTAACCTAAATCGTGTGGAAGATAAATATGATAAGATTTCATTTTTACGATCATACAGTTGTCACAATTGAAATGTGTTGTCCTTGTTTTGAAAACATGGATTATGAAGCGTACATTCTTCCATGAAAAAAGCCTTTTCAATTGTATCTACAATATAACTTGCCAGGAGATACATACCACTATCTGACTCTTTAACTGGTTCAAAGGTAAGGTTACTCGTCATTGATTCATTCAAAATAGCCAGCTTTCCAATTTGAATCCTTGAATTATTTATTGATGTAATCCTGATTCCGTTATAGTACCATTCAATCATGCTGATCCCCTTGCAAGTACACGTCAGAGAGTCATTTGTTCCATTAAGAAAGACACTATCACTTGGCGTAATAACAGCTTCTAGAATGATAAATTTACTAATTTAGCTGACAATTACTATCAATTTAATACACGGTTCGGAAGTAACATGATTAAAGATACCGTAAAATATGTCAGGATCCATTAAAAAAAATAAGAAGACAGGTTTAGAGACATTTAGAGTGGGAAGACAATAAAACCGTCCTGTCTTCCGTAAATCCATGTAGTATCACAGGTTTTGTAACGAGACTGGAAATAATACCGTAAGTTTTCAATTTATCAAAAAGGATCACTAAATTGGTTTAGATGTGTGTGGAGATAAAATTAAGGTTGCGTTCTGTTCCTTCAGTTGGAAATGTTATTCAACTTAGTTTGTATTTGACGAAGCAATAGTACTGCTTTGAATTGTCTTTGAATATAACACACACGTACACACAAACACACAAACACACACGTAAATGTGTTTATGCATGTATGCTCTTGAAATATAATTTTTTAAACATTTTCCTTGCATTAAAATCATAAAACATACATGAAGGGTATAAGTACCACGAAGCTGATACAAGTACAAGTTCCAGTTATCAATTATGCCAGGTGATCTCAATATCTTCTTTATTATTAATAAATTAACAGCTGTGGGCCAGAGTATCACATACAAGTCTACCAAACTCTCAGAACTGCAAAAACAAATACAAGAAAATATTTACGATACTCAAAAATTATCTACCGAGAGATTAAGAATTATATCTACTGTTTTGGAAAGATTTACAACCATAAGACCTCCAGAAGAAACAATGAACTTTTTAAGCTCAACTGAAAAATATATAAATCAGGAAACATCAGTCTTAAAAACTGACTTGAAGGAAATAAAGAAGTCAATATAAAATTACATTATATAAAAAAGTTTTAACAGTAAATGAAAGAATTTATCATGTTAAATAGAAATAGTGAACTCATAAACTATTTTAAACACAGATCTGGGAGTAAACAGTATTCCGAGTTCCGATAATAATCAAAGGTTGAATGATTATAATACTGAGTTAGATACATTCTAAGAAGAATAACCTGGAAGTATATTTTTATTCCGTTTTCGTTTTACACCACAAGGTGATATATTGGCTTATCTTAGATCTGAAAAAGGTAAAAAATCAAAACTGATTTTTTTGTAATATAATTAATGCTAAGATTACACCAGACACATTATCTCATTTTGCTGCATGAAAGTTGCACCTTGAAGGAGTATCGTGTTGTTAAAATAAATAAATCTGGCTTTTATTTCATTGATATAAACTTAAATCTGCAAACTATTTTGTTTTTCTTTCTGAACTGTATATTAAAGATACCTGATATAAAAGTTGGATACACATTAAATTTAAATGTAATAAAAGAATCAAAAGCATATTTTTCGGTGAAAACAATATTTTACTTTTTCTTCATTTGGAGGAGGTGTGGATGTTACTTCTAATTCTGTAAAACTCGATTTTTTGACGTGGGATACAAAATATAAATGTTCTATCAGTACATGGCAACAGCAGTAACAATCGGAGTAGCAATTATAGACGGTTTATCATTCATGGGTCAAGCTATTTGCTTCTAATGGCAGTCATGAGGACAAAATAAGGAGGATAAAAAAGGTCAAGAAAATGCAAAAAAATAAAAATAAGTTTAATGAAAACAGAGAAAAGTCACTTGATTACTTAAATAAGAGATTAGGAGAGCATGGTTTGGTTAGTCAATATTTAAATAAATTTGATGAGGCATTTTTTTTTACTATATACTAAACTTAACGATTTGTACCAATTTTCTGCTAAATAGATAACTTAGTAGTATGGCGGTAACAAAATAAATAGGTTGGCAAAAGTACCACAGGGTGTCTTTATCAAACACATCTTTGTATTACGCATACTCTAAGTAGATTAAACCTGAACAACATTTACAAGTTGTCATACCTAAGTTAGGGGCAAATGTACTGATTGTACTTGATAGTTTTGTTGTATTGTTGGATGTAAAGTTTAAAGAAGATGCAAATAATTCAGTTGCAAACAATCTCGGAATAATGTTGATTAAAGATATAGGCATTTTTGGCTGACTGATTATAACATTTACATGACCTCTAAAGACCTGTGGTTACCAACGTCTGTGAGAACAAATAAAACAGTTGAATTTATAATGAATGAACAACTGAGTGTATAGAAGTCTGACTTTTTGCATGCATCGACTTTTCCCATCAAGGTTTTTAGTGACATTGACAAGTTTGAGGGCCGCTAGGAGGAAATAGCAAGACAAAGCTCAATATAAAAGCCGCACAACATACCCAAAACAAAAACCCATGTGGGTTAGAAATATTCATAGGCAAAATAGTCGGTGACAAAAAGCCCCCGAAAACAAACATCGCCTCGTATTTTTGCCTCTCTAATGAGGGCGTGTACAAGTCAGAAAGCTTGGGATCATTGCCTATCGGTGGACCCTCGTTTGTTTTTTTCCGCCTGCCACAAGGTAGCTAACACGTGCAGATTTGTTGACGTCTGTTTACGTTGGTAATCGGCCTGCACAGGTTGCAGTTCTTCCAGCGCCTTGTCGTAGTGGGTACATTATTCCTCGACTCCTTTTTATATAGCTGAGAGAAAAGGTAGTTTGAACCAATGAATGCGAGGACATTAACAATTGCCGCACCGAACATGATTGCAACTGTGGCAATTAAACAGGCTTGATGGTATTAGTAGAAATTATATCTTGTTTAATTAGCATGTACTGCGTCCAAAGACTCAGCACTGTGATAGTTACAGCTATTGCTAGTGCCTTCTAAGCCCAGGTGAGCAAGATCGGTCGGTTTCATTTCCAACTAGCGTTTGGCCATCAGCGCATACTCAACTTCAAGGACAACGAATATGATGCGTCTTGTAAAAAGTGTTTGCGAGGACCTGGCATACAGTTATGTGGCCATCTTCCACCTGCATTTCGCAATTAGCAAGTTTATATTTTGCTTACAAAGACACACAATACTATAAAAAGTGTCAGGTGTATGTCTCGGCGTTATTGCATCTTTTAGTCGAGTATTTTACCAGCTGCAGCTCTACCTTGATGTTTAACCGTGGTGATATGTATCACTCTCTGAGCTTGTCGAGCCGGTTGTGATGGTGCATCCATTGTATGTTGCGCTGGTGGATCCATTATCAGTTGTGCTTATAATTTCTTGCTGTTTCTTGTCAAAACTGACATGTCTATCAGTAATCATGCCAGCTGCAATTGGCGCTATTACTGAACCCTACCTAAAACAAAAGGTGGCTGCTAATGTTTGACAAAGAGGTCTAGATAATTAAATCCTTTTCCAAGTCACTTGCATGACGTTTACGGTTTTCTATAGGCGGAAAGTGGCTTCCAACTGTTGTGTACAGTCCAAGCAGAGACGATCCCAGCCAATCGGTCATCCTGACCCCGGTTTAGCCTCATATATGGAATAGGTCTTTGCTACCTCTTCCTCGCTCATTGCCATAAGGCCCACAAAGGTACTAGATATTGTTTCGCTACGCTAGAAGCCACCAACTCAGACAGGCGATTTCGCTGCTGTGCTAGTGTTGATTTGACATCGGGTGTAGAAACCGCGGCATGAGTAGCTGTTCTTGCACTTGTCGCTATTACAGGCGTGTCCGTTTCGCCTTCTTCAGCTGTCAACCCATATAGTATCTTGTCAACATCCATGTTTCTTACAGCAACCGGTATGGTTCTTATAAAGTTCTGAATATGGCTGGTTAACTGCTTAACTCTAAGTAGCTCAGAGATAATATAGGTTTTGCAACTCGCTAATGCGCAGCGGGTATAGACCATTTTTCCAGACACTAACTGCTATTTCCTCTTAGCGGCGCTCAAACTTGTCAATGTCACTTAAACCCTTCACGGGAAAAGTCGATGCCTGCAGAGTCGAGTTTGTGAAGGTGCTGGCGGTACTTGGCTGTCCAATCAACATTTCTATCGTTTATACAGTAATCTGCTGACAGGACGGCTGACTCAAAACTTCGGTCGTCATCGTTCTTTTCATTAATAACGAACCGTGGTGGTTTACACTGTGGTGTTGAAATGTAGTTCCGACCTCGAAACGGGCGGTACTGCGACACTAACAAGTCCCTCCATCGTCTATTAAATATTACTTTCGATTTAAGGAATGTCTCAATTGAAATTTAGTAATCTTAAGCTCTGTTATCACTATCTCAACTTTCTTCTTCGCGCGTCTCTCTAATGTCTCGCCATGCGTTGGTAGAATGTGTCCTCCAGAACGAGTGCATAGAGGTCTGATCCTGCGCCCAAACCACAAAATCGTTTCCATGTAGGTACAATGTTATCTTTTCATATGCTGCAGCATGTTTATCACAAACTTCTGCAGCAAACGGGCTGCTGCACATACCTATATTTCCAATCAGTATCCAAACACATGTGTTTTTCGCAACAAACATTCTTTCTGCGGGTAGCTATAAGATAATGAAAAGTATAGCAATATATTTAAATAAAACAAATGATACACTTATAATATGCGATTGCTGTCGTTTCTCAGTTTAACTTCACTTTAAAGTGAGCGAGTGGCAGGACTGCCTTGTAAATCCCAGTGTTTAGCCGATATAAATGGGGAGAAGTGCCCAGCCGGCCTAATAACCACTGTTTTCCCTCGCGTTCCTAAATGACCTCCAACGGTCTTACTCCAACCGGCTAACAGTCGTTCAGACAGGGACATTCGAAATGGCTCCCACAGGCTCACGGCACGACCCCTATCAGCCGACCCCCAGGCGGTTGCAAAAGCCCTGCCTATTTGATACATGTACCGTTGGCTTGCTATTCCCCCGCGCGACCTCCAACAGGTTGGCCCATCTCCGGCTGCATTTGATAAGGTTGTATTAGCAGCTATATCAATAATTCTCGATCTTGTAATATACTCATAAAAGAAAAATGTTCGTTTACGTATTTATCGCTAAGAGAATTAGACATTATATCAGATGTAATCGTATTTTACTGGAGACAAATACCCTCTAATTTATACTTTTGGTTGGCACCTTCTATTACATCAGATGCTCTTTCCAAACGTAATTATAAATCTTAAATCCAGATGAAGAATTAAAGGGTACAAAGGACAACGATCAGTCAGTATTTGAAAATCTTGTATAATGCCAAATTTCTTTGAACATTCAATTCATTGCATACCTTCTTTATCCGTGTTTCGTGCATTATCCGTTCCTGGTCTTAACATTCTCCGTTGTTCATTAATTATAAATTTAACTATTTTATTTGTTATCACAGACGTTGGTAAGCAAACGTCTTTAGAGGTCATATAAATGTTATAATCATTCAGCCTGGAAAAATCACCACTACCGTACATTCTTTTTATGTCTTTAATCAACGTTATTCCGAGATTGTTTGTTACTGAATTATTTACACCTTCTTTAACCTTTACATCCAACAACACATCAAAACTATCAGGTACAATCAGAGGTATGACAACTTGGAAATGTTGTTCAGGTTTAATACTACTTAGAGTATGCGTAATACAAAGATGTGTTGAACACTCGCACCCATTACAACTCCATACTAACAAGTTATCTGTTTAGCAGAAAATTGGTACAAATGGTTAAGTTTAGAATATAGTAAAAAATAGCCTCATCAATTATTTAAATATTGAGTAACCAAACCTTGGTCTCTTAATCTCTTTAAGTAATCAAGTGAGTTTTTTTCTGTTTTCATTAAACTCTTATTGTTTTTGTATTTCCTTGACCTTTTTAATCCTGCCTATTTTTTTTTTTTTCATGACTGCCATTAGGAGCAAATAGCTTGACCTATGAATGCTAAATCGTTTGCAATTGCTACTCCGATTGTTACTGCTGTTGTTATGTTCTGATAGTACATTTTTATATATGTTTCAATTGATTCTAAACAATCTTATTGTTTCTTCTGAAAGTCTTATGTTTTTAAATCTTTGTAAAACAGTTGATATAATTTTAGTCTCTTGGTAGATAATTCTTGTATCTTAAATATTTTCTTGTTATTATGTATTTGTGTTTGCAGTTATGAGAGTTTGGTAGACTTGTATGTGATACCCTGGTCCACAGCTGTTAATTTATTATAAACATGTTCTCTACGTCTTTGTATATGTTTCAAGTTATTATCCTTCAAAGTGTTTCAGCTTCAAACACGTTTTTGCACAGAACGTTTATTAGCTGTTCCAGATTTGTGTATAGGAGCTGCTAAGTTTGTAATACAGTTGTTGTTTAGTGACTGACTTAGTATTTCATCTTTTTTATCTTTTGGTCTTTCTAAAACTAAAATTCCTAAGACCTCTTATAGATATTAAAGATATTTCCGTCACTTATTTAATATGAAACAACAAAATAATTTCCCTTTGCTTGGCAAAATGGCTATTTTAGAAATATATGTATTTGGCATACCACTAAAAAAATTTACTTTTAAGTCTTTATTTTTAATGCTTATATTTAATGTTTATAGTGCCTCATTATAATTGTTTATATGGAATATTAACATTGTATGATATGAAATCACCGGGAAATATATTTTTAATAGGTAGGGACTCTAACAAAGAAAGGTAGTAGCCGCTTCATCAATTCTTTAAATTCTCAGTTGATGAAGGTAAATATTAAAGATTGTATGTTTAAAAAATCCACAAACTGTATCTAATACGGTTTGTGTATTTATAGATCTCTGGCTATTAAATCCTATTATTTTAAAGCTGCAGTTTGCTATATGCACTTTGCAATTATTAGTAGAAGTTTTTAAACTTTAGAGCTATGTTTCTGACATTCAATAGCTATACATTCTTCGTTGTCGTTATTATCCGTCATTTCTTTGCCTTTTTTCACAATTATAGAAACCATTATGTTTTGATATGGTCTTGGTTTCATTCTTATTGTTATATAATGAAACATATTGATCATAGTTTCTTGATTACTTGAAGTATTGCAATAACCTACTACAAATATAGTATCTGTAATGAAATGTATAATTTATCATCTCTGTTATTAACTGGATTTGAAAAGTATATTTTTTCACAGACTGATCTTCCTCTGTAATATAGTTAGGGCGTGATGTAGGCTTCGCCATTTGGTAATGGCAATCTTCCATTTTAGTAACGAGAACCATTGAATTTGCCGCAATGTCCTTGCAACCGTTTGTTATATTTAGGAACCATCATATTATATTTCATCCTGACTTATTTCATTATCGCTTATTACTTTAATAGGCATTTTATCAAAAGCATTAAAATTAAATTATAGCAGACATTACAACTCGGTCGTGGTTTAAAACTTGTTCTTGCATACTAACTAGTCTTTTAAAACTTTTGCAATAAAACTTAGTGAAGTTAAACCAGACCTTGTAAACGTTAAAGAATAATTAATATTTGAATACCCATAACTCCTAAACTAGCAGCAGCAACACCTATTCCACCGAAAACACGTGTAATACCAACCTCTACAAATTAAGAAAAACTTATTGCCTGTTTTATACTTTTTCTTACACCTCTGTAATGTTCAACTAAATAATTCTTAATTTCATTAATTTGCATTGATAGCAACAAATCTTGGTATAACGATAGCAAATTATTTTGTAACAAGATTATCAGTAGGAAGCGCTAGCGGTAGCAGTAGCAGCTACATCGAAAGACTTAGCAGCAGCATTGCTCTGTATAATTGGCAGTGTAACAAAATGGCGTCTTATCTTATCCGGAAAAGTTATTTGTTTCGTAGCTGATACTGCCATTTGTTAATTGTTATATTAATTAGCTTGTTCTCCGTAATTTTTAGTAACAAAATAAGAATTAGAGATGAGTAAGCTTAGACATAATTATAAACGAAGGTTTATTTGCTTCACCATCTAATATTGAAAAGTAGAAACAGATTGTGTAATAGCTGTTCTTTTTTTAACTTGAGCACGTAAAATATATATCACACATGATCGAATAATCTGATCTCGGCGCGCTATACCTTTATATGTTAATCAGTTACTATCTAGAAGAAAGAAATAAGTTCATCATATTATTTTATCTAATATTGTTTGAGAGATATATTTTTATAATCGAATCGTATTCACGATCCTATATTCCACCATTTGTCTAGTTCATATATTTTCTGTCTACTTATCGCAGTTAATAATTTTGATAAATAAATAGGGTAAAAAGTTTAATGTTTGTTGAAAAGACTTTGAAATCGTGTTTTTGTCAAAGGTTTAAAAGCTCGATCAAAAAGACAAACAAGATTTATTATACTACTAGTAGGTCCATGTCTATTAATTGATTCTTTGGGCATCATGAAATAGTTTCCATCAAAATCAAAGCATGATTACCACGGAGTAAGTTTGTTTCCATGGAAACATTTGTAGGAGGTATTTGCTCAAAGGAAATGTCACTCAATGGGACCTCCTCATCCTTTATAGGACTGAAGAAAATTGTCTATCATAAAGAAAGAGTTCTTGTACCACCACAAGACATATCGTTAACAGTATGTGTGCTACACCTCAATGGGGTATGCCCAACTTTGACACTGATACGTTTTGAAAGCTATGTGCATATTTGCTTTATATGGATAGTTTCATAGTGAACATTTTTTTAGACAGCACAATTAAGATATGGACACAAATTTGTTCCCTAATAGTCTTACATTCAGACCGGATTATTTATTCCATATATCGTGGTTAAAATCGTATAAAAGTCAACCTTTCAACATTCAATACTGATCAAAGTGTTTGCAAATAATTCTCATCAAGCTAATGCTGGACTAATTCGTCAAACATTGATTGTTCATGCATCATTTTCTCAGACACCCTATGGTACAGCTCTAATCCATACTGGATTACTTACATGGACTTAATACGGATGTTTCAGTGCATGCAGATTCGTAGAATGGTTATTCTTCTCTTATCTGAAATGAAACTACAGCTGCAACGGCACATGTACAGGATAATTTAATCAAGACTTTAGTTTAGATCGTTGGAATTCCAGTTGTTACATTAAAGACATTTATGTAGAAGATGCCAATATTCGTAGAGAATGAATGGTAGTACTCCCACTGTTACATGTTGCAATAATTCATATTTACGTAACATATCAGAAGTTTAATTTATGCGATGATAAACCATGCTTGATGATAAGCTCTTCCACAAGTTTGCGTGACAATAAGTCCATCCCACAACATTTTGATTAATTTATGACTTGAATCCTGGTCTTATCATGGAGAAAACATTATATGCACTTTTGACCTCAGGCTTATTATGTCTAAAGAGTTTCCGGGTAATACATGAAAAGCTGTGGGACTTGTTGAACGTACAACAATTATTATGTATAGTATACTCATTTAACACCGTAAAAGTGCACGATATGCATCGGAGCATGATGTGTAAATTTTGACCCCATGGCAATATTATCTGCAGGTTTCAACATATTCCGCGAATATACACACAAGAATATCGAGACTTACATATGTACCTACATACATTATAAAGGTAGATACGGAACGAATGGAAAGGTTTAATCCTATGCCCCTGCCAACTTCATGTAATCGATTTGCAACCTTTTACATGAATTTTTCTAATATTCAATCATTATAAACAGAAAGGAAAATGGTTCAGATATGTAACTTTTAAAATTTTCATCGGATTGAAAATTATCTGCATGACAAAGATAGATGATTTTGTTTTCTTGTCCAGGACAAGAGCATGTAAAATGTTTGCACTGCCTTGAGACTGTATGAGTAGTTTTGTTAGGAACAGAAGGAAAGTTAGCTTATTTACAACAGAATGGAAGCATGAGATAAGGAAGATATTATATGCAAAATTGTGATAAACGTGTTACATATACTTGCTGATGTTACTGAAGTAATTTTGTTTTAATTTGAATATCAGATAAAGACAAATATAATATCAAACAACAAATGGGATTTAACCCTAGTCTAACTTGATTTGGCCTAAAATCCCTGCTAGAATATTATCAGTCCAACTTCAAGAATAATGCAAGAAGGTATTAGAACAGCTATTCTTTGTTTTGTACATGTGGTAACAAACACAATATTCAATGGATGATAGAGGGTAAAAACTGGCAAAAATAACGCTTCACAGAATTCTCTATTTCAGGGTGTTACTATTTTTGTTTTGCTTGCAATGAATGTTGCATACGGCGTGATATAATGGTCACAACATCCGTTTATCCATCTGGTGTCAACTAATTGGTTAACGTGCGTGTAAAAGGCGCTGTGAAACCGTGACTGTCACATGTAAGATATCAAAAAAACAACAGGCACATGCTTCTGTCCGTAAGGATGTGCAAATCTGTCAACAGATCCCTCCGTCTTCTAAGCAACAGAAGGTGACTAACTTGCCTCCAGTGAATTTTCATACACATCAGTTTTAAGATACGTTTTTAATATCATCAGTGCTTCATTGACACAGGACTTATACCAATGGAAAGGATACACTCTCAACGATTTTATTATGTATGAGATACGTACCTTGTTGATCTTTTAATAGCTGCTTTTATTATGAAATGAAAGTTTTTCACATTTTTCATAGTGTAGTTTCTGCTTGGATGCAGAATCACGAACATTGACTTCTGTTACGTCACACAGTGAAGTTCCACATTGAATTATGATTGCCAGATCTTTGGCTACAAGAAATGGATAATGATTCTTTGACTGGGATTTGTTCCTTGACTCAAAAGAAACCCCTGGATCTAGTTGATCACTAAATTCTGCTAAAATAATTGAACTGTTACAGGTTTGATAATTCTTCTTTAAACTGGTGTAGATCGTACCTAAATCAAACGTATCAGCAAGTAACCATGGGCAATATTAGCTCCCAAACTCCCCCTTTTCATTCAGGGGTACCTGGAGGCTCTGTTTTAGGCCCTCACCTCTTTCTTATTTGTGTAAACGATATTCCAATAAATAATGAAATCACAAGTACATATTTGTTTGCAGATGATGCAAGCTTGTATACATCTACATCTGATACTGAAGTTACCCAAACAAAATTAGACTCAGACCTTATTAGAGTTCAAGCTCGGCATAACAAAATAAAATGGCAATTTATGAAGTTAAAACAAAATTTATGATTTGGGGACATTTCAAAAACTACATAAGTTAGGGGACCCAAAATTATATCTGACAATAAATAATCGTCAGTTAGAAAATATCAGACATGAAACGCTTGTAGGTGTGTCTATAGATAATAATTTACAATGGGATGACCACACTTGCAAGCTTTTGTAAAACACCGTCATTCATAATTGCCCTTGGCATCAGAATCAAGAAATATTTACCTACAGAAACTTGCATTCTATACGACAATTCATATATTCTTTCAACAATGGATTTTTGTTTAACTTTACGGGAAACTGTGCAAAATCTCAGCTTGACAGGATTTATAGACTTCAGAAAAGGGAAGCACGCATTATTTTACATGCATATATTGATTATTCATCAAGAGCATTGTTCATAAAACTAAAATTGTTGCAATATATGAAACAATTGATTTTCACAAGGCAGTTCTTGTATGTCTACTTGGAGCTGTACTAGAGTACCTTCAGGATTTATTCAGGCCTTATTCAACACATTACCAGCTGAGATCAACATCACATGGAAACCTTCATCCACCCAAACCAAGAACAGAGGAATTTAAGAAAAGTTTCCAATACCCTGGTACAGTTCTGTGGAACAAGATTCGACTGCATGCAAAATCTGCAGAAACTATTACAGTATTTAAGAAGAGATATCATGATAATGTATGTGTTATTAATATATTATAATAGAATTTAGTATCTATAATACTAAAGAAATGTGACAATAAATAGTAATTACCATACTATTTTGTATGATGCAGATTGGTATACTTTTCTTCAGAGAGGTCATCAAGGGAAAATATTCCTTGACTAAATGAGTCACCTCTATAAATAAAGTATTATTGTTATTATTATTATTATTATTATTATTATTATTATTATCAAACCCTCACGACCAATCAGAATTGAATGTCACAGCAATTAATTTTTTTTTTTTTTTTTTTTTGCATGACAAACATTGATCTGAATATATATCTTCAGTGCCAGTTTGGTGGAAGATGCAAAAGGTTTGTGGAATTAAAGCATGGAGATGACATTTTCAAGCAATTTTTAATATCTCCTAAAAAGTTAGCTACAGCAACCATTTTGGGTGTGCCTCATATGTTCATCCTAGCATACATCCACAATGCAAATTTTATACCAGTTGGTATAATAAATAGTTTTAAAATTGTCTTGAAACTTCAATTCATACGACAACGCAATATAAGATACAGTAACAGCTTTTACAGGCTTTGAGAAATGAGACATTTTATTACTGAACTGTCTTGTGGTATACAATTGAGCAATATTGTGATAAATCTTACAACATTTAAACAATCCAAATGTACATTAACATTATTATGTATATTAGATTTATAAATATAAATAACATGCTGATAGTAATTAAGAATAATGGATAATTTTCACAAGATTTAATTTTTGCTAATAAAGTAAGAGTGCTTTGCATCATCTTTGAAATGTAACTTTGTTTCAGAAGTTAAGTAGCCTAGAAATGTGTCCACAGGCTAGGGTTGCCCCCTGTTTTATTGCTTGAACAAATAGTGCAAGAACAAAAGAGAAATAAATCTGGCAGAATGCATGCACGGATAGTTGAAGAGGAAAAGAAACCTTAAAATGGACAATAAAAAGGGCGTCATTTTAAATAGAATTGTGTTCATGGAACATCGAGGACAAACCTCGAAGCCTGAAATTACCTACCTGAAAGACGTATCCAAGGTGTTTCAGACCGACTGTCAAAGGTAATAGTATATACTATACTGCTGTATCATAGCACAGATATTAAAACATCTTGACAGAATGATAAGCATCTGACGTGAATAATATTCATGAAGCTTCAGCGCAATTCTTGAACATATATGCAACTAGTTGCGCACACACGATAATTGTACAATGGGATACAAATTTAACAAAACGAGGGTTCAAAACTTTGAAACAAAATATGTGTTTTTAAAGTCAGTGTGCCCCACTGTAGATAAGCAGACTCAAACGTCTACGTCAAGAATATCGAAGTGTGATAAATTCGATACAATTCTATCATGACACTAATATATAAGACATCTTCATTCAAAGATGCATGCACAATTTCACACAGTGCTAAAAATATTTTGTTCCAGTGTGGAACGCAACATACCCTCTAACACGAAGTGCATGTGTTCTATGTTTCATCCATTAAACTGAAATAGCTTGAAAGTTATAGAAGGGAAAGAAATGTCTGATTAAGACATTTAACACTAAGGAGTGATATTTACTTTGAAGATAGGAACTCCAATTCGGTATACAACAATCTGACAAATAATGATTCACATTTAATTCCCTAATAGCAAATGGAAAATTCAGCTTAAACACTGAGATCATGTTGAGAAAAATCTGTTAAAAATAAATCATATTCAGATCTGGACGATTCGCCATTGGACACGGATACAAAATGAATGAATAGACAGAAACAATGTATTGAGTACGATTCGTTTCTAAGTTCAAAAATACCCGTTTACGTAGAATAATGTATCTGCTTTGCAAGGGGTTCTGCTATCCCCTGAATAAGACTGGCAAGTGCGACTCACATACGAGTTGGAAGATCCATGGTTTGTATCACATGCTAAAGGAAAAGCTGAAACAAGGAGTTCATGCTGAGGGAAAATCCGTTAACAATAACTCATGTTCAGACGAATCTTAATCTACGTTGGAAACGAATACATATTGAATGAATAGACAGAAAAACCAGACATGAAGCACCATTTGAAACGTAATAATTTTAGAATGCTTAATGTTCCTATAAAGACATAAGCATTAATTTATTACACAGAAGAATACGTTAAAAATATTTAGTCCACAATTATATTTTGTAATATATTGTCTATTTTACGAATCCAATTATTGAATTTTCCTTCAAGCAATAGTTTTGGAATGTATTGTAGTTTTTCCTGATTAGTCTTATTGAGTACGATTCTTTTCTCAGTTTGAAAAATATCCGTTCAAGTAGAAACATTTGTCTGCTTTGCAGTGGAGTCTGGTATATGCTGAGTGATAAAGGCAAGTGTAAATAGTGCAACTCGCAAAAGGGTTGGAACATCCATTGTTTGTTTAAGTTGCTAACCCAACAGCTGAACATTCAGTTTAAACACCGAGTTCACTGAGAGAAAATCCTTTAAGGATAACTCATATTTAGATCTGGATGATTCTTAATCTATTTTAGACATGGATACATATTGCATGAATATACAGAAATGTCAGAGATGTAGCACCATATTAAAGGTAATACTATTAGAATACTAAATGTTCATATAAAGATATAAGCATACATTTTTTAGGTAGAATAACAAGTTATACAAATTTTACAAAGCAATATGGTTTGTAATATATTGTCTTTTCCTTGACTTCAATTATTGAATATAATCCATTCCTAACCTTACGAAAATTTTTATCATATGGTATAATTTAACTGTTGTGCAGAGGGTTCCACTTGTAACAAATCCTGTAATACACTGACAAGTGCCATTGGTGCAACTCGCATAGGGGTTGGAGCATTAATTGGTTGTATTACATGCTGCACCAACAGCTGAAAGTTCAGTTTAAACACTGAGTTCATGCTGAGGAAAAATCCGTTAAGAATAAATCATGTCCAGAAAAGAAAAAGTCTTAATCTGTTTTTGACGGATGCAGCTAATGAATGAACAGAAATAAAGTCCAGGCACGTGTTAAACATATGAAACTCAACATTATTAGAATTCTAAATCTTCATATAAACACATAAGCATCATTTTGTAATGAAGACCAAAACGATAAAAGTATTCATTGAAGAACTTGTTTTTGAATATATTGTATTTTTCCTGATTAGCATTATTGAGTACGATTCTTTTCTCAGTTTAAAAAATATCCATTCACGCAGAAAAATGTGTCTGCTTTGCAGTGCATTCTGGTATATACTGAGTGATACAGGCAAGTGTAAATAGTACAACTCGCAAACGGGTTGCAACATCCAATGTTTGTTTAAGTTGCTAACCCAACAGCTGAACATTCAGTTTAAACACCGAGTTTATGCTGAGAGAAAATCCGTTAAGGATAACTCATATTTAGATATTGACGATTCTTAATCTATTTTGGACATGGATACATATTAAATGAATATACAGAAATGTCAGAGATGTAGCACCATATTAAAGGTAATAATATTAAAATACTAAATGTTCATATAAAGATATAAGCATCAATTATTTAGGTAGAAGAACAAGTTATACAAATTGTATGAAGCAATATGGTTTGTAGTATATTATCTTTTCCACGAATACAATTATATAATAGAATTCTTTCCTAACCTTAAGAAATATACTATCATATGGGATAATATACCTGCTTTGCAGAGAGTTCCACTTGTGGTATATCCTGTATTACACTGACAAGTGCCACTAGTGCAACTCGCATAAGGGTTGGAACATCCATTGGTTGTATCACATGCTGCACCAACAGCTGAAATTTCAGTTTAAACACTCAGTTCATGCTGAGGAAAAATCCGTTAAGAATAAATCATATCCAGAAAAGATAGATTCTTAATCTGTTTTTGACGGATGCAGCTAATGAATGATCAGAAATAAAGTCCTAGCACGTGTTAAGCATATGAAACTCAACATTATTCGAATTCTACATCTTCATATAAACACATAAGCATCATTTTGTAATGAAGAACAAAACGTTGAAAGTATTCATTCAAGCAATAGTTTTGGAATATATTGTAGTTTTTCCTGATTAGTATCATTGAGTAGAATTCCTTTCTCAGTTTCAAACATATCCGTTCATGCAGAATAATTTTTCAGCTTTGCAGTGCATTCTGGTATATATTGAGTGATACAGGCAAGTGTAAATAGTGCAACTCACAAAAGGGTTGCAACACCCATTATTTGTTTAAGTTGCTAACCCAATAGCTGAACATTCAGTTTAAACACCGAGTTTATTCTGTAGGAAAATCCGTTAAGGATAACTCATATTTAGATATTGACGATTCTTAATCTATTCTGGACATTTATACATGTTGAATGAATATACAGAAATTCAGAGATGTAGCACCATATTAAAGGTAATAATATTAAAATACTAAATGTTTATCTAAAGATATAAGCATGAATTTGTTAGGTAGAAGAACAAGTTATACAAATTTATGAAGCAATATGGTTTGTAATATATTGTCCTTTCCACGAATACAATTATTGAATAGAATTCTTTCCTAACCTTAAGAAATATACTATCATATGGGATAATATACCTGCTTTGCAGAGAGTTCCACTTGTGGTATATCCCGTATTACACTGACAAGTGCCACTAGTGCAACTCGCATAAGGGTTGGAACATCCATTGGTTGTATTACATGCTGCACCAACAGCTGAAAGTTCAGTTATAACAATAAGTTCATTCCGAGGAAAAATCCGCTAAGAACAAATCATGTCCCGAATAGAGAGATTCTTAATCTGTTTTTGACGGATGCAGCTACTGAATGAACAGACATAAGGTCGAGGCAGTATTAAACATATTAAACTCATTATTATTCGAATTCTAAATCTTCATATAAAAACATAAGCATCATTTTCTAATGAAGGACAAAACGTTAAAAGTAGTCATTCAAGAACTAGTTTTGGAATATATTGTAGTTTTTACTGATTAGTATTTTATTGAGTACTTTTCTTTTCTCGGTTTCAAAAATATCCGTTCACGTAGAATAATTTGTCTGCTTTGTAGTGGATTCTGGTATATACTGAGTGATACAGGAAAGTATAAATAGTGCAACTTGCAAAAGGGTTGCAACACCCATTGTTTGTTTAAGTTGCTAACGCAACAGCTGAACATTCAGTTCAAACACCGAGTTTATGTTGTGGGAAAATCCGTTAAGGATAACTTATATTTAGATATTTACGATTCTTAATCTATTTTGGACATGGATACATATTGAATGAATATACAGAAATGTCAGAGATGTAGCACCATATTAAAGGTAATAATATTAAAATACTAAATGTTTATATAAAGATATAAGCATCAATTTTTTAGGTAGAAGAACAAGTTATACAAATTGTATGAAGCAATATGGTTTGTAATATATTGTCCTTTCCACGAATACAATTATTGAATAGAATTCTTTCCTAACCTTACGAACAATCATATCATATGATATAATTTACCTGCTTTGCAGAGGGTTCCACTTGTAGTATATCCTGTAATACACTGACAAGTGCCATTAGTGCACCTCGCATAAGGGTTGGAACATCCATTGGTTGTATTACATGCTGCACCAACAGCTGAAAGTTCAGTGTAAACACTGAGTTCATGCTGAGGAAAAATCCATTAAGAATAAATCATGTCAAGATTTACATGATTTAATTGAAACACAGATTAATTAAAGATGCAGTGATGAACAATGAAGAGATGATGAAGGACTGGAATAAAAATTCAAAGATAACTGAAGATTTAACAGAGGGCAATATTAACATGTTAAAGACATTGGCGCGTTAAGAAGTGGACGTAGCTTGATCACTTACAGGACGAATATACACTAAAACAAAGGAATGCTGTGGTAAAGACGGACTCCTGGTTTATGTAGCCGACGGTATCGACATGAAGCTTAATGAACATTGCACCAAGGGGAATTCACTCCAATGTCTTAACATAAGTTATTGTAGTAAACTATAGAAACCTGTATACACGTGTTAGCACGAACTTATAAATTACTTTAGTGCTGCGCATGTCGCATTCTCAACATGCACTATCCATTACATTTTACATCTGTATACATCTGTATAAATGAGAATAACTCTTTGAAATGAATATATAATTGTTTACAATAGCCAGTTCAGGAGTGGAGAATAGTCGAAAATAAATTACTATATTGGTAGTGATACAATGTTATCTTGTGCAGTGTTTCACCTACCTACAACCCCACCCCACCCCGCCTTCCCCGTCTTTCCGTCTGTCACTTGCTGGCTCTGATGCAGTAAAGTCCTGGATAAATACATGTTCTTTTTACCAATGTTACCTATGTTATCTGTTATTCTGCTAAAAATGAAATGATTGTGTGTATAAAGTAATTCACCCACTTACTAAGTGTACAAGTGTACCACCTCCACCCCCCTCTGCTGCATCCAAATCCATGCACCCATTTTCTCTTTCACTAATGAAATTTATTTTTCAGTTGTTTTGCAAGTGATGAAACGTTAATGCTCAAAGAGCTATATGTGAGTATACTTCCTCTCTCTCTCTCTCTCTCTCTCTCTCTCTCTCTCTTTCTCTCTCTCTCTCTCTCTCTCTCTCTCTCTCTTTCTCTCTCTCTCATGTGGCCAAAATGCTTCTTGCATTGAGATTAAAGATCTGATACTAATTACAATTTGACACCTGGTATCCGTTCATGCATGTATAACTGAAGTATTTATATGCGTTGTAAGCCAGAATATATACATGTATAAGTCTGGACGATCCATATATTATAATTATTAGTACATAACTATGTTTTTGTTGTTGCTGAAGGTGCAAGATAAAATAGACAACAGTGTATTCTGAGTTAGATTCATATAATATATATTATTTACTTTTTGAGGTGATAAGTGAGTCACACTTTTATGTTTGTATGTGGATATATATAAAATTCTAGACATTTGCTCATGATTGTTCTATTATTCGCGAAAAGTAAAGTAGCATTCTGAGTTTGTACTTGATAATTATATTATTTCTTCACTTTTTTATCACCAATGTTACTTTTTTAATGAAAAAAGTCTTAGAAAATGTTGCTAATGAGGTATTTTTGATGTACTTTGTATTTGTTTAGACTTTTCTCCAAATTTACAATTTAATGTTTGTAAACTATAAATAATTAAATAAAAATTTAAAACCTTTTCAACGTACATCCTATCAAAGAACGTTTCTGAAAGATCTATTAAAGACTTATTAAAAATGTCAGTTTCAACACTAATTATAAAGCGTGATTGCGGACAATGTACTTCTTGCTATATTTTATAATATTTTATATACCTAGCGTTTATTCACCACAATTTACATTTTACTAAAAAGTGAATTACTACAGTGAAAGGAATATGCTGTTTTTAATTGGCGTTGGTATTCCTTGGTTTGCTTATGTTTGCTATTTTCAAGAACTCCTGTGTTTTTATTGTCATTTCATTTTGTTCTACACTATCCTAGACCTTTTCTGTTCCTCTTGTCCGTATTGTAATGAAAATCAAAGTACTATGTCATGCAGTTTTGGGCGGGTATCAGCTCATAACATATCAATATATCTATATGTAGTAGTTAGTTCTAGGGATACCTTCTTACTATTTAAATGTCGAAACCAAGATAAACATAGTAAATGTTTAATAAATCCTAATAATGTATATTACAACTAAAATAGTATCTGCAAACTATCACGGATGGGGTGTGGTTGTGGTTTTGTGGGTTTATCGCCAATTTCAGCACATGATAGGCTATATGTGGCGTCCAGTATAACTGGTGGAGGAAGAACCAGGGGAAAACCCGGGAAGAACCACCGACCACGGGAAGATACTGGCAAGCTTTCGCAAATACCTACATTGGCCGAGTCGAGACTCGAACTCACGCGGACAGAGGTGAGATAGCAGTAATTAGTAAAGGCGAGCGCCTTGGACCCCCCGATCACCCTCGGCCCTCGGATGGTGTGTGTGTATGTGTGTGTAGACAAGGAGACCCTATCTCACCATACATGTTTTTACTTTGTGTAGAGCTAGTGTCAATTATGATAAGGGGTAATAGAGATATTAAAGGTATAGTAGACAATAATAAAGTACATAAAGATACACAGTTTGCAGATGATACAATAGTTATCCTTGACAGTTCTCATAAATCTGTCTATTATGCTATGAATCTGTTATAATGTTTTGCTTCAATATCAGGTTTCAGAGTAAATCACGATAAAACATAAGTAATATGGATAGGATGTAACAAATTTAGTAAAATTGTATACCATCACGATCGTTGGAAATTAATGTTGTGGATGGTGTAGAATCCCAATTTAGTCTTTTAGGCATAGAGTTTTCGGTGAATCAATCCTTTCTGAGAACGTAATGCAAAACGCCTGATTGCAAATTAATTTCACACCTAAACAAATTATTCTTGGCGACACATCATCAAACTATAAGGCATAAACGGCATAATTTGTATTGCTAAATAACACACACACACACACACACACACACATATATATATATATATATATATATATATATATATATATATATATATATATATATATATATATATATATATACCTGAATTTTATATGGCAAAGAAAAACAGCTTATTTTCAAAATTCACTGAGAAATGGTGTATATTGAGCAAAAACGTTCCTCACAATAGATCTACTACTAAATAGATCCCACTAGTAACTGAATTAACATAAATTATTAGAAAAGCTGCCCTCTCCATTACTTTTATCCACGTTACTTAAGTTCCAAAGATACTAGCAAATCTATGCTTGTCTTGCATCTTTTTCTTTCTGGCTTACTACCTTCTTTTCTTTTCTATTTTTGTCTCTTTTGTATTGTTGTTTTGTTTATCTTTTTTTCTAAACATCAACATATAGTTTATGTAAATTTGATGAATTACAATTGTTTTTTAGCATTTGCAACATTTTATGCACAATTGATTCTCAATATGATTTTTTTTGGCAAACGGTGAGTCAAATGCTCATCAACCTTAGTACCATTTTATGTCGGGGGTAATAAAATACAGACAAAAAAGATATTACTTATTAAAACAAAGAAGAACAAAATACATTCATTATTAGAAAAGACAAACTTTGGCATTATCATGCAATCATTCATTAATCATCAACGTTAGAAAAATCACCTGTGCAAGATATTACAAGCTTAAGTTTCATATATAAGAGGTAGGTTATTATCACTCAAAAATGATGTCAAATATATGCATTTAATGTTTTGATTCCATTTAATTGCTTACAGTGTATAATTTCCACAGATGTTATGATATTTAGCCATTATTTAAAACTGTCTTCATCTTCTGCCTCTGAGATTAGTTATATTGAAACTGCATCAATTAGCACCACAAAGAGGGAATCAACTTTTTTACAGCATATATTTATCTACACTCCGCAATCAGACTTTCTGCTCGGCATATTTCGTAAAAATACCTATTGTGTAATGCGGATATATGCGTCAACCGCAGAATAAATGTGTCTTTAATATGTGCATCCCTTTATATTTTTAATAGGTGACATCCTGGTGAGCGTATTGCATACAGAGACTGTGTGTAATTGCTATTATGTATCATTTGTACAATGCTTATTTTACATTTGTTTACATACTTTGAAACCTTTTCCATAATCCGCGAGCTTATTTCAGTTGCAGGGTATACGTGTTCTGTTATTTTGATGACTTGGACGTCGGTAGACAATAATGTAGTTCTCACGTAATTAAGATGCTAATTTTATTATAGACTGTTCTATGATCGGCAATGCTTCAATGGTGCGTGGTTCATTTGTACATGTGAGTTGTATCAAAATGTTTAAAAAAATATGTAGACCATTTTTGATATTCTCACGCGCAAATCGGACACAAATTAATTCTTTATTTATACTTGAATTACTTTTATTTCAATAAACAAAAGGCAGTCTTGGATCCGTTAGATTTTGTACACGAAACACGTATATTATTGATGTGAGAACACCAATATATAAGACTGTATAGATACCAGATTTCCTGGTATCATTGAAAACTACTCAACCATATAATAATAACTACCGTTTACACATGATAAGAAATGTAATCGACTGTGCATGACAAAGAAACAACTATGATATCATTGCTTGAAGTTTGCACATATCATATATATATATAGGTATATATATATGAATATATATATATATATGTATATATATATATATATATATATATATATATATATATATATATATATTAAATGTACATTTAATGATCATACGAGATTGCGCAATAAAGTAAATTGTTCTATTGTTATAATGTCCGAACATGGTTATCTCGTAAAATTCTGAGCTAACATCACGATTAAAAGATTACTTTTCGTACTTTAGTGTAATTGTGAAAGTATTCTAAAACCAATTAGGACTGCACAGAAAGTAGTGATCTTTCATGGACACTACAAATAGCCAAACATATTATATAAGGATGTTGCATCCATCTTAAGACAGTACACATGACTATGAGCCAACAGTTTACAGAATAAACTACTACATTCAACATTTTAAGAGCATTTAACCGACATAGCGTGGTTAATTAATATAGAAACTAGACCAACTCTATTGAAACATTTTTTTTTACAAACGAAGCTCCAATACATTTTCATTCAACCAGCATAAGCCATATTTTTGAAAAGGAAATCGAATATGCAGAAAACAACAATGTCATTCACTGGAACAAGGTAAGAAATGATGATCATTTGACTGTAATTATAGAGATCCTTCATATGTTGAAATTAATTTAAATTATAATATCAAAATAATACCACTATTTATTCATAATTAATCAGGTTATGACTCCTGTGCAATTATGAAAGCATTGGCTAAGACTGGTCTCAATAAAGAAGTGAAAATGTTACCAATTATTGATAAAAAAGCAGGCATATTTCATTTAGTAAAGAATTTTGTACCTGATATTTTGAAAGAACACAAGAAAGATATTTGTATCCAGACGACAATTAGATTTGTATATTGTGATAAGTTTATGGGTGATTTATTAAATGAATTTGCACACGTCTAAGTGATTATAGCTTTTTTGGAAATAATAAAACATTTGAATTAAATGGAAGCAAAGATAGTAAGGGAAGATTTTTACCCATTCAGGTGACTTTATTAAGTTCAACAAAATCAAATTACAATCAATAAAAAACAAGTATCTGTGTCTTAGAAATGAAGGGTAAACAAAGATGACTGAAAATATATAAAATATGCCATGGAACATTTTAAGTTAAAATTTCCAGGGGATCTTCACGAGTATTAGATTAAGCAAAATATAAATTGAATATTGCTTAATGAGTTTGATGCTAAATCAAATCGCCAGTAAGTTATCAGTAAAGAATTTTATGTTATCAACGTAATCACAATTAGTATCAACCTCTGTTTTGTATCCATTATCTCGATGATGAAGGTTAGGTTTTAAATGATGGAGAATCTAAGATGTCAAGGACAAGGTCATTTACTATATACCTAGATGCTGATAAACTTTATAATGGGTCGACGAGTCAATCTATACAGTCAATATCTGCAGATGGGCAAACACACAAGCCATCAAACTTATAAAAGACAATATAAAGTCCAGGAAAGATGATGAAAGAATGGGTTGAATTTTGGAAGTAGATTTAGGAGTACCAACACATTTCGATGATTACTCGAATCACCCATTAGCACCAGGAACTAATTATATCAAGGATGGAAGATTTAACACCACTACAAAACAGTTGATACATGAGAAAATGGAACAAAACCACCAGTAATTTAGTTATAAAATACCCTAAAAAACAACCAAGTATATGTAATTCATTATTAGAATCTAAAAGTGTACTTTCAGTTAGGAATAAAGTTGAAGAAGATTCATAGACTAATATTATTTCATCAACAACAAAGAAAGCACGTTATAGTCATGCATAGGATTAAATAATATTCTAAGAAAAAAGGAAACCAATGATTTTGAACAAATCGTCTGCAGACTAATTAATTATTCTGTGCTTGGAAAACTGATGAAAATAGTGTTTAAGAAGATAACTGTAAAATATATTCAGATGAATAATATATTCAGATATCAGAGGGACAACATTTGCAAGGAGAATAATAATGGCTGAGAGTTTCCTTTTAGTAAGTATCGATACAAATATAAAATCAAAGGAAACCGTTTAAGTAGAATTTGAAGGTGTTATATTTTTCAATATGGTTGATGTGTGATAATATATCCTTAGTAATGACATAAACGGGTGAGTGTTTTATTCATCTAATAACGGATATTGTTTACGAAGACATGAACAAAAACATTCAGTTTTACCATGCCAATGATTACACAAAAGATAATATTTGCAACATACCGTTAGTATACAAGAAAGTTGTTAGATTATTCAAAGAAAAAACAAACGATACACCTATTCAAGAAATTTTTCTCTTAGCTATACTACTAAACTATAATTTAATCCACGTAAGTATGCATATAATGTTGTCTACAGGCCCAAATAGAAGAAACTGTACGCTCAGAAACAATGTTCCATTTCACATATTGGCATACGAATTCAACCTATCTAGAAGCAACACAAATCAATCTTGCAAATAGGGCAAAATACTTTACCCCTAAATCTATTCAGTGGTTATTTAAACCCCACAAAATTATAATTGATATTCTTCATTACAAATAGTTCTCCTCCAATCATCTAGTTTTCAAGAAGACATTCAGTGAAATCAGAGCAATGTAGCCATACTTTTGCATCCCTGTATACAAGCAGTTCGAAAGTTGCAGCACATCCCGGCACCATCTCATGCCGTTTACCAAATAAAGCCTTCATCTTTACCACAAACATAGCGAAATCTTTGAATTACATTGATGCCTCTTAATAATCCTTTCATATTCTATTTCCACACTGTATTATAATATTTGCTATTTTATTATAAATGTTTTGAATGTTTAAAAACAAGAATGCAAGACAGACGCTATACATATACATACATACATATATACGTACATACCTACATACAAGCGCCGTAAAAACTGGGAGACAATACCTTTTTCAGGAGGGTTAGGACCTCTGATCCAATCATGCTATTTTTTTAAAACAATCTGAGCAAAATTATGTTCGTAGTAAACGACTTTTGCTGTAATTGTTTTAGAGAATGAAGTAAACTAATTTTAAAGTTGATGTTTTTAAAATATACTCTTGTCTATCATATTTTCTAATATGGACTAATTACAGTTGCAGATATGTTTGCTTTGTGCTAGATTGGGGTTATTGCTATTATAATTGTTATCTGATTATAATTGTTTTCAATATAATTATTTTGATTGTAATAGAAGTGAAAATATAAGGAGGACACTACACACATATGTAACATATAACATACGATATAACATAGCATACCAGTATTTCATTTTACAGCCATATTGTTTTGTGTGCATATGCATGAACGTTCAAAATTTTGTCTTTTATCAGAAATAGTTTACGTTACACGAATGCAAAGAAAAACAATAATAAATGTCTGATCAATTATACATGCATCACTTTTCTATTTTCAGATGCAAAGGTGGAAATGTGAAACTTACTTGTCTCCCATGTACTTCTATGATAAACGTACAGTCTGAGTTAAAATTTCCTACTCTAGCGGTATGTTCACCAAAGATACAAATGTGCATATTTAAGATACCCGTCCTATTAAATTGGTTGCCTATTCCACTACATCGTTTGCATTCAAGCTGTCATAGTATATTTTCAAATCTTTGTACCTTCCTTTGTAGAGACCTATTGTTGCTGTGTTGTGGAGTTCGCTTGTTTTTTCAAGATTTTGCGAACAGAATATCTAAAGAATGGCTGAAGCTAGTCCCTTCAAATTTGGATACATGAATGAAAGAGGGGTTCAAGATGATGAACTTTAAGAAGTCACGCCGTTAACGATCAACATTACACAGTGCATTATATAAAAACCTTTTTTCCTCTAGAACGGTTACAGCTTATAATGTCAGACTTGTGAAATAAGAATACATACTTTACTTTTTGAGGCCATTGAGTCAAAAGTTAAGGTTACATTATGTTTTCAGAAAACAGTAACTAAATTTTAATCAAAGATATTATGCCGTTTTTTGTGGGGTTTTTTTCTTTTTCTTTTTTTTTTTTGTCTTTGTTTGTTTTGTTTTTTTTCTTTTTTTTTCTATTATTGCCTGGAGAAAGTACGATGTGGCCCAAAGATTTCAAAAATTCTCAAATAGCTTGCACTGAACACACAACTGACTTCTGGTTGATTTATGATGCGATATCATCCAATGAAATATCAGACCTTTGAGCTGAGTGCGAGTTTGAGTACGACAATTGTTTGCAAATTTCTGGGTCTGTTCACATACAAGTACATATTGATCAGTTGATACACTATTGCAATGCATTTTGCTTGGAACTATCAAAAATTACATTTCTATTCAGCTCTAAAGTTCACACAATAATTTTGCCTATAACAAATTTATATAATGCCATGCCGTGTATAGTTATGGAAATGCAATTTTGTCACAAGACAAGAAAGAGTATTTATGTTGGTACGGCAAGCGCAAAATTAGTTTTCATTCAGGAAAGGTATATAATGGGTATATTTATATTCTAATATATACATGAATATAATTAACACGATGAATACTTATATAACAATAAAAAAGAAATATAAAGTGACATTTTGCTAACCAAGACCTGCAATAATTTAATTTGTAAGATGTATGTGTACATTATACGTGTATACTAATTTCAAAAATGGTTCAGTTAATACATGAATTGTTTCTCATTTTTGTGGCTTTCAGATGCAGATGCTACACCATGCTATCTGTGCTTCAGACGCTGCAAGCCGAATTCACGAAGGTATATATCTCCAGGTCTTATAGAATGTAGACTTAGCAGAGCTGTTGCTAGTAGCGATATGGTGTGCGGAACTTGCACATATAGGACATAAAGTAGTCTACAAACGGCAGTGAATGATAGATCACAACAAACTGCAAACACGAATGTCAACGACACATGTGACCCAGACTTTACACCCAATACTAAGAGAATGAAGTGTTAATAAGGCCAAATACTTTAAATCTTAATATTCCAATTCCACAGACTTCTCGATATCACGAATATAACTTTGTGTGCTGGAGAGATTTAAATAACAACAATCATCGATTCAGTACCACAGCAAGCTTAAAGTTAGCTTTTTTAAAGTGCCATATTTATACATTCGCACAGTAGGTGTTGTACAGGAAAACATTAACTTCAACCAAGGCAGTGGCATTGCTAGAGATCACACAATCTAATGATTGTTTTACAATGAATGACATTGTGAATTTACAAATTAGACAAATAAAACGGGTCAAAATGAAAATAAAATATAGCGCTTTAAACGAACGGTTATCCCAGGAATCTACTTACATATCACACATGCAAGCGAGAAATATTGTGTTATCGAACCGAACAAAATTGACCATTAATTTCTTTATTTTGTAAACAAAGTGAGAGACGGGGCTGGGGGTATTCTAATGACATGTACATTTTAAAAGGTGCTAGGCTGTTCGTTTTAATATTGTTCGTTTCAAATATTGCAAGCAAGCTTGTATGTTTATGTAAGATCGTTCTGCAAATTAAAATATAATCAATACACAGACTTGACCTTTTTTAGTTATTTAGATTCCTGCTCCAAAAGTATCAAAATAGTTTGGAAAATAAATGTCGCTTAAGAAAAATCAAAATGTGCCTCCCTTTGGTTATGTATTGCCTAGACTAATGTAGTCTCCTTAAAATTACTAATTCTACTACTTCAGACTCCGCAAGTAGTATTCATTATTTCAGCTGTGTGCACTTGTGGTGGTTGTGGTAGTAATGAAAGTGAATGTAATATAAAAGATATGATTAGCTATATCAAAGAAGAATATAAATAGTAGTATAAATATCAGCTGGAGTTGAAGCCTTAACAGTATCAGTAAGGAAATTTAAGGGGGGGGGGGGGTAATAGAGCGAAGAGATTGACGAGGAGTTCAGACAGCTTCTCGAGGTTCTCTTAAAAATATGAAATATTATTCTCTTGAAACTTTTGGGACATTATTGGTCTACTTACCTCCGATTCTGCATTTGCAAACGATTCTTTTCTTAGGGCTACATGTAACTGAGGTCCAATACGAATTTTGAATTCCGGCACAATTAACCCCAGTTGGATGTCCTGAAACAAAAAAATCACCAAAATATCGTCAGAGAGTCTGCGCTAATTACGTAGAAGATGTTCAATCTGTTCTTCAGTTATAATGAAAATGAAATATAATTACATTAGATTAACAACGCTAAAATAAGAATAATATTATGATATAATTTTGGAGATTATATAGTCTCCTTGTCCATTCTTACGAAATGGAGCAAATGAAATACGATAGAAGTTAAATTGAAAACGATATTACATTATTGTAAACGAAATTAAAGCTTTGTTTTCTTGAGTTATGAGAATAACATTTTTCATTTATTTTATACTGAGACACACACTAAAGACAAACTTCTTCGAGACAAAAACTGCTGCATATTTGTATCAATGTCGCTCTCAAGTGTATCATATACCTTTGAAAGGATTAAGGTTATTTATGACAGCAGTTCTCTCATAAATGTCAATAAAGAAAGAGTATATTACATCAGTTTATTTTACTTGTACACTAAACAGAATTGTGTTAAGACTATGTAGCTGAGCTTGAAATATTAAAAAGATCTTCTTCTTCTTTTTCTTCTTCTATTATTATTATTATTATTATTATTATTGGTATCTAAATTAAAAATTTAGTTGTGTATAAATGTTACTTCTGCCTTAGGTAACATGGCGAGGGTAATATTAATAAGTCTTAGAAAAAAACGGATAAGCTGCCTATTGTCAATGGGGTTCATAGCGTAGGAAAGAAAGTAATTGCAGTGGAAAGAGTAGTATTGGCATCATGTAAGCGCGTTAACAGCCACGAAAGATGACCTTAACGTCTGCAACAAGAATATTAAGGAACAGTTAATATCTTCTGTGGGAGGGTGTGGTGAGATTGTAAATAATACTAAATAGAAATTCAATCCCTACCCGATTGAGTTACACAATGTATCATATCCTATCTTGAGATGTGCAATTGTGCCCAACCTTTAGATTTGCCAAGAAATATTATCTACATATTTGAGTACGCTACAAGTCATATCCGAAACCTAAATCTCACGTCCCACCCACTATGTACCGATTCATTCCATATCAGTCCTGAGAATACTGTATCAAAATAATGTCCTCAAGAAGAAACACTTCACAAACGTAAGGCAGACAAACTCATCGTGAGTGGAGGTCGAGGAGATAAAGTGCTATTATTATGTTTTTAATTTTTGAAAAATCCGACAGGCCTGGGGATTGCTCTAAAATCGTTTTCTATTTATATGCAGACATTACAAACGACCGATAATCAAAGCAAACGGTTTCATTTTAGGATAGGCAAAGATTGATACCGCAATTCTGTGGTGACAGACCTTTACAAGTATGAAATTAAAATGCATGTGAACATGGAAATAAAATATGAGCCATACACTAGGATGTCAAGGAGCATTAGTCAAGAGGATAATCGCGAAATTCAAGCACTTTTATATAGAAAGTTTTAGAGAAAGATTCGTTTGATGGAACATAAGCTGTTCATCAATTAAAAACATTACACACCAACCAATGAGGTAAAGAGAGGGAGATCACCTTTCTTTCTTGAATGTTTTAGTTCTCAAACACAAATTCAGCAACAAGATGGATGGGTTTGATAAATACGGGTAGTATTTTATTTCAGTTTTAGAGGTATGGTCCGATCTCTCTGTTTATTTAGAAAAAAAGAAGGATTACAGATAATTTACCAATAGTGAAAATGTTTAAATGTGGGTGAAAGTAGATAAACACTAGGTCCAATCGTAGTTGGATTTGATTAGCTTCTTTAGTATACCAATCGTAAAATAGTATAAACCTAAGTATGAAGCATTCAATATTTTCACCAAACTTGCGAGAATTTGCAGTTTTCAATTGCAAATATATACAGATGTTAATTTGAAACATAACCCTGCAGTACGTTGGCCACTCAATGATACGCCACTGCTAGCCAGTCTTCGCGCGTTTGGATACTTTCCAAAGTTTCTGCTTTTTCGTCTATAACGATAAACGTTTAAAATTTGTATTAGTTTTAAAATATAAGTTGCAGACTCCCTTCTTCAAGCTACTCGTGTTCACTTAAACATCATTGTTACCAAGAAATACAAAGCAAGATATCATTTTGAAAGGATATTGCCTTTTCTTGATGCTTATGTACCATTTGTTGTTAATGTTGGTTTTCTCGCTGTTACAAATTTGGAGTTATAAGTTTCATTATATACCCTTTAACACTTGTTCTATATGGGAAATGAGAAAGAGAGATATTGTAAGGTGTAATTTGATAATTGAATAGTGTTGTGTCTTACGCCGCATTAATCAGAGTGTAATATATCAGGCGCTCACGTGAATTTGCAACTTGGTTCAGAGAGAGAGAGAGAGAGAGAGAGAAAGGCAGAGACAGAGAGACAGACAGAGACAGAGAAAACACAAGATGGTAATGAATGGGTGTATGCATTGAATGGGTGTATGCGATGATTACTAACACTCATTCATACATTAAGAAAATCCTAGATAATCTTAAAAAGATGAGGCTGTTATAAGAGACATCTTTGACGAGGAGGAAATATGCCTTGCTCACCAAAATTTCAAACTGTCATCATGATCAGTATCATCATTAGCTGCAGCAATTACAACAAGGACGACGCGGACGGTAGCAGAAGTGGACTCGGAAGAGGAAAGGTTGAGACAGTTGCATCTAATGATATCTCTATAAAACTTTATGTTTGTGTCTATATCGGAATAATAATAATAATAATAATAAGAAGAAGAAGAAAAAGAATTACAACAAGGACGAAGCGGACGGTAGCAGAGGTGGACTCGGAAGATATTGTAATAATAATAATAATAATAATAATAAGAAGAAAAAGAAGAAGAAGAAGAAAACTGAAGATGCTGAAGACGATTTTGATCTCACTTCCGTTTAGTATATTCTTTTGAAATAGGTACCAGAATGAAATTGTGTACATTTCACAAAGTCCTTTGTTTTGTCTAGTGAGTGGCATGCTCTGAATTTGTTACAACAAATGGGTTATTGTACTCGTGCTTCTTCTGAAATCTCTTCTCCTCCTTTTTCTCTTCTTTTACTTTCCATTTCAATTTATTTTATTCTTCTTCTTTTATTCTTCTATCTTCTTTCGTCTCTCTTGATCTATCTTCACTTTACGTTGGCGCTGTGGACACTGTGAAGACCAATGTCCATGTTCATGACATACAGAACATTCGTCTTGACTTTTGTCCTAGGACTTGGTTTCTTCTATCTCAGATATTCCTTTTCTTGGACGTTGTGGACATTCTGGTGCCCAGCAGCTTTTCTCTTGACAGATACAACAGGTATCTTCACTTTCATCTCGAGAGAAGTTGTGGTTTTATAGAGAGGCTAAAGAGCTCTTTCCTTTCGGATAAACTCATTTTGTGCAGCACTCACTCAGGCTTGTCTGGGATTTTATTTGTCGACCATGAAATTTTGACTTGTTTCCGTTGTGGCAGGGCATGACATTTCAAAGCATACAATCCTTGGTGAACAAAACCTTTGACGATTGGTGCGACAGTACGAAAGAGCAATTTGAACATACTCCCCAAACTACGTCCTCGTTGCCGTGCTATTCCTTGTTACACGGGATACCTGAGTTAAACTCAGTCGTGAATCTTTCTGGAAAATAAATACGATTTACTGACTGGAAGACAATGGTGTCCCGGAATTGTGTGTACTTATATCAATCCATTATATATGAACGAAAACGTATTCGGGTTGTGTTGTCGCGTACAACGTTACCCGAGGGTGGTTTATTTGTTGGCTTTAGCTATTCCAAAATACTTAGTTCGGTTTATCCTATGCTGCACGAGCAAAGTGACTGCAGTGAGAACCCCAATTAATTCGAGTACTCTGGCTCTGCATTTTCACCACAGCCAGGGTACTTATTGAACACATTATTGATGTATAATCACAATACGACGAGGTTTGTCAGGGAGCAATATTCACCTGTAGAAATGTGAAATACAAAATTATATTCTCACTTGCTATGTGTTTTATGGGATAGAATTGTTTTATATATTTCATGTTTGTGAATTTATTCTAAATTCTACAGAGAGTCAGATCTATATCATATAACACCATGCTATCAGATAGATTATAGTCTCTTTCAAGTTAGCCATTTTTATTCTTGAACAGACGAATTGAATTCAATTATACATTGCATGCATTGACGGACGAGTAATGTTCGACTTCTTACAATGCAGTGCGATTATTCGTGTCGGTCACATATTCATGTACGAAGGTGGTTATTATAATAATAATCTTGTTCCGAAGTTTTAATGAAACGATTTAATGTGCAATGAAGTAAATTCATGTGCGCGATTACAGAATGTATATTAATGTATTCGTGCTTCACCGTGTTTCATGTACTACACGGCTCAGTAATTATATTTTTAGCTGTTTTGTTGGTGATGTGCGGACATATAACTATGTGGGGTTTCATGTAACCCGTATGCTGGGGTCGATTGTGACGCTGGCCCAGAGGGAGGTATTGGTTGACTCGCAGTGAGGGATCAAAGTTTCAGGACCAGCGTATATGTATGGAATAAGGAAGCTCTTGAGGTATCCTTCGGCAGAGTGTTGAGCTATGCGTGGTGACTCCTTGACCTTTTGACGAGAATTGTGGAACCGGAAATTCATCGTGATCGTCAACTGGACGCCGCGAGATACATATATTCCATTTTTTAATTAATATTATTCAATATCACTATATGAGTGAAATCAATAATTCCATATCGCTATAATTACATAGATCCTACTATTGAATGAGACATACATTATTCATATATTCGTATAAATCATATACTTTGATCACATGGGTGATGAAACATACCTTGTTCATATTTATGTGTAAATCCTATACTTTGATCGCCCTTGGTGATAGAAACGTTCATTATTCATATTCGTGTATAAATTCTATAGATGATCGTCCATGGTAATAGATCCATATATCAATCATATTTGTTTGTAAGTTCCATACATTTATTCTTGTTTGGATTCTCGTTGCAGTTATGTGTTCTGATTAATTCCATTTTGGGATGATACCATTTCCTATTATCAGTTATTGAACTCGGTGTCCATCATTCTGTTAAATCCATGGTTGTACTTTATGCGCACGAATAAAGATTCATTCAGATTCATTCTTCGTTCAATTACGTCGTAAATAAACATCTCATTCACGATATTGTTTTCATTGTCTTTGGTAAATCTAATCCAAACCCGGCCTCATCCTGTTACAAATGGGATGCACACGTTCTAGGTGAATGTAAAAGGTTTTTTATCCTTCATTTTGTGCACTAATTCCAGATTCCAATTTAAATGAAATAACTCAACGCAGTGGAGCAGCTGCGTTTGCCACTGTTTTGTATTCGACGACATTGGACTACACAGACATCAAATTGTGTCCCTTGTTCAATCCTATGGGGTATAGAAAACACTAAATGTCATTTCTAGACGTGAGGTCTGTATTTTCTACCCAGAACAGCAAACACAATTGGAGACAATTTGACGGGCACTGTTTTACTGTAGGAAAAATAGGTTTAAACGATCAGGGGGTGGATGGTGGTCGATCGGTATACATGAGGTGGTTTTCTTGAGTGTGTTGTGAAACTGGTCGTTGAAAATAGTTGAAATCGTATCGACGAGATGTCACGCATTAAAATACTATTCTTAAAGAGTTTTATGTCATACAAATTGAATTAGGAATTGGCCAATATTTTTTTGTTTAAAGCCAGGATCAATTTTGTCCAAGTATTCTTGGACTTGTTCGTCTGGTATTGCCACGACGAAATCGCTTTTGTCTCCGGTGGTATTCAAGACTTGAACCGGATATATAATTTCTACAAAAGGTACTTGTTGTTGGGAAACACATCCCGAAAAATATCACGGGTAAAATCAAAGTAAAATTAATAATTCATAGTTCAATTGTTCTTGCCTTCTGAAGTGAAAACACAACTTTCTAACAGTTTCTAGTGGTTGATTTGACTTTGACTCTTCTGTTTGTGGCAACTGTTACTGCCTTTCCAGTTGCCGCTGCTACTATCATTATATTTCAACAATGGACTGGAAACAATATAGTACAACTGCTGAGTAAATAGTCCACAGTTGTTTGTTCCCTTGTTAGAAGCTAAAATTTCCAATAGCTGGTCTTATGACACAGTTCACCACGATGATCTGACAGAAAAAGACGATTTTATTTTGAGGAACAAGTTCTCCATACCACACCCACTGTTGCTGTTGATTGCTTTTTTCTGTAGCTTCGAGAGATATGAAGTGGAAGAAGGAGATACATTGTTTAACGGCAAGTTCATGAATTATTCTTCCTTCTACAGTTGCGATGCCGCAATGCAAGAATCGAAACTAGGAGGATATCCTTTCCAATGACTTTCACTTTCTGTATATAACATTTTACCACTTTGCGTGTTCTTTGGTTGCGACTGCTTTCGATATCGTCCACGTCGTTGTTTTTGTTTTGGTCACTCGTTATAAAAGGTCCCTTTTAAAGTTTCTGCGTTCTTTTCATCTAATTTATAAACAAGCTGGTGACGTCCAGGAACGTATCCAGGGACAGGAAACAAGAATGTCGTTGAGTTCAGCAAATATTCTTCGTCAAAAGAGCGTTTTGTTTTTCCGATTGGAACCCGCTATCCCATGCTTCACACCAAGGTAGGACAACGAAGATATTCCAGGGCTTCCAAACAATCAATCAAGCACTGCCACTTCACGTTGGGGAGTCACTTATTCTAGGGCACATCTGATACAGCGATGGTACGATCGATTGTATGCTTTCTCTAGACGTGGAACAACCTCGACGTATTTGATAGTATGATAATATGAACATTATTTTTACATTCGTTCTTTCAAGGTTCTTTGTAAACGTTCCACGGCACTAGCTTTGGTGTCAAGATTGTTAGTGGTGATTAATGGTTATTAAAATATCGATGTCTTTGTCCATTTGCCATTGCAGTGGGTGTTGACCAATGTGGTTTAATATGATTTCAATAGCTCACGCTAACTCTGAAACTGTTGTGAATGTCAAGGAATCCCCCCAAGCCGATTTTGGACATACATCAATGACACAAAAAAAGATTTGTAACTTCGATTGTACAAAGATAAGCCAAGACACATCCGCTAAATCGGCTTGCCATTGAAAATGTATTCCTGTTACCTTCGGTTGATTTCTTGGAAATAACCGTCGGATAGGTTTGTATATGTTGTGATATGTCGACTGCTCTTGCAACCTTTGTCGTATATTCTGGAGACGTATACTTTTAAGTTAAGCATCGGCTGCACGATACAATTTTTTAACTTCTCCGTAGCCAGCAGCATGGACAGGATTGTAGTATTTGCTCGCTAGATGTGTACAGACAGCAATTCAATAAGTTACACAATCTTCGAGGCTTTTAGGTTAGTATTTATTTGGACTGCGATGATGTACGTGTCCAATGATCAATACGAGTGGGTAAGGAGACCTCCGCAGAGATCATCCTTTCGTTATTCTTCACATCTTGTTCACTTTTGTCTTCATTTCTTTCTTTTTCTCTTCTGTCAAATAGGACTTCGACAACATCATTCTGATCCAGGCTTTCCTTTCTTGCCAAATCAGTGTAAGTAAAGATGTGAATATGGCTTTTGTTTCTTCGGTCTTCATCACATTCTTAAAATCTCCAAGAGTCGGTTTGGCGATCTCATCTAAAGCTGTATTTTGAAATAGTTGAAGAGGTTGCAAAACTTGTCCGTCGGTTGCAATTTGTCTGTTTCTGACAAGTCAGTTCGATTCGTCAACGGTTGTAACTCTTCTTGTAGGAGTGACATTTCTGTGAGATTAAGATGGGTGGTAATTGGGATATCCGCTGTTCGTACCAACAGTGGACTAGAGCTGATTTTTGTCCGTTCTTAACGTCCAGATGTACCGTGTTGATGCCCTTTTTATTTTCACCTTAACACTCCTCCTAAAAGAGGACCGTTTATCGTTCCTAACAAGGGAGCAACCATTTTGGCTAACAATGTATATATGAGCATCGGAAGAAATCATCCTTGTTGAATGAGTAATTTTATCTTGCGGCTGACCGGAATTTTCCTTTTCAAGATCTGTCGAATAATGTGTCGATGCTTTCCTAATCGATGTTTCTGTGTCTTTATTAAGGCAGCCGTTCTTTTTAATACGTTCAAACAACTTTCACAGACAGTATCGATAATTACTTTAGGGACATTTTGGATGATTTTGTTTTGCATTGGGGAATTCCCTGTGCTGAGCACTGACAATACATCCCAATATTTGAATAAACAAGGAGGAATGGGTTTTTTCCCCTGTCTGGAGGAAACTGTGGATGACGATGCTGCGGCTGTGATCTCTCAGGGAAAATACATCTTGTTCAGAGAACTGAGTCGTGTCGAAAATTCTTCTTTTATACCGAAATTCGTGTCCACCAAATGTCCTGACGTCGACTTGACTTTGGGATAACACTGGACGACGAGCCAACTAAGGTGTTTTGAATGGACTAAATCGTGCAAGATCTCTTTGGACAAATCCAGTAAACTTTGTATATATATATATATATATATATATATATATATATATATATATATATATAGTAAACTTTATATATATATAGTGATCTCTCCAGAAATTTGTGATAGTATCGGGGTATGTCAATGTTAGCATCATAAAATGTGTTTAAAAATGCGCTTTATCATAAAAGTGAAAACAATAATATCAACAAAATGTAAAAGAAGTACATATATGTATATACTATTCTTTATTTCCCTAATTTATAGGATGATTTAATGTCAAACTCATTTGTGTTTGAATTTAAACAAATGATATTTTGTTTGCCACTTTAAAGTCTTTTAGGCAAATTCTTTCTGTGCTAATTGTCATTAGGTAATTCAGCTCCCTCTGCATCAACCTATTTCTTAACGCATTCTTGAGTCTGTTCAACGTAGGGAATGATCTTTCATAGTCTAAAAAAATGGAACATGTAATGGATATACAAAAAGATAGAAAACTTTCCAGGTCATGACTTTACTAAATAATAAGTAAGCAAATGGATGAAAATATTCAAGATATATTTATTCCAGATGTCAAAGTCATAATGTGGTTGTAAGTTTATCTGTGGCAATTCTGAAGCTTGTAGAAAATAGCTCACTGATTGAAGTTATTTTGTTTTTATTGGCAATTCTGACAAATAAAATGATGACACATATTAATGCCGCCATATACTGATTAAACATAAAACCACTTAATGTATACATTCCAACTGCAAACTAGTTGTTTATTGTTGGAAAAATATTTCAGATATAAATGAAGGAATAATCTAACACTTTAATTGACCTGTTTTCAAACCAGGTAAAACTGCAAGATTAAAATTACTCCTTTTTCTTACCTTCAATAGACGGAAAAGAGATATGAGATATTATTAGAGCAGCACCCACTTAAGTTAAGGTTTACTGATCAAACTAGTTTTCTTTTGCTCAGAGTATATACTATGTAAATATAAGAGCAACTCGTGGATATAATGCAACTTTCATTCCTCGTCACATTTTCGGGAAATTAAGAATAACAACAATCACAACTATAGCTGCTGCTACTAGTATAAAAACAACAATATTATATTGTAATAGTACCCAAGGAATAGCACACCCCTCCCCCCCCCCATCTCATCGGTTGGCAACTGGTTGATCTCAACTAAAATTAAGCAATATGGAAAACTTACCATCCTATCCAGCAATTTCCACCCAAGGATATCAAGTTTTCCATTCAGTGTTGAGCCCTGTCCTTGGTTTCTTAAATTCTTTCTATGGTGAAATCACGCTATTTGAATCGGAATCACTATTGATGACACCAGTCTCTATTCTTACGTAGCGAACCAAACATAATACTAACCGGGCGGTGACAACTTTTTCGGGGGGGGGGGGGAGGTAGTGTGTCCATTTTGCACAAGAATTTGCTTAACTTAAAACGTAATATGGGTAACTTTTTTATCTGGTAGTGGAAATAATATATATACTATCAGTTGAATCCATCATCACTGACTCAACACGTGACTGTCAGTGTAAACACAAACCCCTCATCCTGGGTTACTGACAGTCGGGTAAGCCAGGTAAAAAAGATAACGTCTAAGTGAATAACTATCCTCGATTATATTCATTAAATACCCAAGAAGAGGTAAGAACAGGTGTCATTTGAGTACAAAGGCTTGGGAATAGGTGGCAGCATGTTTATGTAAGAAATTAGTTTTATAAGGATATCGGGAAACATAATAGTGTAGCGGCACAAACGCATAAGGTTAGCCACTGGTTCTAAAGCAACGCGGGCTTAAATGATAGCGGAGAGGGACAGCCATGGTAAAAGTCCATGGGAAGAACAACTCGGTTCAACTTATTCTTGAATACAACTGTAATGCTCACTCTGGACAACTGCATTTCTCACATCGCTTTTGTGGAGATACCCAGGAAGGTATCTCACCATAAATATCTGAACCGGTGGAGAAGTGTGGTGGAGTCGAGGGATTTAGATGGCTGCAGTGAACTTTAGATGTTAGAAAATCTAAGATCTCTGAGCGTCACTCAAGTGAAACGAATTAACATTTGCCTAAAGGACAAGTTGAATCCCGTCAACACTTAAGTCTTGATGCAATAATGTGTATGAGTCAATTAAAGCTGGATTCGATCACATTCCTGCAGGAAATTTCATCCTTAATCCCTTTTGGTGCTCGAAGAGATGACAGAAACGAGTACTTTTGCTTTACATGAATGCATTCATCAAAGTTACATGCTTTTACATTTAATAACTTTAAAGAAATAAGGATAAATACAAATATAATAGCCACAAGAAAAACGTAGTGAGAAGAGTCAAATCTTAACTTAGGCTAGGCAATAATCTACAATCTGATGGAAATTAAATTTTGATTCGTTATTCTCATTGCAAAGAAAGTCAACTTATCAAAACAATTTCGGAATAGCTTGATCTGGTTGTACTGATGGAAGCATTCTTGACAACAAAAAATATAAAAAACCAAGATGATCACAATGTTTATATTGGTTTTCGTAGCAGCTTAACCTCGACAGAATGCGATAGATATGGATTTATAACAGCAGCGACTAAAAAAGCTCTTAAATGATGTAGGTATTTATCATTGCTTGTATGTATGTATGCTGAGGGTTTAACGACTCATCAGTTGAATCCAGGCTATATAGTAGTGTCACGGAATTGTGTGCACGAAAATGTCTTGGTATTATATACGAACAAAAATATATATGGGTTTTATTGACGGTACAGCGTTACCCGGGGAGTAAGTTGTTTGACTTAGTGACTTCGAAATACTGACTTCAGTTCACTAGCTGCAGTACGTGCACAACACCGGCAGTGGAGTGCGCGTTTATCCCTAGTTCTCTGCCCGTGAATTTGACTACGAACATAGTACTTATAGTTCTAACACTCTCTGTATCGTAACAATACAAATAAGTCTTGCCAGGAAGCTATCCTCTTTACGGAAGAAATCTTAAGATGCAGACGCATGTGATTTTATTTTTTCTTGCTATCCGTTACGTGTGATGAAATTGTTTAATATACTGAATGTTTCGAAATTGATTCTAAATTTTGTACTAAGTCAGACCTATGTGACATAACGCCGTGTTTAAAGGATAGAATATAATCTGTTCCAAGTTAGACATTTTATATATAAACAGACAAGCTGAATTCAGTTATATGTTGCACGCATTAAATGATGAAAAACGTTCACGTTTTTATTATCCAGTGCGATTACTCTTGTCGACAATAGTCGTTCCTATGAAAGAATTGAATGTGTAACCTAGTCGGCTCATATGCACTCATGCGTATTGCATATCACTGTATTCGCACTCAAACGTGACTCATGTAGTAGACCGCTCAATTATTGTATTTTAGCTGTTACGGGGAGTCGTCGAAATCTGTGGGGTTGTGCAACCCGGATACTGCGGTCAATGGTGACATTGGTTCGAGGAAGGATACTGGTTAACTCAGTGTGAGGGCCGAAGGTTTTAGAACAGCGTGTCTGCGGGAAAGGGAGGTTCTTGGGGGAATCTTCAGCAGCCTGCGGATCGGAAATATATCATGCTCATCGTCTGGATGCCACGAGATAACATCATTATATATCTCCATGGAATTTGTATGTATGTATATATATATATATATATATATATATATATATATATATATATATATATACATACATGCATGCATGCATGCATACATACATACATACATACATACATACATACATACATACATACATACATACATACATACATACATACATACATACATACATACATACATACATACATACATACATACATACATACATACATACATACATATAAATATTACGTTTGAACAATGTGTGACAATCTAATGCACAATCATACTTGTTGATCAACAATAAGTTGATCATATTGTCGATAAATCCATACATTGATCACATTTGTTGATAAATCCATATATCAGTCATATCTGTTGATATAAATCATGCATCGATCATATTTGTTGAAAATATGTTCTAATCATATCCATTGAGGAACGATACCATTTTGTTGTATCCGTTGTTAAACTTTGTGCTTCTGACTTACGTAGAAGTTTCAGTTGTTATACTTAGTTTATAGGAAGTGAAAGTTAGGGTGTTATAAATAAACATTTCATTCATGTACTTGTGCTGGACATTTTTATGCCAGATCAAATCCCATGCGGTTTAATCTTGTTACAGTAAGAGTTAATTTCTAAAAATCTAAAGACAAAGATTTGCTAAAATCTCTCGAAAGAAAACCTTTTTGAAACTCAAAGTGGACTTATTGATATAGAGCTATGAAATAGTACAAGGAGAAAAATATAAAGACTCATACATTTTCAAATAGATGAATGAATGATTGATTGTATATGTACTGTGGGTTATATTGAAACTAAAATTTTGAGCACCGACATCAGTTTATTCTGGTTTAACCTAACATGATATACGTACAAATATTGTAACAACATGAAAAGCTATAATTAAAACGGCCAAAGCATTTATGAACTTCGTGAACTCGTGTTCGGACTTCTTACGTCGCATGTGGGAGTTAAACAGGGCGGCCTGTTATTAAAGCCTTTTGTTTCTCTCTAGTAAATGATGAAATTAGAACTATTCACATAAATGTTCATGACAGTTTTAAAATCTTAATATTAGTATAGTCTAAGACGCAAGTGATTACGTTCTTTCTATTCTGCCTAAAGCAGCTATACAAAGTATGGCAAAAAATATACGACGTTTCCAACTTAGAATCAGACAAACGTGATTGTTTGAAAAGGGATTACCGCCTTGTTCTAAATTATATTTTTCATTTAAATGAGAATAATTTACCTCTTTAAAAAAATAAGGGACTGAAAAATGTCATTAATTGGATTAAATAGTGTGCTCATAATCATGGAGTAGAACAATTTATCTTATGATTTGCACTAATTCGAATTGCTACTTGAAAAACACTTAACCTTTCAGCAAAATATTTTAATTATTTAATATATTTGATCGATGTTGTCAAACTGTCATACTCCTTAGAGGTTCGGGGTTATTAGGAGTCAACACATGTTGAAGCATTTCATATTGGAACTTGCATGAAAATATATTTGATGCAAACAGAACAGTAATTTAACCTGATTGGATACCTTTCTGTAAACATAATTATTCTTTTATTTCCAATTATTGTTACGGCTCTAACGGTGCCCCAACAAAACAACATTGCAGTTATATTATACTCTGCAATTCGACGGTGAATGAATTCGCCCTATATGCTGATCAGTTTCGAGCCAAAATTATCCTGTATGATTAAATTACATATGGCTACACTAAGTGTTTGCACGCACATCAGTGGAGTTCACAAAGCAAAGAGAATATATACTTAAAATTGGTATTACTTAATACAGTCCTCGAGCACTGTAAAATACTATGATAAACACAAAGCAGTTTTTTTCTCTTTTAGATTACGTGGACAAAATCCATAACAATTATAAGAGGAAAACAATCTCGAAATTAAGACTTGTCCCACAAAATCAAGCAGAGGAAACAAACCACTATAATGTTGCGCAAAGATATATAAGAATATATAAATACTTTGTCTAAAACGCAATAGATAAGAACATAATTGTATTTCGGCCTGCTCAAAATATTACAATCTCAGAAATAGTTCCTGCCTACTTATATTACTGCCATCATATACAAAATATTGCTTAAAAACAGTATTGTATCCCTACGTTTCGGCGCGTATATTGTATATTTGCTGGATTTGCAAAAGTTATTTCTAATTTTCTTTTAAAGTTGAGATACGAGTAGACGCTGATCACGAAATGTCATTGGCGTACAATCGCAAACCTTAACAGTTGCGAAAGTGGGTTTCCACCATCTGATCGAGGTACCACAATGAAGGACATTATTGTAAATCTTTTTTTCTATATATTGCCGGGTTAGTATTTTTATGTAAACGAGCAAATTGCATATTGTTCATGGAAAACACCCTTTCTGGTAATATCCACCCTATACTATTAACAGTTAAAACTAGATTATATAATGATATTCCAGTGCCTGTCAATTATTGTATATATTTTATTTCTAATAGTGCAAATACCTTGTGTTTTTTAAAACAATCCGCTTGAGTCCCACTGGTGGTTGTGACAGATTTTTCCATGCATGCTCCTTTATGCCAAGTCGATGGTTCTTTAATTACATTATTTTTCTTCAATTGAGAAACTAGTCTGAAGTTTTTGTTTTAATTTTTTTTAATGAATTTTGACATTTGCGAATAAGTGCTGCTAATTGTCACCTAGACTACATTTAATTAAATAAGTAAAGTTTGTAAAGCTTACATCGAAAAGACAATGCGTTTGATTTATTTTTATTGGTTTGAGAACTACTTAAACCAGGCATAGAGTACTTTGAACGTAATGTATCATGTTTGACATACTTGTGACAAGGGTCTCGATACCCGACATTTTTATCAACTTCTCATTTTTTTTATTATTTTGTTGAGGGGTATTATTTCTCAAACTTTTAAGTGAATTATAGGTGTTTCCATATTACTGGGAAAAAATGGTTTCTTTCAGCGGTACTTTTTCCCTTTGAATATTAAATATGTGTATTACATAAAGAAATCATAAAATCATTGAAAGATAGGCACATAAAAGGATGTCACTACTAAAATAATACAAACTGAGATACGAAGAGTACAAGAAAAAAAAAGAACAAAAATAAACCACACGAATTAAACCAATGAGATATAAAAGTGACAAAGGGTTAGGAGTTAAACAATATGAGAGCAGTCACAAAAAGAGTGGATGAAGCATATTTATATGTATGGAACAGTGTTCCTCTTTATTAGCTCTTAAATGTAGACTTGAGGTAATTGCTAAATGGCAGCGAATGAATCAAAGGAAGAAATACGAGTAATTGCAAAAGTCAATATGCAGCTACCTGCCTACCTATATATTTCTCTTTTAACACATCTTTCTATCTGTATATATTCATCCATCTATCTACCTGTATATCTAGCTATTTTTGCAGAGGTTTTCATTGTCTAGAGTTACGAGCAATATACCTCGAAAAAATAAAGATCTGTGAAATTTCATGAAAAACTTTAATTATAATAAAACAGTAAATTTTTTGTGTTGGCCTATTCATTATTTTGCCTTTTATGTCAAGTTATTGAAAGTCGCAATAGTTGTGATAGGCTGAATCATTCCTTTACGTATGCGTATATAATTGCTTTTTATACTAAAGATTTTAATACTTACGCGGATCCCATTTGGTCCATGTAACGGTTTCTTGGTCGTTCCATACCCATATGGAGCTGTTCTGTGGATTTCTAATAAGGCCAAGGTATGGAAAGAACCCGCTGTAAAAGTTAGGGAAAATGGTTAAAATACGTTTGGCATACACTTCTGTACAAAAGCTCTATTTCTTTGTGTATCTATATCTGCAGCTTTGTCTGCAAAAAAGTGTATGCTGAGACCGCTCATTTTTGAAACAAACATTTTATTTTGGCTTAGCGTTTAAATGCAAAGAAAATGAAGGAAAATATAGAAGGTAATTTTTAAAATACGTGGCCACAGGGACTAATACAATTATCGAAAACATTTTATTTTTACAAATACAGACATATTTGCGACATTTTGGCATTATGTATATCATTTTCTGGTATGGGAAATATTGAAGAAATATACACAACATTCTGTACTAATATCCACTGTTGATTTTAGTTATTCGCCGGTGATGCAATCACACCATAATTTGTGCACTTTTTTGTACAATGTAAGCCGCTCACCATGAACTGTCCTCGACCAATGAAATTTTTCGTTATGAACTTAATTTTCCAACGTAGGCACAATGTATTAATGATTTAATACTTAAAACTTAAATTATGACATTATATGTCCTGAAATGTGCCTTATTCGCGTTCTATGCACAGTTCTCCTTTTTATATTTTTCTGTAGGTTCACTTGCATAATGTTTGCATGAAAATTTTAATTGTTGGCCTTTCCTTGTCAATAGATTTCTTATTATTAATAAATGAGTCTTTCTCTCTAAATTTATATATATGTAACTGGAACAAGCTTCTTGTATTCGTTACAAAATCCTTTTTGAAACGGATGCAGCTTTCGTGCAATACGTATGTATTTTAGACGGAATAAACCCTCAAAACCTCTCTGGTTATAATTATAAATGTACCGTTGCTATTATATGCCCAAATTGAAACAGTAGTAAAGCTTTAACAAGCTGCTTAATAATGTTTACGCTTCCGTTTGTATCCCTTTACATGCCCCACCTAGGCAAAATGTGAGGTATGGTAAAAATCGTGCAATTTTAATATTCATATTTGCAAAACAATAATGAATATATACGCAAAGTGACGTTGAAAAAGGTATGGACATCTTAGGTCCAATAATTTTTATAAAAACGGACAACTAGCCATAATTGTGTTCATGTTTTTAAAAAAATCATTGATACTGTGTCCATTTTTAACAACATCCACATACAATTGTTAACAATATTCCTAAATTAAAGTATGAACATGGACGTAAACATCAAGAGATGTCGCATTCTTAAAGTAGTTCTAAATAGAAATGTTAATTAACAACATGTTACCTCTACATATCTCTGAGAAGTTATGAACTATTTGCAAATTACACAATTGCAAAGTACGTGGTATCAAAAGTCTGGTATTGAAAAGACGAAAATATGTAATCGCTCAAACCGAACTAGTAGCCAGCGTTTGTCTCGACATGTATGTATTTATGTATGCATGTGTGTATGTATGTATGTATTTAAATATGTATGTATTTATATATATATATATATATATATATATATATATATATATATGCATTTATGTATGTATGTAAAGGGTTTAACGATACGTAAGCACAATCTTGGCTATATAGTGTCGAATTAAAGCTTAGATCTAAACTGCAAAGGTAAAAATACAGCAAAAACAGAAGGAAGATAAACCCTTCCAAATTACCGTAAACACGTAGTTCTACAAGAAAAGTCAAACGGTAAGGATGTTCAAAATCTGTAACAAGGGCATATTCAATGAAATATAAAGGTTTAACATATCCTTAGAATAAAGAGTCAAACGTTTTATGAAAAGTCAGCTGAATAGTGATGGTGATGCAAGCATATTTTGCACGGTGCCTTAAAAAAGAAATCCACTGGAACAATGTATAGCATGTGCAACCTTTAAAATAATAAGGTTGATCGTTTGTACGTATCGTGTTTGCAATCTGCGTATATTTTCACTACCAGTTAGGGGACTGTATACATGATGATTTTTCGTTATACACCTGTGGTCGAATATCTATTGAAATTATTATTCTATAAGTAATTAAAACTATTCATATGACTATAATTATAACTAAACGTCAACATAGATTTTTGTTCAAGGATACACATGCTAGATTGTATTAACTATTGCGCCTGAAGCAACCATTCACGCACCCACATTTACATCCGGCCTCAGTCGGGATAAATTTATCATGTCTTCTTTGCACAAGAACATTACTGAAACGCACCTTACAAGTGTTTATTTAATATAAAGCCCAAAACGTTTGTATGATTTATTAAAAGGGGATCATTGCCTAACAGTTTATGTTGTCAAAATTCAGCAACACAACATAGACGTTCCTTTTGCGATCACTTTCTGCATAAATTTCAGGCGAACACTCACTTAAGTGAAAACAATAAAATAGATCTTTTTAAAAATGTTTAGGTTTTCCCGTTTTTAGTTTAAGTTCATGCTTGCCCTAGTCTTAGATTTCAATTACTTTGTTGTATTCGAGATTTTGCCGTCCTCAATAATGTCATTCTCTGCTGCAGGTCTGGCTTCAACGCCATTTCATATGTTCTCAGGCTACGTCTGGATTATCCTGTATATTTAACATAATAAGCTTTTATGATTTAAAACACATTCTTTAATCTCGCACAATAGTGAGATGACTTCATAATTTAAGGTTACAGTCCTCTAAATCTTCCAGTTAATGCAGTGCACCATATGGAATAATAGCTTTCTAGTATTTCTATCCACAACTGCTGATTCGTTTGTGGTTCAGTACTATTCTAGCTAGTCATGGGTTGTCGATCCACTTTGTTTCACAGCTACCGTTGGCAGATATATGTAGCTGAAAAAGTGTTTTAAAGAAGTGTTCTCTTGCAGATGAAATAGGGAGTTACTGACATTAGCAAGTGAAATCAATTAACCGATGAGACAAGTTCATTACGTGACCTGTTTAATATTCTGTATGGCGACTGACCACACGCCAATTTGTACTGACTCCTAAGAAAACGTATGTGTGAACGGTTTACATTAGAAAAACTTACATGCTGCACATGTCGTTGTTGTTTACGGAGCCGTGATGATCATTCCCAACTATCCTTCTATGTGAATGTAACGATCAATACGACTGTATCAGTGTCTTTTATAGTTTGTTTGCTTAGTTGGATTAGATACGTATGCGACCATTCGGCCATGTACGTCTATATACCCTCAATGCGCGCACTGCGCGCATTTCCGGGGGTTTAGTTAATACACACCACTCTCTCGCTGCATGGTTTCCCCACTAATGGGGTTCATTTAAGGCGCGATATGGGAGGGTGTGTATAATTACTTCTACCTGTACATAGGATTAGAACCACAATGTTTACAGGTTACATGTACTTGAATGAATGTTCGGAGTGGAAGGCTGCACGGGCTTGGCATGGGAGGCGCGAAGCGTGACGAAGCACTGCAACGCCATGAACATACATGATCAACTTATGATCAGTTAGCTAAATCGGGCTGTTCCTATTACCAGTTGTGTGTTAGCCACATATTGTAATTATGATCGATCTAAAAAAGGTTTAAATACATTTTCCAATCCCTACCACTTTAGAATTTAGAGTACGTAATGTTTCCGAAACTGAAATAATGAAGGGTTAATGTACCCCAATATTTATATTTTCGTGATCTCAATTAGATAATATGTAGGACTCGTTTGGAACGGTGTACAAATGTATCATATTTGCTTATTAACAGAATTATTTTCGAAATGGGTTTTCAAGCCAACATGAAAACCCTAAGGCAATGAGGCAATTCTTGAGCCTTTAAAGGTATATGGGGTATCATAAGTTGGTGGTATCAGGTAAGGTTTCAGCCCTTCAGGCGGCTCGAATTTGCGTTGAGTTCGAGGCTTGGTACTGTCTGGATCGGTTAGGTCGGCTACTATCAGGTGGTACACTGGTGGGTGCACTTGTATGGGTGGGTGCTTCATACAGAGGGCCTCAATCGTCTTGTTGAGCACCAACGTTGCTAGAGGGATGGGACATTCGCTGAATGTTTTTCCCAGTTTTCTGATATTCTCAGCTGACTTCCGGGCGCTTCCCGCATATTCATAGTAATCTGGCTTTCGGACCTGAGTTTCTTTTGGACCGTCATTAATGCTCTGAAGTCCTCAATGTACCTTTCTGCTGTTTCCCATCTCCCATCCGCCAGTAATTTCTCATCTATATGGAGACGAGTGAGCTGCTCGAGGAGATACCATCCTACCTCCGTCCGTAGTTTTTTTTCTCTACGTGAAATGTTCGGAACGGCCGCTTCTTTCTATTCTGGCTGCTTTTCTTGGGGCCTAGGCTTCGGCTGTATTGGATCAGCAGTACGTGGAATAGACGGTGTAGATGGAGCTGGAATCTTCTTCTCCACCTCTTTTCGAGTTACCTCTTGAGCCTCTTTCATCTTATTTGCTTCTTCTTCCAGCCTACTCTGCCTCTCCCCTTGTTGAGATGGCTGAGATGGTTTTCACGCCGATGTTGGTGGTGGTGGCGGTTGCGGCAGAAAGCCCTTCAGAGCATTCAGGGCGTGTTCCGGGATAACTATCTCCATCGCTAACGTATTTAATACTTGTTACTGCTACTATGTACGCTGTCGAAGGACGGAAACTGAAAAAGTATTTACTATAAAAGACGCATTCCGTCTTTTATAGTATATACTTTTTCAGTTATATATTACAAGGGACGATGCTGAACGAAGTGTATCGACGAGCCGTGGCTAGCGATGTGGTCCAGTCTACAATATTGCAAGTATACTTGATGATTTTATCTTATATTTGACCATCCCATGCTTACTGTTGTTTGCCTACAAAATTCGTAAATATTTTTAGCTTCCGCCTTTCCCAAGTTGTTTGCATCTTTGGTTAATACCCTCTGTCTTTAACAGTTTGCCAGGTTTGATGATTCGAAGATTGCAATTGTCGATTCCGTATTTACATTTCGATGTCAGTTGTGACGATCTTTATTATCCGGACCCGGGGTGTTTCTAGAATACAAACATTCATCTACTTTACTACGAGAAATGATCGCCATAGCACATTACGTCCCAACAGGTCGAGCATAGCTGATGGCTTTAAACCATGGTAAGATTGATTTTGACGGATTTTTAAGTTAAACAAATTGATAATAACACTGGTCTACAATTTTTTCGAAGTTGTCTGCTTCAGAGATAAAACGTGCTATTTATTAGGAATTTTGATGTGCTGAATTCAAATATGACAATTAAAACAACTGATTGGCTACTGTTTCCAAGATATTAAGTTTTTACATTTTGCGTCTATGTATATTGTGTACATAGTTGACTTTTAATCATAAATTGTAAACCAATGTCTTTTCATGTGTTTATGGTTGCTTTAAATGATAATATTTCACCTGTCCTGTTTACGTAACACATTAAAAAACTGCAAAAGGGTTATATAAATAAAAAATATATTGAAACAAAAGTAAAAAAAACAAACTATTATGTATATATAAGTACATAGTTTAGTCCTTATTCAGTGTCTACTCGGCGCTTCTTGGCTTGTCTCTCGTATTCATTAAATGGAGCATCTCTTGTCGCTGTCCAGCTATAGTCTGAAACCTTTGATGGGCTCCATTTGCCCTGATAGCGTTTCTCCATTGTTGCAATGTCCTGGTGAAATCGCTCGCCGTGCTCATCGTTCACTGCTCCGCAGTTCGGTGGAAAAAAATCTAGATGAGAGTGCAAAAAATGTATCTTTAGTGACATGTTGCAACCAAGGCTTTTGTATGCCTTGGGTAGGTTTTCCACCAACTCATTGTAGTTGTCTGCCTTGTTGTTTCCGAGAAAATGTGTTGCCACTAACTGGAAGGCTTTCCATGCCGTCTATTCCTTGCCATGAAGAATCTGAGGACCAACAAAGACACCTTCCTTTATCTTAGCTTCACTTAACCTTGGAAAGTTTCCACGGAGATACTTGAAAGGTATTGAGGTACTGCTTGTGTTTTGTCCATGGCCTTGACAAAGATTTTCATCAGACCCAGCTTGATTTGCAAGAGTGGTAACAAAATCTTCCTTGATTCAACAAGTGGTGGATGCTGAACACTTTTCATCCCAGGCTCCAATGACTGTCGGAGTGGCCAATCTCTCTTGATGTAGTGGGAATCTCTCGCGCGACTATCCAATTCGCAGAGAAAGCAGCAGTACTTTGTGTATCCAGTCTGCAGACCAAGCAAGAGAGCAAGAACCTATAAATCGCCACAAAGCTGCCACTGATGTTGGTCATAGTTTATGCACCTCAAAAGTTGTTTCATGTTTTCATAGGTTTCCTTCATGTGGACTGCATGACCAACTGGAATTGATGGCAAAACACTGCCATTATGCAGCAAAACAGCTTTAAGACTCGTATTCGATGAATCAATGAACAGTCTCCACTCATCTGGATCATGAACGATGTTGAGGGCTGCCATCACACCATCGATGTTGTTGCAGGCTACAAGATCACCTTCCATGAAGAAGAATGGGACAAGATCCTTTTGAAGGTCACGGAAATTGGAAACCCTAACATCACCTGCCAGGAGATTCCACTGCTGTAGTCTGGAGTCCAACACCTCTGCCTTACTTTTGCCTAGTTCCAAATCCCTGACAAGGTCATTCAGTTCACCTTTTGTTATGAGGTGTGGTTCAGAGGAGGAGGATGGGAGCAAAAATGGGTCATGTGACATTGATGGTTCAGGACTAGAAGTTTCATCCTCTTCCTCGTGCTCGTCTGACTCAATTGAGAATGATTCTGGTACATCAGGAACCGGCAGTCCTTCTCCGTGGGGTACTGGGCGTATAGCTGACGGAATGTTTGAATAATACACAGTCCACTTTTTCTTCTTTGACACACCTTTCCCAACTGGAGGCACCATGCAGAAGTAACACTTGCTGATATGATCTGTTGACTCTCTCCAAATCATTGGCACTGCAAAAGGCAACAATTTCCTTTTCCTGTTCAACCACTGGTGAAGATTAGTTGCACAAGTGTTGCAGCATATGTGTGGGACCCACATCTTGTCCTGATCTCCAATTTTGCGGCCAAAATAAAGGTGATAGATTCTTTTAACCATAGTGGTTAAACTGCGCTTTTGTGATGCAAAAGTCACTTCACCACAAACATAGCAGAAGTTATCTGCATTGTTCACACAAGTACGATGCATCTCAGCTCACTATAGCTAAACAAAAATGTCTCCCTTTGCAAAATCAAACACTGACAAATAAGAGAGCACGACACTGTAGGATTTGTAGAGCTAATATAAGGCAATTTCTTCAGCAGAGTGATGTAAGCTTAGTTATGATTGCATCATATGATTGTATTTTAGTCATTTCTGGTTTAAATTGAGATCCCTTCACTTTATAACTCACTTATCCATTCCCAAGTCAAGGGTCGTATCTACTGACCCAGTATAATATCTTTAAAACTAGAGCCAATCAACAATTTTAAGTATCATTTTCGTTCTCAGTGACCAGAATTAGTAAAGGTTGACAACATTTATTGCGGAAGCATTTTGGCTGTAGACCAGTGTAATTTGTACAGTCAATCCCCATTTTACATACTGCTCATAGCTTTTAAAAAAACATGTAATTCTATAACTCAGTTTCTAATCACATAAAACCCCAAATGTAGTGGGGATTGTGCTTAATCAACGTTATTAAATTATTTCAGTATATATACATCTTACCTACTACACATAATATTAAAACATATGCATAATTCTATAAAGTAATGTCTGAGCAAATACGACCACAAACCAGAGCAGTATTGTGCTCATAAATGTTATTACATTATATCTGTATACATTGTTCGTTTTATTTAAAACAAAGCAATCTAAGTCATTTTTAGCATTTAAAAAAGTAAATATAAATTAGCTGATAATAATTTATTTTTTTCTAAATAATAGATAATAGGCCTAAAGTCTTATTAATATATGATCCGTCAGTTTATAACACGGGTGATTAAATGGATGCCAGATTAGAACACAAATAAAAGAGAATGCTCCTTTTTAAATATTCCATACATATTCCATCATGCATCAAATTTATTTACAGAGATGAAAATTACTACACCGAAAATAATCATATGACATACATATCATTAAATATGTTTGATAGCTACATTTTAAAATTTGACAGTGTTTTCTCTCTTAACAGATACAAAGCACATTGTGATATGAAAGTTTGGAAAAATCAAATTAACTGGACAAGTGGATGGCAACATGTGGGTGTGGTATATCATACTTTTTTTAAAAAATGAAATACTGTCAAAGTTAGGAAAGTCAATATGTAGCATAGGTTCCAGGTTTACTTTCAAATACCAACAATACTGTATAACTGTACAAAACCTTTACGTAATGAACAAGCATTTCTTTTAAATAATAATTACATAGATTTCAAAACAATTTAACATAATTTGTAATAATTTTGATATTCAGAACATCATGATTGGAGATACATTAATGGAAGAAAATACTTGATTATTAATGGGCCTGGAGAAAATCAAAATGTAAATCAGGATTTTGAAGAACCAACAACCGCTGATGTATTAAAAGCTTTCAAACATCGTTATAACTATATAGCACGTACTAGTAAATATTAGAGAAAATTGTCAGCTGATGATAAAAAGATGGACTTACTTTGTTTGCAAATAAGCAATGGATTAACAAATTAAGGTATTGCAAGATTAAATCAAAACATAAGATCTTATTGATTTGTATATTAGGTATTCAAGTTCAGATCAGACCATATTGTACTCAGTCTGTTTCCTCTGATCAATATTCAGCAAAAATGTTATTTGATAAATTAATTTAGGACAACAAGGCTACGGCTCAAAAGAAACCATTACAGCAGGATTGCAACAATATATGTTCAGAGTTATAGTTATGCAGTTGGTGGTAAGGGTATATTGTTATGTATGGTGTTTATATAATATTATAAATATTTTAAGAAATTATAAATGTTTCGTGACTTTAATATTTGCTTAAAACTTATTGTTACGTATAATGTTGGCATGTCTATCTATTGTCCTTGAATTAGGTTGTTTACTTAGTATTTGAGTTCAAGGACGATTTTGGTAAACAAGTTATTGATTCAATTTGAGGTCAAGGTTGATTTTGTTTACAGATAAAACCAGAATTTCCCTTAGAGTTATGACAAAAGTCACATACACATTTAATATTCTAGAACATTCTGTCATGTGACCTATCTTTATATATACTATGTTTAGCGGACAGTTTTTTAAGTTTCGACCTTAACATCAGTCTTTAAAGAGCCATTACAGTTGTGAAAAATAATTCCAAATTCAGAGGGAGGAATTATTTAAAATATTCATTGGATTATAAAAGTGCTCACAGACGATTGTGATCGATACTGTGATGAATTTGACAAATGGTTTGAATTACGTATTGATATATACAAAGGTACTAATACTTTATTCTTGTATTTGATTATTCGAACCTGAGGATGTAAAACTGAAGCAGCAAAACTAACAGATTTAGCATTCGACGGTAGACATTACGGCATATACGTGTCGGCTCTAGCATACAAATATAATTCTGTCATAAAGGACCTGCTTGAAAATGAAAGATTTTAGTGGTCTTTACTCAAAAGTTAAACTATAAATGAAAAATGTGTTTGAGAAAAACAATATAATACCTGTACTTTTCAATGATGAAATAGTTGAAAGGTTAAAACAAAACAATGGAAACAATCTTTCAATGATACGTGACTATTTGTTCGATTACGAGCTTGTATACTGATCTCAAACACAACCATGCGGTAAAGTTTTTACTTTATCAATTACATATCTATTGTCATTACACATTAATGCAATTTTATTTACAGTAACGTTAAATATATCATGGTTCGATCCCATTTATCTCTTGGTGATTTAAAACTTGATTAAACAAACAATCTTTATACTTCTAGAATTTCAGCTTATTTAAACGACAGATTGTGATACCTATTGCATATGTTCCTTTCATCTGTGTCACTTCTCAAGGAATATAGCTTTATTTTAAGACCACAAACTTTCTGTGTTCTCATAATGTTTGTGCTCTCTTTGAATAATCCAACAACTATTTCGTTTACTAACGGCATGCTATATATGTTGTTTTTCGTGTAATCAAGTGTCATTAAACTCTACGTTTTGTTTCGTCTCATTGTAGAAATTATCCATTTTAACATGAATGAATACCGAACCCGAGTCTGTCCTTTTTAAAGAAATATTTTCACCGTATTTGTTTATAAGCTTATTTTAGTACAATTCATGCATCAATCGTTTTTGTAACTCTAATACCGTAAATTCTCTGTAAAAATATGTTTTTTTTAATTTTATCTTTTTATTCATGACACCCACTAAAACAAAATTCTCACATTTGTGTTTGCCTTGTAAATGGCAAGGTCTTTGATATTTGAAAATATGTTGTTCATCTGAACATAAGTGTACAGATATTCACTTACGTAAAGATGTATCTGCTTTCTGAGTACAGAGTTGTTCATCACCTAAAAAGTATTCCAAAATCATTTGTAGGGTTTGGTCTTAAATTTGCATTTAAGCTAATGAATGGTCATAACCAAGGTTCATGTTGAAAAAATATAGGTATATGTATCGTAACCAGCACTAATTGTAACTGAACGCACAATTGTATATTCTATAATAAATTACATATTTGTCTTTGTTTATTTTTGTGTGCATTCTAATTTATGTACTATTGGTTTTGTTCCACTCACAACCATTTATTAATCCTTTTTTGTTATGGTAATTAATCTTCCATATTTGGTGTTACTTTGTATGGTTCTAATGGATAATCACTAAACTAATACTGTAAATGAGCTGGTATTTCTAAATCTACTACTGACATACTAACTGTTTTGTAATAATCTTTACAGTTTATTAAATTATCACTGATCATCTGAGCCTGTTTCTTCCCTGCCCAGCTAATGATTTCAACTGGCATACATTGTTACGCTGACAAAACATAAAGTCGTTGAGGTACATGATAAATGACCGTGACCTATCATAATATCCATAATTTCTTACTTTTCCATTTCCTTCGATATAATAATTATGATTCGTTATATCTATTCAGCATCATACTTAAACCTCCTCTAATACCAAAATCTATTATAAAAAACATGTCGTAATCAGTTAATAACTCCAATTCAACTCCAGCTAACTTTACAGAAGCACCATGTTCCAATCCTGGTGAACATGGTAGTAAATTGGATAGAGTTTATAAGTTACATGCAAACATGTTTTGCTTTAAATTCATCAGATATTTAGCAAAGCAAAAGAGTGTTTTGTTACATAATAATCGTGAAGATCATCGAGAGATCTCAATTTAAAATGTTCCATGACATCTTGTAGATATTGGTTGTTACACTATTTTATTTTTTCACCCCGAAGAGTTTTTAAATAATAATTGTATATTTGAACCTCCCAAAGTCATCGATATACTCATATGAATATACATCGTTTCATAATACCCTTGTTCCATTTCATCAAACTCTCTGATTGTATCATTAATCATCATCACTTAAATTCGTTTGCAAGTCTATATAATGCTCCACCCATAACATATAAGTATCTAAACTCTAATTGTCCTTTTACAAGAATATATTTTCCATTTTTGTTGTAACAACTGTCAAATATACTATAAAATCTTGAGTGAATGAAATATACTTTTCATCATTATCTGATATTACTTGTACTTTTTTGTAAAGTAGGATTATTGTTGCTAATGATTCAATAACTAGACGTCGTCCGTAGACCTGATGTTCATTTTCACGAGTGGGCGAGTCCCCACCCCCTTGAGCACGGAAACACTCAAAATTAGTAGGCCACCAAAACATGGAGAGCCACAGGGATGGCCATTCCCTGCCCCACACCATAGCCAGTCCGGTCTCTACAGTTCGAAAAGTAGGTAAGCTGTCTAGCGTTCATACAGGACCGCCAGCCACTGTGTGTTTATATATGTGTGTGTGTCTTTTAGCTTCACTTTTTCTGACAAGAGATTATCACAGAATTGAGCGCACGAAAGTACCATGTATTATGTATGAACATAAATTTCAATTGGGGTTTCGTTGCCGCGTACAGCGTTACCCAGAGTGTATGGCTTTAATCTTGGCGATTTTTAAATACTACTTTCTGCTCGCTCACCCACAAAGCTCTGGCAGTGGAGAGCATTTTTAACCCGAGTCCTCTGCCCATGGATTTGACCACGTCAATAGTACTTATAATGATATTTTATTATTATATGTATGACATATCTGATGCACCATCATCTTGTCTATGAGAAATACATTGCTCACATTTGCTGATAAATTCATACATTGATCATATTTGTTGATAACTCCATATATCACTCATATATCTGGAAAAAAATCATCATTTGTGATGTTTTGTTTGTTGTGTTCATGAAGTATGTTTTGAGTATCCGCAGAAGAACGACACCATTTTGTTACATCCATTGATGAACTTCTTGTGGGTGTGTAGGAAGGGTTTGATTTGTTTAGGCTAGTTTGTGAAACACAGAAGTAAGGCTGTGAACTAGAGTGTCATGGAGATTCAATTATCATTAATATGCATTGTAAATAAACATTTATTCACGTGATTGTGTTAAGTGTCTTCGTTAGATCCATTTCCACCCGGTTTCATCCTATTATAATGATATTGGTGTAATACGGTTTGCGTACATAGAGGACCACGGTATCCAAGGTAAACAAAAAAGAAACGCACAGTTACCACGTTCATATGTGAACTCTATTACAGTGTGTGCTCGCGATCTGACAAGGAATGCTGGTTTTAGAGGTTTGACGTTCATACAGGAACTCGGTATCCAAGCTAAAGAGCGATCCTATCAACCGCGTTCATACACGACGGACAGCACAGTGTGTGTGCTAGCTTTGTTTGATTAATCTAACTGTAGGCCACTAAGTAAAAAAGGTGCTAAATTTAGATGGTTATTATTAAGGCATCAACAAGTGCAGTGAGAAAAACTCAACCACACATGACTCAAATAACGAATAAGCATTGGCATTGGAAACTCTGCCAACAACATGAACCGCCGACAAATATGCATAACCTAGTTGGACTCCTGCCAATACTTGGTCAATGTTTTTGATTGTTATAAGCATATATATAGTTTCAATGCTTATATATCTCTGAAAAGAGGAGATTCATTTTGAGGAAACATGAAATAATTATCCAATTCTTCTTTTTATTAGTGCTTTGCTCTTATGACATTTTCTTTCACAATCTTTAATAAACGGCCACTTATTGCGCTTTTCGCTAATATATTGTGTGTGCTTGCATTTCAAACCAGTGTCGATGTGCACTGTGTATCACAATCTATGTCCAAAAGACTCCCTTCTGGGTGTCTATATCCATACAGAGAGGCTCTGGACACTGAGCATTCGATTTTTTTGCTATAATCACAACCTAAAATAAGCACCTAACTTAGTCGTTAGAATAAGGGCTGAAAATGATCCTAAATCGCGGTTGCAAATGGCAGACAAGATTCTCGAAGGCTGATACACAACTTGGAAGATGTGTAATTAGCGATTTGTTCATTCTCGACCAAAATCTAACACAGAAATAGGCTAGCATCCATAAGGTGAAGCGCTTGGAATTATATATGGAGAAGGTGCATCGTGACAGTAAAAGGAATTCTCTCCAGACATTTTTATATGTGAAAGCAGTGCAGATTTGCTCTCGATCGCGCTGGATGAGAGCGTTACTTACTTCTTCATCGATTGCTCTTTGTGGACCCCTGAACGAATTTCAGCTTTCATCTGGTGGTATCTTTCGACTTCATCCATGACTAGCCTGATTTCTTCATCGGAGATGAGTCCATCTTTCAAGGCACTAGATATGTGATCTGAGATGATATTCAGTATGGCATCTGCTAGCACTCGGATTTGACTTTTACCTAGATAAACTTGGCTGCAATCCCAGCCAGTCCGCAGGCATGGGGTGCGAGGAGGGGAGAGGGTGGCATCAAGCCCACAACGAGATGGGCGGCAATAATGGTAGAAAGTAGACCTGCATCATAGGCTCCAATATTCATTCTGGCTGTAATAAGATGGGTATCAACACCTTCGATGGCATTGACATACCGTTGTAAATCTCGTTCGTGATCAGGCCGGTGTCGGAGTTCGCTGATCTCTTGGAGTCTGAAGCTCCCATCAGTCAATAAATGCTGGTAATGAATGTTCAATCCTAAGAAACTCCTCAGATTATTTGTACAGTCCAAACGTGGGGTTATGTCTGCGAAGTAGTATTATGTCGTTCCGCTGTCGCAGACGTTGAACCTCGTTAGTATAAAGTTGCAGTTCATCACGCCTTTACTGGGCAAACTTATAAACCGAAACGTAGATCCATACTGGCTCACTGTTCCATTGTATTTGAAACTTCGAAGCATCTAACTCTCCCTACTCAGTTGGACGATACGCAACAAGACAAAGTAGAAGTTTTCCTCCCGGTCGGACACATTGTTAATAGTACCGGCTTAAGACCGCTGTAAATAGAATAGCTGGTAGATGCATGACGTGCCCACGGGGACGGCAGGGCACCAATCCAGAAGGCTAGCTCCGTCGTCTCATGTGAACGTGTGAAAGTCATCTAGCCCTTGCTCTAGCAACATATTCATATTATGGATTTGACGATTCCTGCTTTTGTAGGGGGTGGGGTGTGGGATGGTGAGTGTTATGTCGATTTGTACGATGTTTAGCCGGGTGCCAACAACCGTGATACATGCTTGCCATGTTGAAGTATTCGCTCATAGTTTCGCCAGACTTCGACAGTTTGGAGGCCCTTGAGTGTGAACATATGTCTCTTCAGCATTGTCTGAGGCGGGACACGCCGCTCTGTTTTGCCAACGAAGCCTCCCCCTGGACCTTAAATGCTCCGTGTTCTATTATCTTGATTACTCGTGATGAATCTCGAGAACTACTGTGATGAGTTGTCCGTTGTAATGGTGAAGATGTTGTTCTTTAGTGACCATAATCTTTTACTCGTTAATTGTTCCACGTTGCAGCAGCTTAAACTCAGTGTGGGGTCATGGGACCGTCCTGGCCACATTTTAGCAGTGTGGAGGGAACGATGGCTGCCACAGTAATTTTCGTGGCAAGTTGGACGAGGTAGACAAAGAGGGCCTTCTGCACGGCAAAGCCAACTGGCACGTTGCCGATGCAACGGGCGGCACTGAGCCACCCCTCATCCTTAAGTCTTTAGAGGTATTGCAAGCCAGGGCTAAGTTGCACCTCATAATCGACAGAAACAACCATCAGCCTGTTAGCATTGGAAACCTCGAGTGACAGATGTGTAAGTTCCACTGTTATTTTCACTGCAAGTATGTAGAGGCCTGGCTCAGTCGGTCATGTGTGCGCTTGTTGGGCTAGGTGGCTGTTTTCCTGAAAAAGGCGAGAAGCCAAAAAATGATGCTCCCGATGATACTGGGCAATATCGCGACGATCCTTCCAGCTAGCTTTTCGAGGGCATTGGCGAATGATTTTAAATGTTATTCAAACCCATTCTTGACGCGGCCCTTGTCAGTCGTGGGCTTTGGGGATGTCAATATGCAGCCGCCACCAGTAATCGCTCGTTAGTAAAATGGCAATGATAACCCTTCTGAGGGCAGTTAGGATGAAAGCACGTGTAATGTATTCACTGATGATCTCGCGGGTTCGAGTGATGAGAGGATGGAAGGCCTCCCGATTTATACTTCCCACTTCGGGTCTTGTAGGCATCTTCTCTTCCAGGTGGCGCAATTCATTAATTGATTTTTCTAGCTCGTATTTCTTATTGTTGGTACCTTGAAGCTTTTCATTGAGCACATCAAGTTTTGCTAGGTTGTTGACGACTGTACCATTTGGGGATTGCAACGCCTCTTCAAATCCAACGAGCTCTCTGAGCAGGCGGAGGCCTCGGGCAGCAATAATTGTATCCAACTTATCATCCGTCAAGGTCCCTCATCAATGACTTTGACGAGGTCTTTCGGTCCGATATATCTTGCCTGTTGCCATTTTTTATCACTGCTGGTTTATGAAGGGCTTCTACAGCCTCCTTGTGCAAGGTGGAATATATTTGTCTATAATCTCCCATCCCCAGCAGCTTCTGAATGCCTTTAATACCAATCTCTCTTTCCAACGCCTTGTCCGAGTTTAGGAAGTTTCATTTTTGATATTGTAACCTATGAGGTATTTTGAGAGTCATCACGGCCCCCTTTTTTCAATGCCTCAGATAAATCATTGAGCTTGTTTTAGCGGCTTTCTCCTCGAGGCTAAATGTGTATCTATCTTGTCCGCCTTGACCTGGCTCAATTGTTGTGTCCTATACATTTGCATCAATATGGGGGAAGGGGCGCAGGGGAATATTCATGCGTACTGAAAGGCGCGTCTTCCTCATTATCCCCAGCAAAGATGTCGGGAGGATTCCGTCCTTCATCACGATATCGAATCATCCTTCCTCCATTGTCTGTTGCACTGTTGAACGTACAAACGTAGAGCTTTAAATACACTTCCGCCACAGTGGCATCACAATATGGACCCAAGCTTAATCCCTACTGCCGCAGAAAGGAACCATCGGGGCGAAAGGCACCCACCTATCGGTTGTTGATACCAATAATCCAAGTACGGTTCCCCCAAACCAGCAGCTCCTGGTACGCTTTCCCAACCTGAACACACAGGATTACATCGTCCCCTAGATTGCCCGTCTGACCTCCACCATTATACTAAAATCAATCTGCACCGACCGACGACAGTAGAAATCTTATACGCCACGATTGTGAAGAAGACGACGATCATCCAACGGCAACGAGGTGTTGTCCATCGATGACACTGGTGTCTACGGCTGCTATAGAATTTTTTGCAAAACGACCCGAGAGAGCCACAATATGGCCAACTAGGGTATAAATGAATCTGCTGCACAGAGTATTCTGGCGCTGAGAGTGGCCGCAGAAAACGATTGACGATGTGGGATAAGACAGGGAAATCGCTGACGTCTAAGGGAACAGATTATATGAACCTTTGGACCTCTAACACCTAGAATCATACATGTTCTATTACCAGTCAGGCGACAGGCTGGAGTATCAGCTGACTTTCAACGACTATTTCCGCGTAATAAAGAAAGGAGATACAAATGCCAGCTACACCATCGATAACATCTCACTAGAATACGACAGCTAAGTCAGACGTGCAATGCAACAAGAGCCATTACAAAGCGGACACATGCGCATGTAGCGATGAGAGCAACGACTGTCGTATCAAACATCAAAATGGAACAGTGGACCGGAACCCTTTGATATGCTTTTGTAAACCGTGTTGTAACAACATATACAATTCTACAGACGGTTAGCATATCGTCAATATGTCCTACCACGGCGCTGTGGTTGCTGGTCTGGCAATTTACTACGCTCAGATCTTCAAGAAAGTCTTAAAGGGCAAGTCAAAAGGTTGACTTCTCTCCCAACAAATGTGGGCATGTTCATTTACGATGTGGGCGCAGCCGTTGCTAAAAAGAACATCCTGATTCAATAAGGCATCATCCCCGCAAACATATTCAAGTAGGGGCTCTTCTCTGACATTCCCCAAAAGAACACTTGTGGCAGTGATGGTCGACGGCACAGAAGTTAATGGCAGCTGTGGCAGTGATGGTTGACGGCGCAGAAGTTAATGTGCTAGCCTTCATCGGGTCAAACTATTTATTTTCAACATTACAAAGTAAAGTCGCTGTTAAAGAGGTCGAACACCTGGAAAAAGCCGTGTAACAACTCTAGACCGCACAGGATAGAGAAAAAGTACTTTGTCTAGAGCACTGAGGAGATAAGCCGTCGACAACTGACCAAGCGCATGTTCTATGACGTCAATGATGTTAAAATCTCGAGCCTCTAAAGCGCGAACCCACCCCATCTGACTTTTGCGTTCCCAGTCGAGACCAAAAAGGACCTCAAGGTGGTCTTTGTCGTCCTTGGATTGGCTGTTACAGCCCTTGTAACATACAAGTTCGCCAAGCAAATCCTTCGCAAACTGAACCAGATGGCCTACATACTATCTGATGGTCTTTACTGGGTCTAGTATATACTGTCCTGCAGACGAAATGCTGGTAGACGAGCTTTACTTAGCCTGAGGGCTATCGTTTCGCCTTTCGGGACAACGCTTGAGAGATTGTTTGATACGTCAGTCTCTCCCAGGTCATTTTTCTTTGAAGCCGCCGTCCCCCCTGTTCTTCATGGTGCTGCGCTTGCGTTTACGCGCCATCTGTGATTCCGCTTTTCATGTTGCTGACTGCTTACAGCTTGTAGTTAATGAAAGGCCCTGGACGCCCTTGAGCTTTAAATTGTCTACAACAGTGCGACATTCAAACGGATGCACTTCAACAGATCAACGAGGTACACTTTCCTTTGTAAACTCTACCATCTTTGTAATACGACGTACTAGCACCCCGAAGAATATGAGGCCCCATTCATCACTAGAAGCAACGAGCATGCCACGCGCGTGGCCATTTGTGCGGTTTTCCAATAAAGTCTTTGTCTCCAAACGTAGATTACGCATACCCAATTTCCTCGGTTTTTATGGCTGTTGTTTGTCTCGATTATGCGGATAGGTTGTCCACCCAGAAGGTTTTGCCAATCGCAAGAAACCAACGCTCGTTAAGGGTGCGCATAGTGAGACAAAAGCGGTCAATACGGGCGAGAGTGACTTTGTTCCTTGGCTCAGGCAGGTGGTGGTCGATGACGTGGGATTTGATCAAGGCGAGGACGAGCAAATATGAACTCTGCCGTTGTATATGCACAACGCGCATAGTTACGGTTTTGTGTTGGACAGAATATGGGTCATTGCCTCTGCTGCGTCGCTGTTGCTTTCTTTATAACGACTAAGCACAAACATGGGAATGGACCTCGGCATTGTCGATTCAGTTGATGCTCCATTCGTTGTGCTATGTCTCTGGGCTGGTGGTGCGCGTTGAGTCCTGTAAAACCACATTACATAGAACCCAGTCAACTGTCACGCAGGTCTGGACGTCATGTGGCATTTTCCGCCTTTTTTTGTAACAAGATTCATATGTCTGTGAGCCATGGCGAGAGTCGCATGGGGTTGCTGTGGATGACCAGCACGTTTGGCAGCGTGTGATGACGTACAAAGCCAGCGGTAGGTTGCCAGAAGAATGTTGGCATCATAAATGTAGGGCTTGTCGCCGAGTGCCTGGCCCTGGATTGCGTTGATTGTGAGACACCATGACGGACGGAGGCGGTCTTGTGGACCGTTCGCACTGTCAAGTGTGTGGGTGCGGTCCACGCGATTAAGGGCCCTGATGGTGAGTGGGGTGTCTGTGGCTTCCTTGACTATATACTAAACGTTCGAGTTAATGTTGCAGTTCTTGGGGACGCTCGCATACGTGCACCATACCAATGTCGCTCGGTTGGAACTTGTCTCTGATATTAGACTGACGAAAATAACCTACTAGAATACATGTAAGCTTCAGCATCATTTCAGCTCCAGATGGATGTTAAATTCGTTCCTTCTTGTTGTCAGTGTAAGTTCTTCTTGTGATATTCTTTACAATACTATTTCACCGGGTTAAGTGTTTATATTAGTCAACTTTGGATTAGAAGCCTAAGTGTAAATGTGATTGTAGTTTTGGCCCAGCAGGGGTACAAACAATGGTTATATCTTGAACTATCACATTCACTAATTCATCCAAGTAATGAATTCGAGGCTCAGGCGAATAAACACACCAAGCACCTGTAATAATGAAGTAAATGCCTGTTATGAAATGTACTTCCAATCAGGATCACACTAAGCATATGTATGTTTACATATGGGGTTTAACGGCACTCCAGTACAATACTTACGATATAGTGCCGAGTGAAAATAAACTTTAAAAGATTTAAAGATACAACATTGCAAACAAACATTTAGGAAGATAACCATTGCAAATAATCGTATACATATAGTCTAGGTGATAAAAGGCACAGATATTAAGATCTTAAATATCATGTAAAATAACAGATAACTGCAAAACACAAAAGACAGTAATTGAAAGCAAATATTCGCTGCTCCAGCTTCCGAACTCCTAAAACAGGGTTAAGCAAACGATGATGATGGAGATCATGACACACGGCATGGCATTCTTCATATAGTCGAAAGACGGTATATATTGACTCAAGGGAAATGCTATTTTGGCGTATCGAAAATGACAAATGATACATCCTTTTGCAAGTGTGCTTATTTTCTACACTCCATGCACCATTATTAACTCCTTTTATTGTTTACAAAAATCGATGAAGTAAAACCAAATTTAGGTCATCAGTACATGGACAACATTGAAAAGTTACACAAAAGTTAAATAGTATGCATGTTTCATAAAATGTATACGGTCATGCATACATATAACGAATCGCTTACTTGCACATAATTTTAAGCTATGGAATACTAAGATAGATCTAAAGTAATATGGATGCTTTTTGTTTCATGAATGTATGTGTAATGAATGTATTGATGTTCCTTTGTACAGAATATCTCGTAACTTACAACTAATAAAATAAATGCTGGATATCTATTTTAAATATAAATATACTAAGTCATTTAAAGCATTAGTTCTTTTTTTCTATAGACTTCTGTTTGTTACATTGAAAATTACTTCGTCTGTCGGGATAGTGTTAACTTATATATAAAAAAATGAAGCTGAACTCTTACATCTTAGATTAAAATTTTCCATTCCATACTCTGCTTCAATTTTTCTATCAGGTCAATACGAACGTGTTCTGATATGAGTGAGCCTTCGGCGCAAGTTATTTTTAAACTTAGGTTTATTGCCATTTATAGTGTCTTTTATGAACTTGTAGTAATGCACTTATTCCATTGTCTTCTAGTTTTTGTCACAGAATTTAATACAATGTTCACTCAGTTTACCTCTAATATAAGTCATTCTGCATTTAGTTCAAGCATGCCTGAGGTAAATCCACTAGGACAGATGTCAATATTTTTCAGTACTGACTTTGGCATCTGCAATCGAGATGTTTTATTCATTTATACTCAAATTCCTAATACAAAGCCAAGTAACATTTAAAAGTTTCATATTTGGTAGACTATTTCTAAACTGTGCACTGTAAATACCATTTCTCAATGGAAAGCGTTCATGTTCGCTTTTGCAGGGGTGGGGGTGGGGGGATTGCGGATCTGTTCCAATACAGAATTGTATAAATAATACAAATCAAGTTCCTGCTGTTAACTACACTGATAAAGGGGCATTCGAATGATTTAATTGTTAATTTATTTGCTGCACACAACCCAACCTCCCTACGTCGAAACTAAAATCCTGTGTTTATAAAATGCGTACCTCCACGCTTACCCATTTTGGCCTCTGTTTCAAAGTATGAGCTTCCTTGATATGTCCCTCAGTCTAAACACTGCCCCAGGACAAATATTACTTGGAAAGTTTGTCTTGTGATCCCCAATAAGTATGTATGTGATTATGGCGTCGAGATCTAAACACTTTTCAAGCTATAACCAAGGGGCTAAATCACTTGAAGCAATAAATTTGTCTTTGAATGCCAAGGAAGGTATGCATGGTTATAAAGTGAAGAACTCAATAGTTACTATGTTATGACCCAGAGCTTAAATTCCTAGAAGTAGGTAAAGACACCAGGCCAAATTCTGACGTACTGACACTTGAGTCACTGATCACACAAGCCAATTTTCAGACAGGAGACATACAATTCTGGAGTTATTTTATATTTATATAAAGTCAGCCCTACAAATAGCCCCACCCCCGGGGCGAAAACAATATTACAAAAGTGCAGTCACACTTTACATCCATACGACTATCAACTACTTAAGTTCCATCTATCAAACTTCAACGGTGATGGAGAAGTTCAATGATATTTTACATGTAGATACGTTCGTACATACGGACTGAACGATTTATCATAATACATCCTCGCTATTTATAAAGCGCGGAGATAATAAACTAGCCTACGTTTTTGTTTTAAATAGGACATAAAGGCGACGTCCGGTTTTACATCAGTTCAAGTAGAACAGATGGTGGCGAGGGGGGTGGGGGCACGAACATCATGCAGATCATCTGATAGTGACAATGGAAAAAGCCGCATAGTACACTTTGTTTATCCATGAATTAGGTCAATACATTAATAGCTCGTGGAAAAACAGAGCGAATGTATTATATGTATATCATCCTTTTATGGGGATGGAAACCAAAGGAAAACTCGAACTTTGGCTTGAGGGCTCGTTATCCTTTCCTATGCTGGAACTGTGGCTCAAACTTAGGACACCAGATTCGCAAAGCGAGTACAATAATACCACTGCGCTATCATAGACCTATATTGCATGAAAATATGTTACAAATTGGTGTATAATCAACGTATAACCAATGCTTGTTATGTCCATAATATGTTCATATTTGCTAAAGGTTTTGTGATGTGCAATAAATTCAGATGTATTATCACTCACCTCTTCCATTATTTTAAAGAAATGAGAGCCTGTATCCCCACCCTCCTACATGCGTTCGCGATGGAAAATTTAAAAAAAATCTAAAATGTTCTCCTTAAATTGAGATTTTCTATCTTCCTTATAATACGTCAAAATACAAAAGGATGCAAAATCACTTTTAGTTTTTTAATTTACGCATGGAAACCTTGTCGAGGAATTCATACAATTTAAGGAAATCTGAAAATATTTCCTTAAGGATAAGGCAGGGCTATTTCAAGGAAATTTCAAGATTTTATGACTGTATTTTAATCCCTGATCCATGTTAAATGATTCGTGAAAAATAATTCTTGCAAACCAAGTAATAAGAAAGATATTTAACGATCTGACTACAGTTAATACAATTAATCTTCTGTCAGTTACACAGCACGTGTACTAATACGTGGAAAGTAGATGGTTAAGCTGACCTCATGAACTCACGACGAGGTCGAAACTTCTCTTTTGTAGAAAAATCAATTATATGTCATGATATGTTATATTATACATGATAAAATAAAATTCCTGATAAATTAAGTTGTGAAATATACACCATATGTCTGTTTATATTAATTATTTTATGACCCTGTCAACGACAATGGTAATTAACACGCCAGCAAGTATAGATGATCACTAAGTTGGGGTTAAATTACGATTGAACTCTATACAATTTTCAACAAGTAGGATTCTATTTACATAAAAAATAGATGATAAATGAATAATCTTAATTCTCATATACTTTCAAAGCCGCAAAAGTATATGAAAATTAGGATTCTATAATACAGATAATTTAACTCTAGGAAAAATGTTTCACTATTTCAACAGGGACGAAATAGACAATAGCGCTTATTCGCCGAAAATGAAAATTGACATCAAAACAATATAAGCCAAACCGACAACTACATTTTACTTTCTAACATCAACCAGTATCATAGAATGGACATACAATATCTATAAAATAAAACAAGCCTGGATCCAATAAGTTTAGCACTATGTGACTTCACAATAATCCCAAAACCAGTGATGCATATGGAAACAACAAAGTCGCATTGAAGACATTGAGCCTATTCCAGGGCATGCGCAGTATATGATTAAAGTTTTAATTCAGCTCCACACACTATCACTATGCACGCCAGGATTAGATATAGAATCATTGGCATGCTTAAACAGACTTCACTGACCAATAAAACGTTTGAGGTCTAGGCTGATTCTGTTTTAAGTAGGAGAATGCATAATTTATTACCAAATCGTCTGGAAAAACGCTTGAGTATAAATTATTCCATGTCACAAGCTTAACAAAAAGTATGACCTCAGAGCTGTCCTGTGTCAGTGTAGTGAGTATACCGCTTATTCGGGTCCCCAAAGGTTTTAAAAGTTCGAATGTTTAGAAGATAACGCAGATTGATTTAAAAAGAAAAGAATTGAGAAAAAAAAAAAGAAAATTCAATTATCTTTGCAAATCTGACCTTGTTTTTTATATTTAATCCCTTTGAATACATAATAGTGAATAGTACTTGTACATGAAATGTAATCAAAACTTTTACATAGAGATCGAAAAGCATTAGGGTGCAATTCTTAGCTGCTCTTGCAATAAGTCAAGTTTCAATTCGTTAAACAGCAGGCAATTTAATATAAAGTTTCTAGAATTTCATATCTTCAGATGAAAGGGTATATTTTATTGCTCTAGTTGTATTTCACCGGAGCGCATTTGAGTTCCTCCTCTTTAGTATTTCGCTATTGCCATATAAAGTTTCATAAGAATAAACATCTTTCTTGCATAATGCCGTTTATATTACAGGTACGAAGAATAGTTGTTTAACCTATGTTAGGGACAAGTATGGCTGTTAACATTATAGCAGTGTTAGTTTATCAATCGAATCCACCAATGATTAAAGATGTGCAGTGATGAAGAACAACCCACAGTAATGAATTCTGTGTTTCTTGTCTGTAACACAATTCAGTAATTTGTCATTGGACTTTTTAGGACAAGCATGGAGTCCAGTTTGCACGACGAATATCAATCTAGAATAGAACAAACAAACAAAACAGATAAACATGCAAAACAAACCTTTAATACTCAGAGACGAAAGAATGAATGTATCGACATCAGTATTTAAAAACAGGTTTCTCCTTCTTTACAATATCTGATCATAATATTACTTACTCTATCAGTCCTGAGACAAATGTATTCTCATCTGAAGTCTTTGCTGTCGCTATAGAACCACCGTCTTTCTCACAATGCTTCTCTGAGTCAGTATAGTTAGAGGTAATATCTTTGAAAAACATGTAAAGCGCCCCATTATATTCCGTCCATCCTTTCGTCTTCAGGTTACCTAGAAAGAGAGAGAGAGAGAGAGAGAGAGAGAGAGAGAGAGATGACAACTCCATATATATACGTATCTGATCTTTTGCATGTGCGATTTGATTGTGGAATAAATATAATGGGTTAAATGTGTTATAATATGTATAGACAACAATACCAACATCAACACATCAAACATTATTTTCTCAGCAAAAATAAAATAAGAGGGGGAGAGACAGAAAAATTAAACTACCACTGAGATAAATGTGTAATAGCTCTAGAGCAATTTATAAACCGTGCATACAATTTGTGCCCAGAGATGCATGCCAAAAGTAAATATATTATTATCATTATTTAATGCATTATTATTACTCTTATTATTATTATTATTATTATTATTATTATTATTATTATTATTATTTCTAAATTGATCATCTTCTTATTCCAGCAATTTCAAGAAAGGAAAAGCTCAAGTGACATACTGGACATATGTTGATGCCCAAGCATCACCATTTGTAAATAAAATTCTGCATGTCTCAAGTATATCTCACGCGTGTTAATATTTGGAACATAGAAAGTTAATTTCTCCTTATGAACTCACGATGCTGTCGGAACTTCTCAGCGATAATATTATTGTACTATACATTGACAGAGATAATGGCATTGTACTATACATTGACAAAATAAGCTACAATGGTAATTACTACGCTATCAAACATAGGTCATCAATAACCTGTGTTTAAGCTACGCTTGAAATCTATACAAATTGCAACAAATACGATTCTATTTAGATAACAAAAAACATTATAAGAGACTACACTTGTGCTGTATTTACAAAATGACTGTGTTAGTTGCTTTGTAATCCTTCCTTTTATCTGAATGATGTCACTGTAGTGAAGTTAGACTAACATTTCTTTCTAATACTACTAATTTTATGTTTTGTGAAATCATAATGACATCGTTCATTTATTGCGCTTCGACGCACATGGACTGGGCATAATTTAACGCTACAACACACGAAACATGATGAATTTTATGAAATTATAAAATTGTGATGTTTGAGCATAAATCTGCACTGCTTACTACTATCTTACACAAATACTGGCATTATAAAGATTAATGTATAACATATAAGATATTCAATTGTTAATGGCAAAATTTGCACCATTTGTGCTATTCTTAAAAAGGAAGAAAAGTGATTTCGTACATGATCTTCGTTGTCTTTGGAGTCACATTAACAGAAGTTTAAGTCTGTGTTTGCAATTTTAGTCATCGGTATATCACATTACAGAACTTTACTAAAATAAGTAGAAAGAAACATATGCAGCTTTATATTATCCTTCTTTCTTTATATAATCATGTTCTAACGAGATGTTTAGAAACATAAATGGATTTAACTTTTGCTCCGTTAGCTTTTAATACTATCTCTGAGAACATATATGTGACGTACTACCATTGAAAGTTAAAAATATTTCAGTCAGGATGCTTGCAAGAAACTCAAAGAGACAATTTCAACTAAAACTGACCAAATTTCATATTGAATGCTTCATTTTTATTACAGAAATGTCACTACAACTATTACCTCCCGGATTTTTCATTAAAGTCTGCATTCAACTGCGTTTGTCAAATTACTGTTCATGATAACACGATTTACTTATACAATCTGGAAACAAAGTATCCCGCAATATTGGCTGTCTGGTCACACTGGTGTTTGGGGTAATAAAAGGGCAGAACAAGCAGCCAATTCTGCCCTCCAGTAACCTGTTTCCGAATGAAAGACTCCATATATTGTATAAATCGGCAGGTTCTAAATACGCGGCTAGGCATTTGGAATTAAAGCTTCACAAGCAAGTTTCCTAAGGTCAAATCCATCCTTATTTGCAACAAATCGTAGAGATGATGTTGGATTGTGTCGATCGAGTATAAGACACGCATAGCTGACTAATGCATACTTCCTGAATAGTGAACATCGATCAGAATGCAGTGGAACACATTCTTATCGAGTGTATCAACTTCCAGACTGTGAGACAAAGATTTATTTGATGTGAACTCCAGGAAAGACATTTATGATAAAATTAACACAGAGAGAAATGAAAAAGGAAAAAGAAAAAAAATCAAGCAACCACAATAGAAATATGTGGTAAATGAAACGGGAACAACATCCTATAGCAGTCGTCCTGCATAAGGGTGGAAGAAACATGGTGCAAACATATTACTTATTTAATTTATATTAAATAAAATATTTTACGTATCAACTTGCTCTCGTTAATGCAATACTGAAAAGACATATTGTGCAGCTGAGATATTATGCCGGGGTTCTTAGACTTCACCAAAGAATGAAAGTTTTTCTTAAATGGGCATTTTTGCTAATAATGCCTGGTATGAATATGTGAATTTACCTGACTCATTCAGTTTTTTTCACCATAATATATCAACGCCTTGGATATCAACTATCATCCATTTTAAGTACATTTACAGTAAAACATCGAGGTAATCTTGTACATTCTCCTCGTCCTAAGTGGGAGTATGTGTAGCTACTACAAAATCTGTCATGTACCTTTTCAATTGCATATGTATATTCGTACCCCCAAATTTTCAGAGGCAGAAATTGATACGGATGTGATCGTATTATCAAATAGTTTGAAAGCTTCTGTCGCAGAAAATCTCGTAACTTATTTTGAATATTAATTAATGTTTGTGTATACATTATTGCTTGACTTGCGAGTTCTTTCTTTCTTCCGTCCTAATGAGTTTAAGAGTCAGGTGTATTTATAACCAGATACGGTCTGGACTTGTTTAACCTTATAATACTACTTTTGGATAATCCTCAAAAATGCACTATTTCGGAATATAAAAATGTTAGCTTTATCTAAGTTAACATACACTACATTGTTTTTGCAGAATGTCGTCACAATATTAATATCTATGTTTAAAGAACTGACTGTATCAGCACAATTTGCAACGTAATTAGCATACAAAAGAGCAGTAATATCATATATTTCTTGTTTAATAAAGATATCATCTAGACATTTTTGTTGGAGGTCTGATACCAAATCATGTATAAATATATTAAACAGAAGAGGCCTTAATACACAACCTTGTCTGGTACCAATCTTACAGGTGAAAATTTCAGAAATATTGCACTTTTATCTGCACACATCAATGTAGAATCTTGTACATCGAGACTAGAACTTCAAATAACTTTCCACCAATACCTTTGTTAGTTAAGCAAAAAGGGACATTTACATGAGCGATAGAGCCAAAAGCCTTGGAAAAGAACATAAATAAGCAATATAAACTAATCATGCTTTCACTTATATTTCTGAACCATTACTTGAAGCGAAAAAAGTATAATCTATTGCAGAGTAGCCTTTGCGGAATCTCGACTAAGATTCTGCAATGTTGTTATTAAATTTGCACTAGTGAATGAGACTTTTGTTTAAAATACTAGTATAAATTTTATTCAAAATCTAAATGAGAGAGAAACATTTGTAATTGTTAAGGTCATCTGATTAGCATTTTCTGCAATGGGCAGATCGTGTTTTCATCCCATTGTTTAGGGAAATACCTGGTTTAAAAAAAATTTGTTAAGTAATCTGACTAAAAAAGAGCGTATGCTTGAAGTCGTGCTTTTTATCACTTTGTGTACAATTCCATCCGGTCCACCAGATATTCCGTATTTTAGATATTTTTACAGATAATATTGAAAATGCAATACCTGGGTTGTTACACCATGATGCCACTTGCAGCAGAAATGGAAAAGAGACCACCAGTGTACTCGTAATGCTCCCAATCCTCATTACTTGCAGTGTCTAGTTCACTTCAAGAGGCTGCAGCTGAAACAATAATGGGTCTATAAATACTGGAAGTAGACAAGTGAAGCTATCTTTCAGAGTCCTAAGACCCATGATGTGTTATAACACATTTCAGGTTCAAGTTGAAAATGACAGACTGAAGAAAAGTAAAAATTGTAAAATTCAAAATGTTGAAAATTCTGAAAAAATTCAAGATCTCTAAACAGTTAAAAGGCTTCCGACGCTGAGAGTTGAAGAGATATAACTATACTTTTTAGTGAATTATGTCTGGATATATGGGGTAAAAGATATAAATAAAGAGGATAAAAATCAAGAATATGAAGGAAAAGTGTAAAAGATATTAAATAGAGAGCTGGGAATGAGAGTCATATCTTAGTATATGAATATTACACATAGTAGGATGGTTTGACGAGAAATCCAACGGACCGATAATTTACATGTTTTTAAGGAGAGCGGTTAAAATAATGATTAAAGATGCAGACAAAGATGATTAGAATCAAGAACGATATCACAAAGACTACAAAAGATTAGACGGATAATGTATAGAATGAATCATGTTTGTCTTCTGCACATGTTTACTACTGCAACAGTCCTAGCAAAAGTTGGCAAATTGACAAAAATATCAAATCCGTGAACTGGACGATTTTTTCAAAGTTAAAGGACGATGGATTATTTTATTTTTCTTTGGTTTTTTTTTTTCTTTTTTTTTTTCTTTTTCTGAATGACAAAAGTTCATAACGACATCTTGGACGATCGGATATAGTGTTACCAGTTTTCATTTGTTAAACATTCAAATTGATTCCAAGAGTGCTTTATGAACATTATAAAATTGTGTAATGACTAACTAGGTTTTAGAGAGTTTACATACATATTTAATGAGCTTAACACAAAAGAAGCGATCTCAGTTTCACACAATAACGTGTATTCTTGTTAAGTTTAGATTGTGTTAAAGGTTTTATCAAATCTAGTTGTGCTAGAAAATACTATTCAAGATAACAAAAATGTTGTTTTGTCGATTTCAAACATCTAAAAGTTATTCTGTTACGTTTTACGAATGATGCAGAGTTACAGATTACATTTAACGATGGCAACATTTAAAAAGCATCATCGGCATGGATATAAATGGCACAATTTTACATAGAAATGTTTGAGAAAAAAGTTCTCCCTTGGATTGTTGATAAATTAAGTCTATTTGTCTTGCGTAAAGTATTCTCTGGATGTATTTATACCATTATACATGTATGATAAAAGAACAAGTTTTAAGACCTTTTTACTACGATTTTGAAAATCAAGTTGCTTCCACAAGCATCAATCATTTGTGCGAGCAAATTAAATGGATACAAAGAAGAAGACCACCACGACTCCACCTCCCCCAGCTCTATCGAAAGAATGGTTAACTTAAAAGTCTACCTACTCATTATACAAACATGCGAGGGAAAGATTTCCTTACATAATGATTTAATAACTCACGATGATCAATTGCATGCAGACATTTTTGTCGTGCACACATATGAAAAATTCAACACAAGATACGAATACATCTTGACAATTATATATTTGTTGTCAATATACGCTTGGGCTGAGAAAGTGCAAGCGAAAAGAAAAGATAACATAAACGATGAGTTTTGATAAGTTTTAAAGAGAAACATGAAAAGATACAGTTTGACAAAAGGAAATAATTTTATAACGGAGAAGTTAAAGACATGTTGGAAAAGAAAAATATCGACTACTTTTTCTACTTAGTCAGGCAAAAGGCATCACTGTTAGCCATAGGTTTGGTACAACTGATTGTATACTCTTGCAATCATGTCAAAATTTCTTCAACATTTTCAACATTTTAAAAAGAGCTAAAGAAATAAATACTTACTTCTTTCTAATGGTTTCATAAACTTCTGACTGTAATGGACAATAACGTGAATGTTTACTAACTTGTGCTAAATATATATTTGTTTGAAAGTTGTTTAGAAGTCATAAAGATGCATCCAGATTTCACTCATTTGTGGACTCGAGATAAAGGAGTGGCACTTAACTCACAAATAATATCTTCTAGTTATTGACTTTGATAACATTAACGTTATCTGCATTTGTTATGATCAATTCTCTCTTCTTACACGTTTCTCTGTGCCATATTTACACATGTTAAAGTTGGTGACTAAACTCATCGAAGTTAAAATAGGTTCAAATTTCATTTTATGTGCTATGCATTGAATATAATTTTGTAACGATCAGTTTGTAGCAAAAATGTAATCGCTCATTCTGCCCCTTTATGTCATAAGTGAAATCACATTTGTATCATTTCTGCGTAGGATTTTCTTTGCTCGTGAATATAAATTAACCGCGTTTGCCACTGTTTGTATCCTAAACTAATAGATCGCATCAACGAAGCAACAAGCATGCGACCTTTCCTAGACATTGAAATAGTTACAGATAGAAAGTCACTTAAATGTATCACAGAATTAGAATATTTTTGGATTTGATATTCTAATGGCTCTTGAAATAACCTGTTGGTGTTACGAACAAAAGGATTTTAAGGTGAGAAAAAGTTCAAGACGTAGTGTCATGTTTGATGAGGCAGGAATAATGGAATAAAGAGAATAAACATTTATCATTATTAAGTTGCCTATCAGTAACAAGTGGGGAGGAGGAAACTTTTTTAAAATATCAAAGACCATGGACAAATTAACAGATACGGATTGTTCAACCAGAAAATCAGTGTCTTAGGAAAGCCTGACCTTGCGAAAATGCCGTGTCAACAATTAGGCACACAGTTAGTCTATATGGCAAAGATCTGAACGTTGGTATGTATGTATGTATGTATGTATGTATGTATATATATATATATATATATATATATATATATATATATATATATATATCGCAAATCTCACAAATGTACACCAAACAGAACGGAAAGTGTTATCCTTGAATCCTACAAGAGGATGTGTAATAATATAAAGTGAAATGTTATGGAGAAACAATATTATCATACAGGTTAGAAAATTTTGAATTCGTCCCTACTGAGATTCGACCTCGGGTCCCGGAGTTTATGCGCCCATCACTTTGCATGCATGTACCAATCCACATACTCTCTCGACTTAACATTTGTCTGGAATAAAGAAGGTGATAAATACTTCGAACCTTTCAATATTAGCTTTCACCCCAGCTCTATTCTATACTATCCTAAATTTGACCCAAAGTACGTGAATTTCATTTGGGGCTGAGAGTGTTGTATACTGTTACAGAAATCCTGTAGTATGTCTTCTAAATTGTGTTTGAAAAGGACTGATAGATGCTACATCCCACATGTTCTAAGAAATAACTGGTGGACACGTTTAACCATGCATATCATATAATTCCAAATTTGTATGCATTATGTCAACAACTATCAATTTAAAGACGATATTGATAAATTACAATTAGAAAGAGTCACAGAGGGAGGGATATTATTTCGAAAATTTGCTACAATGAATTAGCCTAGGTGGGTGTGTCTTTAAAAGTGTTGAGAATATATTCCGACCAATGCTGATTTACATTATTCATATGAAATGCGAAATATCATCAGTAATGTTAGTACCAACAGACCAACGAATGACTGAGGTATTGATGTTTCCATCAAAATATCATAAAGAGAAAACAACTTGTGCTCTTCCCATGTTTCATATCAAGCATCACATAAAAAATGAAGTCATGAAGTACATATTGTTAAAGTTAATAAGGAGACTTGTCAAATGAGTTGATTTCATTGCCAATCTGCAGTGAAGCATTGTGTGATATGTATCACAAGTCAATATATGTTGTGAATTTTCAGATAATTCGGTTGCACTTACTGTACCAAAGGAGCTATACCTGCCACATATCTTCATATATACATAGATTGATGGATAAAGTTCATGTGTATGTATATTACAAATATAAAAAGTAAATTACCTTTATTCCTGTCGTCTCAAATAAATTAGTCAGACGGTGTTTCATCCAAACGGTCCAACGTAACAGAATCAAAAACAAATAAAGTATCCAAAGTTTAGTATTTGATTGTATTATACCAGTATATATCCTGGTAACACCTATCAATTCATCCTCTATAAATCGTTACAGCTGATTCAAATGAAGATTCTTATCCCTAAAATGTATATATTTCTGTCTGAAATGGTAAGAAATGTAATCTACGGATTCTATTGGTAAATTAAGCAAACGAATACGGTACCCAGTCTATCATCAGATGCTATGAGTTGCTCTCATGCGTAACACGATAGAGAAAAATATGTCTGAGGCTATCATTAAACATCTGGTTCGTGCAAATGTAACTTCAAAGAAGACCGCAGATTCAGGCACATATTGCTGCAAAGACAAGGTTGCCTAATATGCAAACATATGCCCGAAACCAAATCGTTCAGACGGGAGTTAGCTTCACAATCAAACAGAAGTTAGGATGTCGAACCAAAAATGTTATCTATCTTCTAACATGCAAGATCTGTGCCACTCAATATGTTGGCGAAACCGTTGATTTGAGAAAATGAATGAATAACAACAAGAGCCACATTCGCAATAAAATCAACCCGAAACTCACCAATCACTACAACTCGACTGGGGGCATTCAGTCGAGTCCCTCGAGATGCTACCGATTGAATCTAATGTGGGGTGGACCGATACATAACGCACTCATAGGGAACGATACTGGATACTATAATTGATAACTCATTGGGAGTTCGACCTAAATGAAAATGTCTAACCTTCCTAATGCAATCTTATCAAAACTACAGCCAGGCATCCGTTTATCATACCTACGCAAATTTTGCGATAATATTTACCCAAATAAATACTCCACCAGTCTTTACGTGTATTATTATTATTATTATTATTATTATTATTATTATTAACAGTTCTCCAATCATGACGACCCTGCAATTGGCTGTCAAATGAATTGTACCAATCTATATTAATTTCTATAGGTTTTGATTTTTGTCTTTGAACTCCGGATTGACTGTGTATTAGATGAAAGTTAATTGATGGGTTATCATGCGGGTGAGTCTGCTACGCACGAATACTTATATCAGCGACTATGTTCCATCCTTTTTTGGGAATGTGTGCATGGTTTAGGGGGTATATAGGCTGGTGCGTGCAGGCAAGGCGATTGTTGCCGTAACTAGCAGACCTGGGTTCGAGTCTCGGTAGCGAAGGAATTAAAAGTATTTTCTAATGTGTATGATAATATTCTTTCTCGATATATAATAAGTTATATATTATCCCGCATTATCAAGTAGGATCCATGTAGGATCCAGGGATAGCAGTTTCAGCTTTGTCTGTTGTATATGTTGACTTCTCTCTCTCTCTCTCTCTCTCTCTCTCTCTCTCTCTCTATATATATATATATATATATATATATATATATATATATATATATATATATATAGATAGATAGATAGATAGATAGATAGATAGACAAATGAGGATGAATTATTTAACGCGCTGAAAGTTGCCGCAATGATAATAACCTATTTTTGGAATATATAAAATCCTTTCAGTCAGGAAAATATTGCTCTTGCTAAAACCTAATATGAATCATAATCCCCAAGGTAAACGTCTGTATTGCTGTATAGGATATTTATTTAAATGCTTATCTGTCAAAGCATGATGTTAATTTTCCATTTTTCATTTCAATTCATGATGTATATTACTTTGATAAGCTCCCAATACACTATAAACGTTTCCGTTAGAAAGTTATTCCGTATTTACCTCCCTGTGGCTGTAACGTGTCACTAAACGCGTCCGCCATTAACGTACTGATTACAGTTACTGATTACATATGGACTCAAATCACATTTATTACTTCCGGGTCAATACTCACGAATGTAGTCCCTATGTATTTTGGGAGTATTTTGCCCCTCTGTGTGTGTGTGTGTCTGTGTGTGTGTGTGTGTGTGTGTGTGTGCGGTTATCCTTGGTTTACATTTAGGCATTCCTGGTACTGATTTAAAAGAAATTGTGTATTCTTTAGAACATGAATGGCATCGTGTGATTCTGTGTTGTAATTTGTCTAAAGTGAGTACTCAGGTATTTATGCTGTCCCAGAGGTGAAATAAATGACCCATTGCACATTGTTTTGTTTAAAGTTAACACTCTCCAGAAAGTGCCAGATAACCTAAGACAAGAACTTCTCTAGGGATATACTGTTCATTAGTATAAGATTTCTTTGTATTTGTTCGCAATGGAAAGTTCAGGATAGCAAATGTGGACAATACATATGAAAATAATTTTGTACTGAGCCTAGTTGTGCCTGACGCAGAAAAGGCTGATTTTAAAAAAAGACGAGATCGCAAACACTATCGTATTCTTTATTATCATGAATAAATTATTGTACTATGAAAAACTTAGAATATGTACTACGAAACACTAGAGAAAACAGTTATACAAAACTTAGAATATGTACTATGAAATACTAGAGAAAACTAAGAATATGCACTATGAAACACTAGAGAAAACTTAGAATATGTACTATGAGACACTAGATAAATCAGCTATACAGAAACATAGAATATGTACTATGAAACATTAGAGAAAACATTTATACAAAAAGTTAGAATCTGTACTATGAGATACTAGAGAAAACAGTTATACAAAAACTTAGAATATGTACTATGAAACACTAGATAAAACAGTTATACAAAAACTTTGTAAACAAACTATGACACTTTAATCAACATACTTACGTTCACTAAATTTCATGGTCCGTATTCTGAAAAATCGTCTTGAAAGAAATTTTAAATTAACCCAACTGTCCCTTTAATTTAAATGAAATGTAGAAATTTACATAAAAAAGCTTTTACATTTTAACTTTTAGCCGAATTCTTAAAGTTTGCAAATTATATGTTGAAAATAACACCGAAATGCAGCAGTTATCGGCAAATCCCATTGAAACACGTGATGGTTTCAGTTTTTACCTCTCAGTATGTCATCACAAACTAGAAACAAAAAATATGCTTGTGGGAATTATGATTACTTTTCTCTTTTTCCAGAAAAATGAAAATAAATTGCAAATATTACGATACCGTATTTTTGAAACACTATTTGAAATATCAGCATACTTTTGCTATTTTATCATAGTTATTGTTATGAAATATCATTTTTCTTTCTTGCTGTTTATCATAAGCAAATTATGGTTTTAGCGTTTAATAACTTAAAATATGAATTCGATAAAGAAATAAGAAAGGGTCAAATAGATGTTGTGTCACAAGTGTTTTCATCATCTGTTATTATTTCTTTTTCCCTGCATTTTAATTTCGTTGTGATAAAGACTTCACTTTGCAGTAAACGGCAAACTTTAGATTTGACAACAATGTTGAAACATAAAGAAATTTATTCATGAAGACAGTGAGAGCATTTATTTATTTATTTTCGTACTTATTTCTTTCCTTGTTTGGAAAGTTATTTTTGCAATAGAGCAAAAATATTGTGAATAAGTAAAAACTTGCGAATTATAACAACAATGAATCTTTAGGGCAACCAATTCACACAATATTGTTTCAGAGCGATACACTGTTAACTTGCATACTTTTGAAAATACATGTAAATTCCATTCTTAGTCAATGTTGGGCCGATAAATCAGCCCCCAAACCTGTGTTGATACTTATTGATGGTCTGGGGGCTGATCGCGCCTTTTCTTTAAAATATGAAATTGCTTGCAGACACTTTGTCCGCACACATCTGTGTACATCACAGACACTTACCGGTATTTCCCGCTGCTCTAGATCTTGAGTTACGGTCGGCTGAAGGGTCCTTTACGCAATATGTACAGAATATTTCCGGATTAAATCCTATATTTGACAAGTTGCAATTGCACGTGGAATAACACAACACTACCTACTGTTGACCTTTCGAATTTAGTGGCTATGTTGGGCGACAACTTGGAATAGGCCCTTGTCTTGGTATGCCGAGTTATTGCGGTCTTTCTCGAGAAATTAAGAGATGAAGCGATATAAATACCGGATCCCCTGGGTGAGTTCGTGAGGACGTTGACGACGGAGAAAGCTAAGAAGGAGAAACATCTTGTTGTCTCTTTTTTATTTTTTTTTAAATTGTTTTTTTTTACATTTGCAGTGACAAATATATTGACAATTAAACCACAATTCAATCTGTTACTCGGAAATATGATGCGAACGGTGATCGTAAACATGAAGAGGTTTGAATTTTATGAGCCAATTTTCAGGCGAAGTTGCAGAAATTAAAGCACATGGTAATATGATTTTTTTTCAATTTTCATTAGTTTTACGTGAAATTAAAAAAAGTTTGTGAAATTAGACCTTGACAAATTATTTATAAGATGTAAAATTTGTATTTGTATACACGACAATGGTCATGAATATGGTATAATAATTACTAAAAGCATATGCAATATATTGAATGAATAATTTAATGTAATGAAAAATAGCACCGATAAATTGGTAAGATGAATTATGTAGATAATGTCTCCTGTTCATATCCTATATAAACATGATATGAATGTTGATTTTTGCATCTAGAAACCCTATCGATGCCTAGGTAAGTAAGACAATAATGATCAAACATTTTTGAAACTTTTCTATTAGTTAAATTTTGAAACAAATTTGTTTCAAATTCATTTTGATTTTAACAAATAAATAGTACGCATGTTTTGAATATCATTTGGATTTCTATTAGAAACATGTAAGGAGTTATAGGGGATGACATGGGATGAAGTGCGCGCTATGGTAATCTAAGGGAATTAACATTAAATATGACGATATGGGAATCTATGGGAATTTAACATTAAATATGACAGTAAGCCCTATGGGTTCTATGGAAGATGTAACGTTAAAAGCATCTATAGGAAATAAATAACATGATTTTATGGACCTTATTTGGATTTAACATGGAGGAACTCCATGAGTGAAAACCTTCCTTGACTGACCAAGACTTATCCTAACTGGCCAACACATACACCTACAAACTACAAAACTAAAAACAGATGTGTAGGGGGGGACGGTAAAGTAGGAGGTACAATTCTGAAGAGTATCACTTATTGACCATGCACACCTGCTTTCGCTATGCAACACTTGCTCTTTACAAACCAAACAGAAGAGGGAAGGTATGGGTAAATTATGCTCACTAAAACACTTGTGGACAATCCAACATATCATGCCACAACAAAACCAACACACATAAGTAGTATATGAACTGTATTTGCTGAGCCACTTTTTACAATTCTAGGACTTAAAATACTGTAACAGAATTAACTTGAAACCAACAATTCATGTAAAATCAACAGACAATTTATTCTCCGTAATTAAAAATAAAAATTCAAAAAGACACTTACAATTTGTGAATTACACCCCACATAGTGTTAAATGTCTTAAACACAAGTCCGAAACTATAGAATGTTCCAAACTATGAATGTTCCAAATGAATTAATAGCCTTGAATGTCCCGATGTACACCAATAATGAAATCCAGAATGTCTTTGAACGAGTTCACATAAATCCCAAAATCATATATTAAGCCAAAGTATATGAGCAATGAGCTTTAGTAAATCTAATGAATGTTTAAATAAATAATTCCTTTCGAATTATATCTGAATTAAATGGCACAACAATAAATTCTGATCACAAAAATGATTCTCAAAGGCTGATCTTTACAACATGAATGCTAAAACAGGAATGATTATAATGCGTATTAAGTCATATATATATATATATATATATATATATATATATATATATATATATATATATATACTTTTCAAATGACTTATTTCATAACAGGACATGCGTCATCTAATGACTAACAATGCAATAGAATATGCGTCGTTCTGTGGAAAATCCCCAACTTAGTTGTGCGTAATTGTCAGCAAGACTGGCCATGAACTCAAATCGCAATAAACATCCTGTTGACAAGTAACAATGTACAAATATAATAGCGTTTATATGTACCGCATTCTTTTATTACATCCCTTCACAGTTTCTTTCAACTTTAGATACTCTATTTCACACCACATACTGTCAAGGTAAGTATTTTCTTTTTCTATTTTGAAGTCAACGTCAAGGTCAGTCTCGCGTTATCTCGAGCAGAAAATGTTCATTGTTTTAAACATATTTTATTGACACTTTATTAAGCAGTATGGGATTGGACACGAGTTGTCTTACTCATCTAAGTCATTCCCAAAACATACAAAAAATGACCCAAAGATGATATTCATTTTACAAACATGCAAGTACATCCGAAAAACAAGGTTATAAATTTCGTTAATTAAAGGACATAAAACATTTCAAAGGAAAAGAGAATAAAATATAGATATGCAGCTAATAAAATAAGCAATTAATGCGAGAGAGAGAGAGAGAGAGAGAGAGAGAGAGAGAGAGAAAGAAAGAGAGAGAGAGAGAGGACTTTGCGCTGTTTACAAATAATTTTGTCCAATTCGTGTTTTTACAAATTTCTTGCTTAAAAACGTCCAGTTTTGTGGATATATTTCTGAACATTTAGGAGTATGCCGGAATTTTTTTCTTTTCTTTGTTCGATGTCGCCTTTCAGTACGAAATCCAGAGTTACACAATGTGTGTGTTAAAATATAGGACGAAATATCTCTGGGTATTTAATAACGGGCAATAGAGAAAAAAAAACTGTGCTCGGCATCTTCTTTGTCATGACCATATGCATACATGGGAGAGTTAACTAAATTAGTTGAATTAGATAAATGTTTTTCAAAGATAGAAAGATTATATCGGATATCTTCAGGGAGAGAGTCCCAAAGACGAGTACATGGTAGCAGGGACGTCCGAGAAAAGAAAAAGAAAAACAGCTGAAGTCTGGCAGAGACGGGATGTTGCTTTGGGACTTGAGTATACGATAATGAGATGCTTCATATCTCCTTCGTGGAAGATGGTCGCTTAAATAGTTAGTTACTTGAGCTTTTACAATCAAAAACAACATGCATAATCTCTGCCTTTTCCTTCCTTGTGCAAGAGTTTCCCCACCAGTTTCTGCATCAAGAGAATCTCTAGAGCAATAATTGGGTGCAGCTTCCAATTTAATATTTTCTCTAATCTGTCCGAATATTCAATAGAGCAATTATTCCAGACTTCATAAAATATATTCTAAACTGGATCGTATGAATAAGATATATAGTTTGGCCAAAGCTGTTCTGCGAAAAGAGTTTTTAGTCGCGAGCAACATAGATATGTATATGCTTTCTGAATAATTATACTAATAATATTAGTCCATTTAGCATAACAGGATAATGTTAGTCCTGAGTATCTATGCATTTTAATAGGAAGCAAATGCATATTATCAAAAGAGAATTTCGGATAGGAAAACTCAGTCTGCCGGTTTGTATTGTAATAAAATGTCTTTTTTCGAAGTGTTAAAAGTAACAATCATGTCGTTTGCTCATGCATTAAGTTGTTCAAAATCATTGTTTATAATCTTCTGTACTTGTAAAAGGTTTGTATAAGAAGTCGCAAGAGAAGTATCATCAGCAAATAACCTTGTAAGCGAGTTCAAGTCGTCTGCTGTATCGTTGACATAAAAAGTAATAGTGAAGGCCCAATCACGGAATCTTTGGGAACTCCAGCCGCTACTCCACTTGTTGTGATACTGAAGTTTGATAGAAAACTCTCTGGTAGCAGTTTGATAAGTACCTTTCGAGCCATTATAGAAGTTTATCGGCAATTCCATATTTTTAAAACTTATACACTAACATTTAATCCATACACTGTCAAAAGCTTTACTGAAATCAAGAAACGTTAAACACGTGATTTTACTGTAATCAATAGAAGAACATATTTTACGGTAAAGTTCAATTAGTTGATGAGTTGTTGAACGGTCTGGAAGAAATCCAGATTGATATTTGTACATCAGCTCTTTTTCATGCCAATATATATATATATATATATATATATATATATATATATATATATATATATATATATATATATATATATAATATAATTCTTTAAAAAACCTTGAACACACAGCTCATTAGAGGAATTGGTCTATAATTAGACGATAGCGTTTGGCTCATTTCTTATAAATCGGCATGACATGAGCTAGCTTTAACTGTGCATGGAACATAATGGCTTCAACTGATTTATTGATACTTGCAAGGGCACAGAAATTTCTTCAACTATATTTTTTAACAGTTTATGACTAATTCCATTGGGTCCTGCGGCTTTGTTTAGGTCACGACAATTTATTACATTTATAATTTCTTGTTAATGTATAATTATGTCAGCAATAATAGTTTGATTTCTAACTTCAAAATGAGGCAAATGTTTAGCATTATTAATTACTTCTTTTACAGATATGTTTTGAAATACGGCTTCATTGGGCCTTAGCAACAGTCACTTTAGACCTACAATACATTCAAAATATGTTTATTATTATTATTATTATTATTATTATTTTACATGCCGAAATTGCTAAAATGACATCCATTAATCATGCAATAACTCGGAATGGGATTCATAACTGTGAGATATGGCTGCACGTATCAATAATAAATGTCCATATACGCCTTTCTCTTATCTTCATATTATCATTTTTAGGCCCAAATGATTAAAAGTAACTAATCCAGCTTTAAAAAAAAGAAAAATAAGAAACAAAGAAACTCGCAACACACACACATCATTTTTAAAAATATTCTTTTTAGGCCAACATTTCCAAAAGTAGCATGCAGACATCATGCAGCAATTTAAAGCACGCTGAGGATGTTGACATTGTGCAACAGGACAAATTTCGCCTTCAAAAAGGGCAAACGATTGCCCTAGACTCGCTCTCAAAAATAGGAAAAATATACCTATTTGCATGCGTCTAATTTTATACATTTATATCATGCAAGTATCACATTATTCCTGTACACCGATGAAAAATCTAAAGATGTTTTCTGATCAAGTTTCTAAATACTCCAAAAACTTCACCATGCAATTTGTCGAGAAATACCGCAATAATTTGGAATTCAAAGTTGTTGAGCACAATTTCTGAAGAAAAGGCTTATTCCAAGTTGTCGCCCAACATAGCCACTAAATTCGAAACGCCAACAGTAGGTAGGGTTGTGTTATTCCACGTGCAATTGCAACTTGTCTAATATAGGATTTAATCCGGAAATATTCTGTACATATTATGGAAAGGACCCTTCAGCCGACCGTAACTCAAGAGCAGCTAGAAATACCGGTAAGTGTCTAAAATGTACACCGATGTGTGCGGACAAAAGTGTCTGCACGCAATTTCATATTTTAAAGAATAGTCGCGATCAGCCCCCAAATCATCAATAAGTATCAGCACAGGTTTGGGGGCTAATTTATCGGCTTAAGTCAATGTATACGAATACAGTTTATACAGTACCGAATGCTGACTGATATCAGTAACGGAATGTCAACTGGTATAAATAATGCCGCACTCTTTAAAACCGTAACGGAAAGGATTGATATAAGACTTTCATGGAGATTGATATAAGGTAGAAAAAATGCCTTTTGTAATAATGGCGCCTTATCGCCTGACCAAAGGGAAATCTTTTACGTCGATTCTTATAACATTTTACTAATCCTTTGGTCTGAGTCGGGGCATATTCTTTTCACTTTAATTATATATATATATATATATATATATATATATATATATATATATATATATATATATTCTAGATGCCACTGATGAATGTTCTGTTTATGTAGGGATCATACATGATTCGTTCTGTGTAATTATTTTCGGGAGGAGTTTGAGCTCGAGGGAACAACTCGAGTATTCCCAATCTTTCCCAAATGCTTGACAAACGTTTGTGCACAGCAAAACCATTAACTGATCGTTAATTATTACATAATGAGTTATGATGTTATTAAACTATATGCTCAAAGCTACAGCAAAATATTTACTCAAACAAAAGTTCTGATACTTGTAAAGCATTGCAGACGCCACAGAGTTGTACGCGTCAAGTCAGACGCAACCGGACTAATGATCAACATTCGTATCTTTATCTCGCATCCTAACGAATAATTGAAGTCTCAAGATATACATTTCTGCAAGACTTCCCATACCTTAAAGTACTTATGTTCGTACTTTATGATCCTAAAAATCACCTAATACTACCTGAATTATACACAGAGGACAGACAATTATAAGACAGACATATGCACATATTTCGGAAGTGACCGAGTTGGGGAATATTCAAAGTTAAATGCAATCGAGCTGAGTTATTGATGTCCTGTGAAATATGGGCGAAACAGAGAGACTATAAAAGAAAGATACACAATTAATCTTGCCTTGTAAAAGTGTCATTGTTTGCGTTATGCACGAATGAACCGTAATATTATGTTAGACCTATTCAAGCAGACGTACATACAATAAATGCTTTCTTGCTTCTTCGCTATTTAAGTAAAAGGAAACACCGATAAAGTATGATTAATATTCGTGTATACACGATTTTGCTCATTACGCCAATGCACAAGAGTGACCACACAAAAAATTCTCTTTATCTACGCTGGCTTCCTTTAAAGTTGAAGGATGCTAGAATGACAACGCATTATTCAACCTATCTGATTCATAAGAGTACCATAGTACCGTTGCAACCGTAATTCTGTTAAGAAGAATGTGCAGGCAATGGATGCATCACGCAGTCAAATATTTTTGGTATCTATTAGTCTACACCAATATTTGTGCGGATGCTTACATACAGCATCGTATATACTTCAGATCAATATCTTCATTTAATCTCTACTTAATTGTTACATTTATACCAATCTCTTTAGCCCCTAGAATAGCTGACTGAACCAAATTAAACTCTAAAATTTGTAGAGCTCACCCATATGTGATTTGAGGACGTTTCTGTGATATGTGTCTTCTTGTTACTCAGGAGCAATGCATTTTAAACCAGGGACCAGTTTCACGAAAGTATGTTGGGAATTAAGGCATTCATAACACATACCTACGGAAAGAGTTCTTTACTAAGAGTGTTTCCCCGAAATGTTTCAAGATACAACACATCTTTACGAAAGGTAATGAGGTGTCGTATAACTCCACTTGTCGCAACTTATACATCATCATAAATTAAAGTAACATGTTTATATATGCTGACAAATGTTAGGATTGTATGATAAAAGGGTTTCATGACGATAAAGATGGTGGCAGGCTTATTGATGGTCAAGGCAACGACAGAGATGGTAATGATTATTAAGGTGATTGCCTTGACATTTTGAACTTAAACTTGGAACTGTGATCTTCCCCCTCCGTGCATATGGATATCTGTAGAACAAACAGAACCGACACTTGCAGGTGAATGTTTATCTAACAAATGTTAAATGAAAGTGTCATCATGATCATCATCGTCATCATCGCCAACATCATCATTACACTGTATTAATTGTCATTAAGAAAATCAATTTACGAATTCTCCTCCTTGTTTCATATCTATCTATCTTTCTGCTACGCTGTCATTGTTGGGAATGAATAGAGATTATGTCATTAATCTTTATGTTGAAGAACAAACGCCATGCTGTTTTGCTCTAAATGACCCCAATACATTTTATAAAATCGGCAGCAATTTGTTTTCGTCTATTCTACCTTCTCAAGCAAGACTTTTGTAAAAGGGAAAATAAGCTGCTTAAATGAGGCTCGAACCTAGGTCCTCTTTAATTCTAGACAGGCGCTCTAACACTTGAACTCTCCAACCCAAAGCACACAGTCATACCCATTACACTTCTCTGTGTCATAGCTTGGAACTTCCTCTTCCCTAGCCAGGTTGGAGGTGTAGATGTGGAATTCAGTTCGTAGCGCCATGATCTTCAAAATGCTTAAACTGACCTTTGCAAGATTGGGCATTGCCTGACACATAATCTTGTTCCCATTATTTACCTGAACTACGTCGTTCTAATTTTATCAAATTAAAGTAAACACTCTGCCTAAATATTGAATGCTCCAACCCCAGTTAGAACACGGCTGAGCTATGTGCAATGGTGATTGGAATTAAAGCTACATACCCTTGCAAAAGTCGTAAATAGAGATAATGGCTTCAGACAATTGTGTTGCACCAACTGGCGAGTCAGCGACAGCAATGCTGGATGCAGAGCGCCGAGCGTCGGATCACAATTCAGTCCATTTAACATCTCGATGGATAAAGTCTCCCATTGATATTTTTTTTATTTTTTATTTTTTTTTTGGGGGGGGGGCACTATCATAGTTATAATTAGCCTTTTAGTAACACACATGTACCAGCATGTTATATAGCCGCATTCCTTTGAGGAATGCGCTAGCAATATAGTGGCTGAAACAGATGACTGAGTACGGTGAGAGCTGTCTGTTAATAAGCTCACAGCTAAATGCATTTAGCGCAGGTATAAATCGACTTACCGTTTACTATATTGGCTGATTAGGACTGACAATAATAATTTACGCTGTCAGCTAGAAAAGAACATAGGCAAATGTTTAAACCTTCTCTAAGAAAAAGGCAGGCATTTAAAGATGCTTGATCGCGGTCGGTGGAAATATGGCTCACACGAGTTAATTCCCTTGATTACAGCTATTTTAAGAGCACAAGTATGCAAAGGACTATGTTCACTTTTGACAAAAATCGGCCCTACGTCATATTTGAATCATATATTTCCGAATGTATATACGATATGGGTACTTCATAGAATAGTTTGTTTTTGCATGGGTATTAGTCTTTACTGTGTTTTAATGTAAAATCATGATGACATCATATACAGCGGATAACGTCGGTGATGTGCATCAATATTCCATACGAGTGACGTGTTGTGTTTTCGTACTACAGTGTATACAGAGACATACAAGAGGAAGAAGTTCATATTTTTTGACAGTTTACTATTAGTTATAGTATCCTAACAGTTTCTTTAAAATGGCGAACATTTTCTTATTCATTATGAGGCTGTTTGCATCAGGCGCCGTCAGTTTTCAGTTGTATCCTTGGGAATTACTTTCTTGGTAAAATTATTTAATGTATACTAAAGATTTGTTTCAGTAGTATAGTTAATTTTGTTAATGTTAGGTTTTATATATATATATATATATATATATATATATATATATATATATATATATATATATATATATGTATATATACATATAAGTTTCTATTATGTGGGTTCGAGTCTCGGCTAGGACAACATGGGTATGTGAGAAAGCTTGCAAGTAGTTTCTAGTTGGTCGGTTGTTCTTTCCGGGGTTTTCCCGTGTTCTTCCTGCACCAAATATACTGGCCGCCATGTATAGCCTATCATATCCTGAAAAATGGCGTTAAACCCACAAAAACCAAATAATTTTGCTTCTTCTTTTTATAAAGGCTGCATTTATTAAATTATTGCATGGCTAGCTGCTCGTTCATATTTGTGTTGAGCATGGATGTTTGACCAGGTGGGAAGCATCTAATACAACCTTAAGTGCATGTGTTTGAAATTTTATTTTTTGAACGACATACATTTCAAAAGCATATATAGTTGTTAGGAAAATATGCAATTATTGTATATATGTACAGTGTCTGCGTGTAGATATTTATGTACGTAAGCAACCATGCACATGATGAAAAAAACAACTCGCCTTTTGAAATATATGGCTTCCCCTCTGAAGATAAAAACAACAAAACAATCCGATGCCTTTCTTTTCTTTCATAATCAATGAGTACATGCAGAAAATACTTCCTCATAATTTGTATCATCAGTAAGGTTACAGTTACCCAGGATAAATATTGCAATCATATTTTATTTTATCACAAAGTGTATCAGATCGACTTCCGTGGTATACTCCCTATTCCTAATATCGCGTCTCGCCTAAATTCGCGTTAATCGGTAACATCTGAGTTTTTCGTACTTCCGAGTTCGTTGCTGCTGTAGTCAAGTGATTATCAAAATGTGTACATGTGGCACTTTAGCTTAACAGGAGAACAATTCGTCTTCCTAGCAGAGTGTTAATAAGAATTGAATGCTAATTTTGTACGCTTACTACTTGAAATCTTTTTCTTTTTCCCATCAATACCCACTCCACAAAATTACTCAGAATATTCGTAATAGCAATCCTCCATGCATAAGTGTCTCGCCTTATGATCGCCTGCTTCAAGTGCTTAAGTAGATTGTTTTGTGATCACATGATTCACATACTGTTTGATAACTGTGCTCATTGGAAAGTACGGGAAATATTAAGAGTCAAATATTTATTTTCTGTTCTTTAATAGCTCCCACGTATAATTAAGGCCTGGTGATGATGATGATGATGATGATGATGATGATGATGATGATGATGACGACGAATTTTATAATCAGTGCAAGCAAAAAAATTATATATGTTTCTATGAACATCTGCATTTCTGTATAATCAATGAATTTCTTTATAATGATATATCTTTCTGACTGTATATATTTTTGTCTCTTTTGTGTAGATGTGTAGGATCAAATATATATTCTCTTTATGTTACACGACTAGCAAAGTATCAACTATATGACGCAGATAAATTAAAAATAAGTAAATCTTCAACATTTTCTAAATTTGACAACATCCACCAAAGCACATCAGGAATTAGTAAACTTGGGGACAAATCACATTGGATATTGGAAATACATCAGGTGATGACATGAACACAGTCCCACACGACATTTACCTGGTATAAATTAATAAAATAATGATAAATCGAATAATTAACTTTCAAACTGAAGATAATGCAAGGAAAAAGACTTTTAAAAAATGAGAAACAAATTACGTTTTATAATAATAAAATGTATTTGACAGTGATTCAATCCACTTACAGTCTAAGTATCTTTAAGGTGATTCACAACCTAATTTAGAATTTAGTTAATAAAATGTATGGCTAAAATTGCACATTTGCCCATTATTTTGGATTTCCCTTCACTAAACTTAGCAAACAGTGTCGACCACTGGTTCAATGTGTTAAATATCCTCAATATCGCAAACATTGCACTGGTTTCCCTGCTTTAAACAAGAGATAGTAACGTCCGAAAAATGGTGTTTACTATGGGATCTGAATTTCGTAGGGCAAAGTGAAATTACTTATTGCATTCTTCGGAGAAGGCATGAAAGCATCGGCAACAGACGTGCTCTTTGCGTTCATTTTTGATACTGCTATAAACCATCCGGGAAAGATCTTTGATCATTACGTGTTGCTGCCTTTCATCTTCTGTTAGTAGTAACAGGTTGATGGCATTCTCCAGCGCTTTATCGGAGATGCGTATATGGTAAAGTGAGTGGTCCCATCCAAAGACGTAAACGGTGATGGTGGAGTTAAGGATCTCAAACTTAGTCACGTCAGAGACCTTCATCGGAAACTTAAGTTTATAAAATTGTGACCTTCTCTGATAAGTACTATACTTGCTGGTGCGTTCAAGATGATGGTCATCAGAAGGAAAGGGGGCAGAAAGGATGGCCCATTCAAAACATTGAGTGTCATTATTTTCTAAGTTGATGACGGCCCTTTTGGGAATCCACTTGGGCGTGGGTATATGCTCTTTACCTCAAAACTGGTGGTACTGTGAAATATATAGCTTACCTCCTCGCACCGCACTAGACACCACCCTGAGCTCTTGTTTGTAAACTTTTCCAGTCGCTTCTCGATCTTAGCTATGGCCTTAGCTACGAGTTCCTCGAGGTTATCGGCCAACATTGCCACTTCTGCTTGGCTGGCCAATAAGTAGGCCGGCATGGGGATAACGTCCTCCTTTGTGATCTCTTCTAACTGAGCCTTGACGCTGAAGTTAAACTTAACACCCTTCTTTCCTATTTCCCATGTGAGAGTGGTGATAAAGCCGATGGCTATGGCCCTGAGTATAGCTTAGGTAAGTCCACTTCTAGAGGGTGACCTCTTGATATCATGGTATCCTTTCCAGTACGACCCTCGTTTTGTGCGAGTGTTGGAAGAGGACATATCCTCGCAGGAATAGAATGGGACTTTGCTTCCTGAGAGGCCTTCCGCCTAGCCCGTCGTTTTGCTGATTTTGATAGCCTTAGTGGCTGTGGGGTTGGCTACCTTGCAGCCGGTGTAGGTCTTTGTGCTACCTGCCAATATTATCTCCAGCATATCATCGTATTCACTCTCGGTGATCTGATCTTCCCTGATTAAGGCATTGGTTCGCTCTGTGCTAGGCATGGCTATAGTGGGCGATGGTATCCTATAGTTTACTACCAATCAATAAACAAAAAATCGCTGCTGGTGGCTGTGGACTGCCGCTGAGGGCAGACGTATGTTTGTGAATATGTATTCTACTGTCCCTGGCCTGTCTCCAAATGGGTGACTGTTGGGATCATATGTAGATATGCTCTTGCTCCAGCGCGGTTCTAATACGGCTGTAAGTTGCTTTGCGCTTGGGATGAGCCTTGGCCTCAAGCTCGGTAAGGACCTTCTTATACTGTAAGTGGGCAGTGCTGGATTATGCGTCACAGCTTGTCGGCCTGGTGGCCATCTCCGCATCTATTGCATATGCGATGGACGGCAAGAGTCATTGCCCCCCCCCCCCACTTCCAACAGGTCAGGAGTCTGATGCCATTTCTTTATCTCTGAGCATGAACTGCGCAGTAAGTGTTAAAGCATTTCCTACCGCAGGGGGTTGTACAGCCTATGGTCATCTAGGCACATAACTGAGTTCCTTTGCGGAACATGTTTAATGACGGTATCCCATAGACCCCTGGCGTCTCTGACTGGTGTGTCGTTAATAGTCACCGACTTTATGTTATGCTACTTAGACCGCCAATCCCACCTCCACCCACCCCACAAAAGCCCCCAGGGTCTACTCTGATGCGACGTGGAACAACCCAGTAGCTCACCTGCTTCTGTGCTACCATGACCGCCAGAGGCCTGCATTAAACCCACCCTCCAACAACCCCTGGTTTCATGCAAAAACATTGCTGCTCTGTGACTTAGCATAATGTGATGCAAGATGAGGTCAAATCGACCATTTTCTACTACTGGGCAAAATAGATAATGAAAACGCACAAAAAAAAAAAAACAGAAACCGAAATAAATTTCACCACGTTGGGAAGATTTTATTCAAATCTTTCTTACACATATAAATGTACCGACTGTCGTAGTTATAGTACAGTGCCCAAATTTTAAGGGGAAAAAAAAGAATGCATGGAATTTTGACTCTAATTGTATTAACCATTTGCTATTAGGTGTTTCTTCTTTATCTGCGTAATGTCATAAAGTCTGCTTCCCGCAAAAAGAATGCAAATATTTGATAGTAATGGATCATATATGGTTATGTAATCGCCTAGTCGGGACAAAATTATTTATTGGCGTCCTAAAATGGGTTCCGCAACACAAACAATAGCTAATTTTGGTTCTTTTTTATTATAACCGCGTACACTTCATTTTTCCCTGTGCATTATATCATATCAGCATTATAGAGTAAGCGGAATCCGATTCGACCATATTAACAAATATGAAATAGTGGCATCGATTACTCACTCACTGTTAAGGAGCTTTGTAGTCAGAAAACAAAGAGATTTTGATCAGCTTTAATTGTTCACTTCTTACATATTTCCACTGTTTTCTATTTCTCTTACCTATTTTATTTATATATATCGCATTACGTTAATCAACGTCCATTGTTCTTTATCATCTATCAAAACTATCAATTTTTTACATGTATTTTATTTTGTCTATACAATGGTATACATACTCTATCTGGTGCAACTTGATGTATGATTATTTTAATGGATAGGACCCTCGATAAGTCTGGGTAACTTTTGGTCCTATCTCATTGCTATTTTTGTAAATTATAGCAATTCAATTTTTGAAGAAATAAAAGCAACAAAAATAAGAAAACAGCAAACAAATAAATAGTACCTTCCTTAGTGCATATGATATCACTCTTACATTATTGATTCGAATAATCCAAATGTATTAAGAGCTTACTGTGGTAATATTAAAGATAATACTAGCACGAGACAAGCTATATATCGTAATATATATATTATTTTTCTTCCTGCACTGTGTGTCGGTTTATTCTGCTAAGTTAAGTCAGATAACCTAAACCTCAAAGTAGTATTTAACCATTCAGTTACATTAAGTACTTATTGATCCCTGATCTGAAAGTTCCTGTAACTTTTCTCAACCACTCTTATTGTACTTTTGTAAAGCAATTGATCGTGAACCTTGGGCGTCATTTGTTCAAGTCTTGTTACGTCATTTTTAAAAGTAAGTAATGCATTTATATGGTTATATTATAAATAAGAAAGATGCTTGTCAGTATATGTTGAATTACGGATTAAAGACGATTAATGTTTTCTTTGTTTGCTTTTCCTTTTTCTTTTTTTTTTCTTTCTTTCTACATTGTAATATTTATTTCCGTTCCAGTTAGGGAAACATGAAAACGAATTGGTTCAGCTGCCGGATATAATACATAATGTGTGACTTTAACACCACTGTCGACTCATGTAGCATATACGAACTGAGAAAGATTGGTTGGTAGTATGATCAAAAAGATTTTTTGGTGAGAAAAATTTCAAGACGTAGTGTCACATTAGATGAGGCAGGATGAAATGAATGAACAGAATAGAGCAATTATCAAGTTTCATATCAGCAACTAGTGCGGAGGAGGACATTTTAAAAAAAAATATTAAAGATCACGGACAGTTGAAAAGATAAGGATAGTGGAATCAGTAAATGAGTGTCTTAAGAAAGTGGTCCTAACCGTGCAAAAATGTAGTGTCATCATTTTGATACATGGTTGGTCTATACAGCCATCCCTCAAAGGTAATGTTTAACTAATCATATGCAGTATGGAAGAAAATTGTAAATGTTTGTATATATATATATATATATATATATATATATATATATATATATATATATATATATACGTCAAAGCGGAAAGTGATTTCATTCGACTCTAGAAGAGGATGGATGATTATATGAAGTAAAATTATATGGAGAAAAAATTGTTTCATACAGGTTAGGGGATTTATTTTATCCCTCCCCTACTGAGATTCAAACCCAGGTCAGCGAGATACGGCACCCATTGCCCTGCCTGTATGCACTAATCTACACCCTCTCGACTCAAAGTGTGTCTGGACTGAAGAATGTGATCCATATTTCAAGACTTTAAAGCTGATTTAATTGCATCTCCATTCTGTGCTATCCTGATTTTGAAAAATAATGTCTTTGTAGATTGATTCAAACAGTCTATGCATAGCCTATATTTTAGGGCAGAAAGATGACATAGGTAGAGAAAGGGTTGTTGCTTATGGGAAAGAGGTTTAAGAACTGCCAAGAAGAACCTGGAAATTATCGACCTTAAAGGTCTAGCCTTGATAGAAGGTATACGTCATTTCCATATGTACCCAAAAAAGGTCTTGGCAGAATGTATAAAAAAGGACCATCCGACAGTAGTAGACACAATTGAGTACATACTTGGAAAAGGTATTCGTTTCCTATTGTAATACAAAAGGGGGGAGAGACACAAGAGTGGCAGAATAGAAAAGTAGTTAACATCACCTGAATATATTTCCAATGAATTCTTCCTACCATATCATGATGCTTTCACAGCAGGTCAACGTGTTACTGAAAACACATACCATGCAATTCGATTAAAATATTGTTGACCTAACATACCTCGGGGGTATTCAGTATGATGTTAAATCATATGAGACTGGTCAGCGAGGTAATCTAGATATGTATGACAGAGATTCCATAAAGCCACATCAAGTAGGATATGTATTTAGCCGTATTTACATAGATGTCATGGGTCCCCTCCCAAAAAATGACATTGGGGAAAGATTGGTCCTATTATTTGTTGATGAGTTCAGCAAGTGGCCAGAGGAATTCTCTCTAAGAAAAGGCAAGGGAGGTGAGATAACAAGGATTCTTTACAAAGAGATTATTTGACGGTATGTGTCACCCAGTGGCGGTGCGAGGGTTTGAAGCGCCCGGGGGCAATGTTCTTTAGTGGCGCTGCTACTTTGCCACAGAGAACAGTTTTTATGTCAGTTGCCAACCACCAACCCCTCCTCCATATAAGCACTGAAACCAGGGGTTTAGATGGCGGGGTGGGTACATTTAAAAAATAACCTCCCCTCCCCATCTAGGCACTGATACCAGGGGCTTAGATGGCGGGGGGATGCATTTTTTTAAAAAAAGCTCCCGACGGGGCCTACGCCACACCCAGCGCTCGGGGGCAATTGTCACCCACCACCACCACGACCACCGACACTCCCTCGCGACGTCACTGGCGTCATCGGAGTCCACTGTTACTTAACAAGGTCAAAATTGTAGATCGCGTTTCATCAAAAGAGTTCTGTAATATTTACAAGTACTCAAATTTCCAAACAGAAGAAAATCCAGCTTGCCTGCACACAAACGAAAGTAGTTTAACCATTCTCAGGGCCTTGTTTTGTGAAATGCAGTCAGCCTGGCTAAATATGTTGCAAAGTGTGATGCTTAATTATAGGGTCAATCCTTCCTTTAACACATTGAACGCAGTTTTCACCTTATTTTCTTCAATTTGGATGAGAATATAGCCTGATCAGCGCCATTACTACTGACAAGTAGCACAGTGTTAATACCCTCCTCAACATTGTGGAGATCAGCTGAATCCCATATATCTAAAATCATTAAACATCATGAGTTGTATAGAAAAATAACTAGAAAAAATAGCGAAAGGGCTTAAGCTAAGTAAAAACAACAACACAGTAATAATACCAAAGCACCTGAATTTTATTTGTGGCAGACAGTGTGGCTATACTGTTCAAAACTTCTTGTATGTATATCTTCTAAAATTGCGTCAGAAATGCAGTAGTCCATACTACATCACACGGGTTGTAAGAAATCACAGATGGATACATTTAACGATGTATAGAATCGATCATATTGTATCACGCAAAGGGATCTCACTACCGAGTTAATTAAACTATACCTAGCGTGAGTCTAGCGTGAAGTCGATGTTTTGCCTATTTCCAAGGACCTCAAGATAACAGTCGTTGTCAACTGAAGGGCTCTTAAACGATCAAATGCTGCAAATAATTTTACTCTAATCGACTAATTCCTGTCGACACATTCAGGAGACTTAATTTCACATTTGCATGGTTTTTCTTGCTTCACATTCGCATGATTTATCAGTACGCTTTTCTAAGCCACAGACTAGTATTTTATGCCACGTACTACTAAACATAATAAAAACACCTAATACAAAGAAGTATTCCTATCTCAAGTTACTAAACTTTTATACTTGAAAATATTTCGAGAACTCCTAGGGTTCTTTTTACAAACTAATCCATGTTACCATGTAGGCTCGTGAATACTGTACATTATGATGTCTGATCCTAGTAATTGGCTAATTACTCGGTTGGAGAAATATCTTCCCAACACCGACTTCCCATAATCAAAGAAATAATCACTAATATCTAACAAAGCTATTAGCGGAGATGCAAATACAAATACCACATACCCTATGTTTGTTATATTATAATTCACAATTTGATTTTTATTATGCATTGTCAATAACTATCAAATGAAAACCTAGTTATAATGTTAAAAGTTAAAAGTTATAATTCGCTCCAATCAAAATTCAAACCCTTGCCACCAGTAACTGCGCCAATCGCTAAGCTAAACTATCAAAATTATATTGATAAATTGCGATTAGAAAGAGGCACAAAGAGGATGGACATTATTTCGAAACTTTGCTACAGTGAATTAGCGTAGGTGGGTGTGTCTTTAAAAATGTGAAAACATATTCCAGCCAATGGTGATTTACATTATACACCTGAAATGTCAAGTATAATATGTTATGTTAGCTGCAAAGGACCAACGAAATACTGAGGTATTTATTGATTTTTCCATCAAATATCTTAAAGACGAATCGAGTTGTGCTCTTTCCATGTTTCATATCAAACATCATATTAAAAATGAAGGCATAAGATTCATATTGCTAACGTTTATCTGGACACATGGCAAATTAATTGATTTCTCTGGCAATCGACAGACAAGCAATGGACGATATAGATTACGATATTATATCCAGTGTTAATTTTCAGATAATTTGATAGCACTGAGTGTAACAAAACAGCTGCAACTGTCATTCCACTTCCTCTGAAGATACATAGTTAGATATGTGCATTTTTTAAAACTAAAAAATATACTTACCTTCTTTACTGTTGTATCAAATAAATTCGCCAGACGATATATCTTCGGATTGAAGAACAAATCAAATATCTCACACTGATTAGTTGTTTATATATTTCTTTATAGAATGGTAAGAGATTATAGATACGGATCCTTAAATAATTCAGCAAATAAATGCGGGATCCAGTCTGTTATTCTATAAGTTGTTGTCAAGCTTAACACGAAGGAGCAAGATATGTGCGAGGATGTCAGTAAGCATTTCGGTTCTACACGTGATCTTTAACATGACTTATATAATTTATATCCTCTTCAACAGTAACTACTGCAGTCAGTACGACATACGTGACACCGATTGAATTGTATACGTCTAATTCCTGTTACGATTTTAATTCAACCGGGACCAAGACGCAATGATTAGAATATGAAATTGTCCACACGAACAAAGCGTCTACACTATGCGTCCATATTTTTCCATCCGCCCACTCATCCATATGTCCATCGAGTCATCCTTCCAACCATCTATCTATATAATATATATATATATATATATATATATATATATATATATATATATATATATATATATATATATATATATATATATATATATATTTGTGGGATCACTGAGATAGACAATATCTTTGCTAACCATCCGTTCATACAGCCATGCAGCCGAGGGTCTATCCAGCTAGCTACATAGCTATCCATCTATCCTTTAGTACATCTCCTATCTATCTATCAACAAAATGGTATATATATATATATATATATATATATATATATATATATATATATATATGCATACATACATACATGCATACATACATGCATACATGCATACTTACTGGTATCCACCAGACAGAGTGAAAAGTACTATCCCTGGATCATACATGAATATGCGTGATAATATCAAGTGAAATTATATATGGAGAAATAATAAATTAATATTATCATATAGGTTAGGGATTTTATAATTCATCTCCTACTGGGGATCGAACTGGGGTTCCCAGGCTACAACATTCATCGTAATGCCTGCAAGCAGCAATCCCCATACTCTCACTCGCAAGCTTAAAAGTTATTTTTCTTTTAGTGTATCCTTTTTAGATTTTAATATACATGAAATTTAATATGTAATTTGATGTTTTGACTGACTTGTTTAACGTATTCGTATTAATCGTGCATTATGTTATACATTCTGTGTGGCTGGTTGACATATTTGTAAAGCCCGGATTAACTGCATTCGTAAAATTAATCTCAACACGGTGGAGTTTCTTAATTCTCATTCAATCGCGTTTTCAAGACTTCCATTTAATCAAATGATTTTAGTGAATGAAGACAATCTTTCACAAGTTCAGTTTGTTTCTCATCAAACGGAGTATGGCATAACAAATGATACAAATAGCAATTAAAATTAAACTCTTACTTAAAAGGATTGACATTGTAATAAACATAGGGTATGTGCTATTTGTATTTACGTCTCCATTTATAGCTTTGTTAGATTTTAGTGATTATTTGTTTGATTATGGGGAGTCGGTGTGTGGTCATTAGATGATAAGACGAAAAATATTTTTAGTTTCAGTTGACAACGACTGTTGTCATGAGGTCCTTGGAAATAGGTGAAACATGGACTATCAAAGCCAGACTTACGCAGATGTTTGATTCGCTCGGCAGAGAGACTCCTTGCGTGTAACAATATGTTTGATTTGTAATTTGCCCTTCTCATTTATGCTTCACATCACCTTGTGTTTTCTTTTAAAAAAATCTTTGTTTCACTTATTATTTATATTTCAGTAATAATTTATAACACAAAATCTATCATTCCATTACATTTCTAAATTGTCAATGTTTACTCTAAAAGACTGTTCATTATCTTTGAAAGAACCCTTGCAATAGTGAGTACTGTCTTATATAGATATCACTTCTTATTTTTAGACGATTTATACAATAATTCTGAACATTCTGTAACTGGACGAAGCCGGGTTGGAATTTGATCTAGCGAAGACAATGAACATATTTTCGTGAATGAGATGTTTATTTGTAATGTAACTGAACAATGAATGAATCTGACACCATACTAGTGCGCATAAGATCCAACAATGGATTTATAAAAATAATACGCACAGGTTCAAAAACGGATATAAAAATATGATATCGTTCCTAAATGGAACAAATCAGAGCATGTAACTTCAACGAGTGATCAAACAAGAATCAACGTATGGAACTTATAAACAAATATGATTGATATATGGATCTATCACCATCGATGATCAATGTATAGCATTTATAAACAAATATGATTGATATATGGATCTATAACCATGGATGATCAATGTATTGAATTGTACACACATATGAACAATGTACGGATCATCAACAAGTAAGATGTATGTATTATTTATTTTCACTCGTATAACGATATTGAATTATATTTTCACCCATATAGTGATATTGAATAATATTGGTTCAAAATGGAACCTATATGTATCTCATGGCGTCTAGCCGACGATCACGATGGATTTACGGTTCCACGCCTCTCGTCGAATGGTCAAGGAGCAACTACGCATACCGCTCCTCCCAGTCTGCCTAGGGATCCTTCGAGATCCTCCTTATTACCTTCAGACCCATCTCTGCCCCTTCATACCGAGTAACCCAATACCGTCCTCTGAGCCAACGTCACAACCGACCGCAGCATCCGGGTTGCACGAAACCCTACAGAGTTCTACGAATCCCAGTGAAACAGCTAAAAGTACAACGACTGAGCCGTATAGTACATGAGACACGGTTAAGTGCGAATACAATAATATACATTTCGCATGCGCGCTTATGTATTGGCTTCGTTACACATTGAATTATTTCATCAGAACTATTGTAAAAGATTACTTTTATAATAACCACCTTCGTACATGAATCTGTGTCTGACAATTATAATCTCACTGGACAATAACAAGTTGAACACTACTTATTCTTTAATGCATGCAAATTATATTTGAATTCAATTTGTCTCTTTAGTTATAAAAGTGGCTAATTTGAAACAGATAATACGATTATCTGATAAGATGGCGTTATTTGACATAGGTTTGACTTTCTAGAAAATTTCGAATGAATTCCCAAGCATTCAATGTATAAATCAATTTTATCACACGGATATCCAGAAAAAAACCAATTTTACGTTTCACACACCTCTACAGCTGAACGTTGCTTCCCTAAAATGTACATCTTCCTGACAAAACTCGTCAGTATTATGATAATACAGCGATAATTTACTATGTAATTACACTAGTTATGGTCGAATCTGCAGCCTGGGAACTCGAGATAATCGGGTTTCTCACTGGTGGCACTTTGCGCGTGCATCAGTGGGTAAACCAAACTCAGTTTTCTAAAAATAGCTATGGATAAAATTAACCCACCCTAGTGGAAAGGCTGTATGCATGTTCGTTCATATACAATGCATACACATTTTACTACACATAATTCCGTGACACATTCAATAACTTTACATTTTCAGCCTGTCTACACGGGTAGTAATAGTTTATAAGTTTATCGATGAAAAAATAAACAAAATTTAAATTATACATGCATAAACCCTTGTATAGATATTAATTGGTTTTATTAACGTATTATCAATATTATAGTCTTATAAGAAAACATTATTGTAGCCTGATTTCATGCTTAATGACAATATGACATCTTTGAACACAATGAGGATTAATTATATAACACATGGAAAAGGTTGTCATGGTGATAATATCCTATTTTCTGGATAAGATTATTTAAATGAGGAAGTACAATATTGCTCTGACCAAAAACGTTATATCAATCATAATCATCGGGGGAAAAAGCCATTGTTGTTGTATACAAATTTTATTTTACGCTGATCGGTCAAAGTATGATGCTATTTTCCATTTCAATTCATGATGAATATTACTTTGCTACGTTCACAATAAATTGTAGACCTTTCCGGTATAATGTTTTCCATATTTACCTCCCCATGGCGTCTTCGTGTCACTAGCCGCTTCTGTCATTAATGTACTGATTACGGTCACTGATTATATATGAATCACAATTATTTTGTCCTGGTCAGTATCCACGAATGTAGTCTCTATCTATTTGTAGAGTCGTTTCCCCCCCCCCCCTCTCTCTCTCTCTCTGGTGAACCTTGGTTTACAGTTAGGCATTTCTGCTACTGGTCTAAAGGAAATAGTTTTCTCTCATAAATATGAGGAGTATGGCTTTATTCTCTGTATGTATTTTGTCTACATTGTACATTGCATTATCAGCCATTAATGATGTCCCCAAACCGAAATCTGTGACCCATGGCACGTTCCTACTTTTATAGTTTAGTCTTTTCAGAAAATGCGGAATAGCATATGGTAAGAACTTAGCTGTAAATTTTCTAGGAAGATACATTTTATTAACATATGATTTATTTGAATTTAAACACACTGGAAAGTTCTATACTGAACAGCAAATGTAGAGGAAATGTGAGTAAAATAATTGTGCACACAGTCCATACATGCCTGATCAAAGAAAGGCTTATTTAGAAAAAAAAAAAAAAAAAAAAAAAAAAAAAAAAGAGACGATACCGCAAACACTTCCGTGTTCCTTTATTACTATAAATTAACTATTTCCACAAAAAGATTTAAATATCTACTCTCAAATATTCAACAGTTTCATAAAAACAGAAGAAAACAACAATGCCACTTTAATCATAACAACTACGTTCACTTAATGCCATTGTCCGATTTCTGAAAAGTCATCGTGCAGGAATATTTAGCAATAACCAAACTGTAGCTTCAATTTAAATAATACTTAGACAATAAACGTTCTGATTTTAACTTTTAGAGGAATTTTAAAAGCTGAAAAATTATCTGTCCAGAAACGACATCGAAATGACCGAGTTATCGGCATATCTATTTGAAACACATACCTGGTTTAAATGCGACTAGCTTTAGATACTATGGTGGTACTCAATTATATATGCAAAATACCTAAGATTTACAAATCCAGCTATTATACCGATCGAGTTATTTCAGTCCGTTACTATTAATATAAGTTCTAGACTATATGAATATTGATCTGTACTTCCTGGTTGTTCACTATGTATAAAACAGTGCAGATTTAATTTCTAAACAATATTCTTGCGAAAAAAAAAAGACTTTAAACATGGCGAGTGAGCTTTTCTTTAAAAAAATAAAATAGGTGGTGAGCCTGCTTTCTTAAAAAAAATGGTGAGCCAGCTTTCTTTAAAAAAAATGGTAAATGGTCAAACGGTTATCCTACTTTTTAAAAAAAAATAGAAGTGTGGCAGCTTTTATACAAAAATAAAAATTAATTGTGAGCCAGCTTTTTTATAGATTAAACGTTTAAAAAATGTAGGTGAATCAGCTGTGTCAAAATATTTGAAAAGTAGTATTCATACGCCTATAGGAGTGCTTTTTGAAGAAACAAAACATGTTGGTGAGCAAGGAATTCTTTTCACAAATCTTGAAAACCGGTTGGAGGTGGTTGGCTGAGGAAAGAGTCGCGTTTCTATCCATTTTAACCTCTTGATATGTCATCACTTATTAAAATACAATATTTCTGAAGAAAAAATATTTTAAATTTCGGCTTATTTTTGAGATTTCGTCATAATTTTGGGGAATAAATAACAATTTCCTCGTTTTCTCCCTATGATAAATAATTAATGATCTTTACAAATAATAAATGGATTAGAAAAGAAGTTAACGATAAATTGATGTTGGGGTCTCAAGTGTTTTCATCATCTGCATTTCTTTTTTCTTGTTATTCGTTGTAATAAACACTTCGCTGTGTAGTAAACCTCAGCTTTTCTGATTGGACATGTTGGAAAAGACTACAATTTAGTAATAATGAAAGTGAGAGCATTTATTTATTTTCTTTTACAGTAGAGTTATTTTTCCAAGATCTCAAACATATTGAGAATAAATTATTATTTTTGATAGACAAAATAATTTATATCTTTAAAGTCTTCAGTTCATTTAAAAACTTGACATGCACTAAATAGAATGTTATTAATTGACTCATTAATTAATAGCGGATATTTTCTTTTCAGACCTTATACCAGATAAATTTCATCGTGTGGTACAAAAAACGTGATATTTACGCAGGAAAAGAAAATATTCCTTTTATATATCACTCTTCAGCCCCCCCCCCCTTTGTTTATAACTTCCCATCACTTTGATCAGTATTCATAGACTGATCATAACATATCAGCGATTTAAGAGACCAGTAGTTTTGAGAAGATATATATCTATATGTTGCAATAAATTACATTTTTGAAATTCTGTAAATTATTTTACCTTATCTGACCACAAGGCAAGCAAAAGTCAACAAATGCATCACACCGTGTTTTTAACATTATTGTCAAGGGGGTAGAGGGGAAATAACTTGAACGAAGCATTCGTATCTTTTGCTTGCTTCTTGAAGTATAAACGAAGTAAAAAGAATACATTTCATTGAGTCCCCACAATACCTTCAACTGATTACGATAGTTTTTGATGATCCTAAATATCACGTAAAACTGACTGAATTAAACACAGATCGAATGAAGGCACATTTAAAGACAAATACAAGAACGGACATATGCACATACTTTGGGTAGTGATCGAGCTGGGGAATATTCAAAGCTAAATGCATTCAACCAGATTTAATGATGTCGGCTGAAAGATGCGCTAAATAATATATACAAATGCAACATAATACAAAAGACAGCTATACAATTAATCTTTCATGGTAAAAGTGTAATTATTTAGGTTGTGCACAAAACAAGCATAATATAATGTAAGACTTATTGACACAGACGTACATACAATAAATGCCTTCTTTGATTCTTAATTGTTGATGTAAAGGAAAGCACTGATTCGTTTGATAAATACTAGTACATTCAGGATTTTTAGGATTTTCCCCATTGCGATAATCCACGTAACTCCACAAAACTTATACTTTATCTACGTTGGCTTCCCTTGAAATTTAAGGATGCATAACTGACAATACCTTGTTCAAGCTAACTGATCCACGAGACTACCATCGCACCCCTGCAACAGTGCCTCCATTTAAGAAGAATGTGCAGACAATGGATGCCACAAGCAATCAACAATTGTCAGTGTCTATTGGTCTACATGCCTAAGGAAATAGTTCTTATCTATGAGTGTTTTTCAGATGTTTCATTCTTATGAACTCTCACCCAACGACAGCGGACGCAACCCATGACAAACACGTTGCCTCCGCTTGGTCGCCTCTTACAACAGACAATAAAACGCACTTGACCTATTCTACATCCTCGAGCCCACAGGGACTACCATTCGAACAGACGCACTCCTTGATTCACAGACGACCCGCATCACGCTTTAGCTTTAGTCTTGAAGAAGCGAGAGACATGAATTAGAACAGCTGGAAGACAGCTATTGTATAGTAAACACCTATTTTAAAAGTAGACCCCTAACTGAGATTATCGTTAAACAGAACGCACACAAATTATCCAAAACTGGGCCGCCCGAGGAGAGTTTTAACAAAATTAATAATGTTTTTGCTTTGTTTCAACGGCACTTTAAACACCTTATGGCTAAATTATGACGAGGTAGTGGGAGCTAATGCTTTCCCAAGGAGACACATAGGCTACAGAACCGAGCTGGCCTGGGCGGGTATCAAACCCTTGGATTACGAGTACGACATTCCCCGTTTAAGGAGAGGTCATGTAGTAACTATCTAGTTCGTGTCCTTGTTTATAAACAACATATTTTCCTTCTACGGTCCTCAATATTGTACGGCACATGCACTAGATAAAGACGGTCCTCAATAATGTACGGCACATGCACTAGATAAAGACGGTCCTCAATATTGTACGGCACATGCACTAGATAAAGACGCAGATAAAGCCATGAATATGACAGTGCTATACTTTAAATGTCTACAGTAAACGTCTAAATAATTTTAAATGATGATTATTCCTTGATGCCCTTGTGGAAAGAATAAGCCGATTGTCCCAACAAACTTTCCGCGAGATCGTATTGAACCTTTAAGACGTAAATCTGTCAAAACGAGTCGCTCTGAGTGGCATTACTTGAGAAAACTTTTAACATACTTTCTTAACCAGAGTATGACGTATTGCACTCTTTATAACGCAATAAGATTTTAACTAGTCGCCCTAAATATAGCATCGCACAGTCGCCTAAGTAGTATCGCACAATCACGCAAAATATTATCCCACGAATAAATTGTACAGATACTTGGTTGATATATACTTTATATCTTTGTATCTAATTTTGTCTGCAAATCTGGACAGAGCGACCTTGCGTTTTTTTTTTTTTTTTTTTTTTGTTTTTTTTTTTTTTAATTTAATTCCGCTGAGATAAAAAATGAAACTGAAATAATGTGTTACCCCACCCCAAACCCACCTCACACCCCGTTTGCCTTGAACATTTCGTTGATATCTAAAGGAGTTGGTATGTAATTAATCCAATATAAATCTAAAATTGAGAAATTATTTCCCTGTTTAAGAACGTTTCTTTTTAAAGACTAGCACAAAGAGTCGTCCAAATTGACATGAGCAGGCCCTTTTTAATACTAATATGTGCCATAAGATAAACAATGAAAAGTAAAAAAAGAAAGAAAATGTATGAAAAAGTCTTTAAACAAAAATACCTCCTTCAAACGAAAAAGATATCATAACGCAAATATAACCTCTTTGTATTTCTATCAATATTTCGATCTTTGTATTCTTGAAGTAAGTAGGATAGTCAAATCTCGTTTTCATTGACGATGTACTTCACTGGTTATCTTAGTTTAACTATCAGTAGTATAGATAGTGATCATCCTAGACCATCGACAAAGGGGATCATTTTTGAACTTTGAATCGTCAAGACAGGAGGTGTTTATTTTAAATTCACTCAGACACACCATTTTTCTGCACATTTTAACATTAAGTAAATATATAATTGTACAAGATTTACTTTAAATATGTAATAACATATTTATAAAGAATAGTAATTCATACGTTTGTATAAAGGTGAGTAATGTCGGTTTGCTCACCCAAACATTGGTTTAGTATCGCAACATAATGAAAATAATAAAAAGATAAAAATGGCACCAAACAGAGGAAACTCAATGGTTGAGGCTGTTGAAAAATATAAAGAAAAAAAAGCCGTACAAAACACAGTATGACAAAGGTAAATATATTAAAACATCTACATTGATGTACGTTTGAAAATCGAGATACGTTCAAAGGTAATTACCACCTCTTTGTCTTTTATTGTAGACGTTTTCTCTTGGAACTCGAATAAACAGACAAAATGTCAACACAAATTTCAAGAGGAAATTATATAAATTTGGTGAAGATGATACGTTTGTAATAGTTTTAAAACGTATTGATTCCTGCCTAAAGAAAATAAATGGTAAAGTCGATGTTGCTTCCTAGAGAAATAATAAAATTCAAATATTCCACTTAAAAAATATTCCATTTTTATGTGCGTGATAATTGCTAAACAATTGATTAGAAATAAGCATGCCTAATAAACTCTCCTATGATATCTGCCGGGGTGGTAAAGTTAACGGTCCTTTATATCGCTCCAGATCATTTTAGTATGACAATAATATAAGAGGCCACTCATACCAGAGAAAAGTAAAACAAGAAAAATTATGTATTGGATATCGTGTCTACTAAAATGTCAAAAATCTTGCAGGTTCTTCCGTAAATCTGTTTCCCGTTATATCGATAATTTACACGGAAGAATAACTTTTGCTTATTTTTGCGGTCTGAATGGAACAAAAGCTTTAAAAATTGGCAATTGTATGTTAGTTAATAACTGATTTCACTTACATAAGGATAAGGTCTTACAACCGATCGATTGCATTGCTGCCCCCTCCCCCTCCCCCCCCCCCCGCCTGTGGTTTAATGAAATTTCAAGCTTATTTAATTAGTCTTTCTTTTCTGCTAGGCTCGAAATCTACCTTTGTTCTCATAATTGTCGTAATTGTGCAATATAAATTGCTTTGTGCTTGGTAGTACAAGTACATAACATATATCCTTGCTCGCTGATTCCCTTGCAACGAATATCTTCTTTGTTCCAGAAAGCTAATATACCACTACTGTTAAGAGTCATACGTTTTCTAGTGTCAGCTGCCTCCTCATTTTTTCCCGTGTCTACAATAATTATTTTATCGAGAAGCGCCCATACGCAGGAGAGTATAGTCGTATTGTATGTGTCTTCTAGGCGCTGTTGCAAAGTTCCTTCCAATTTGACCATAATCTATTAAATAAATTTCCATATAATAAATTAGCACCAACTGTAGCAGCTATAACAATAGCATTGCAGTGACGAAGCCTTCAAAGTTAACTCTTCTGACAGGAACATATGACCAAAATTGTATTTGCTGTAGGAATTTCAATGACATATTTCTAGTTCATTATCAAATGATCACGAAACAAAAATAACAAATTGATATGCAAGAAATGATGATATGAGAGAAAGATATAAAATAAAAAGATTCGAAAGGAATAAGTGCCTTGATAATACATGGATAAGCAATAGTGTATTGATAATATTAGGCCAATCAGACGGGATTTGAGAATACATGAATTAAAGAAGAGGTCTTAGAATATTTGGTTTGTGTTTTATCATATGTGTCTTATAAACATTGAATAACATAAAATATAAGAGTACCTTGAGAATACTGTTATCGTTTCTCTTTTTTAATGGACGTGTACACGTGCCACATGACTATGCATACTTATAGACTGTAAAGTAGAAAGTTCTATGTAAACAACTATTTTTCTCTTGCTCTACAGATGCTCCAGACGAGTACTTGTGACTGTACTTTTTAAGCAAAATATAACTTCACTAAGATTATAGGATCTGTATGCCTAAGAGTCATAATCCAAATACAACCTCACTAAGACAATTGGATTTGTATGCCTAAGAATCATAATCAAAATGAAACCTCAATAAGATTACTGGATCTGATTGCCTAGAGGTCATAATCAAAATACAACCTCAGTAAGATTATTGAATCTGTATGTCTAAGAGTCATAATCAAAATAAATTGTAGGTTAATAGTGTCAAGCCATATACAAATCTTGTACATGATTTTTAATACAAGCTTCTATTGTATCTCAGCCAATAGCACAACCCTTTGAATGAATCTGAAACTGGTTTTGCCTTCTGTTTAAATTATCAAAATTGTATGAACTGTTCTAAGTACAGAATGAAAAAGGATAATGTTGAACGGTGTTGACTCAAACACCGACCTGTCGGTGGGGCAGGGAGAGGGCAAAAGGTATCCCCATGTCGTTGAACACAGGTTTCCATAGTCTTTCACCATTTTTCTGCCTTAATTATGATATTTTCTTGGATAGCCATTTCACCGTCACTGTAAAATTGACATTGCTTACAAACATGGAATTTTATTTCGTCAAAGCTATACATTTAGATTTTAAAAATTTGTGTACAAAATTTACCTGTTATTGTTTGATGCATGCTACCTTTTCTCTAGATTTTATTCGTACAACATTTATGTTCTCCTGGTATCCAAATGTAAAATTATTGCTTTATTTTTAAGTGTGAAACTAATTAAGCAATCTAGGACGTAAGAACTGACATATTAAATTCATACTCATCTTCCAATATTTTACGATGTGGTTCGAGAATGAAATGTAAGTAAGAATCCAAGAATAAACCAACTATAACGTGATTTTCTTTTATTTTGGGATTCTTCCTTCCAATGGGCACGAAGGACTTATTTTAGCAACAGTCCCATCTTTCAAAGCTAGATACACGTACAAAAAAAACTATTATCAGTTTTGTAACGCCCATCCGCCGAACCAGTAATCTAAAAGCAGTCAACACGTCCCTCAGTGCTGACCCCTTAAATATCAGCTGCGAACGCAATTCTACGTATGTGTGACATCTAGGTGGTTCACGTTAAAGATGTTGAAGAAGACACCGACGTCTTTTGATGTAAGTCTTTAAGCACGATTCGAGATGCATTCACAATAAATCCCCGGAACCTCTATATTTAAACCGGTGGCTCCGTAACTTCAACTTTTGTACGAAAACCATTCTTCTTCTTTCATTCACAGTCACCATGACCGCTAACCTTCTGGACCTAACATTTACAGGTTTCTTCCTACCCAAGTGCAAGCCATCTGCAAAGTTTGGTCGAGGTCTGAGATGTAGAAAGTAATAATTTTATGCAGAAACTATTTTTTATCTTTCACTCAGAGTGACCTTAACCTTCGATCCTTTGGCCCCAAAATGCTTCTTCATTACCACAAATGCGAGACGTCCTTAAAATTTCGTAACTGTAGATGGGAGAGGACTCGAGTTATTGAGCCGAAACCATTCTTCTTCTTTCAGTCACAGTGACCTTGAGCTTTACCGTTTCTGCCTCGAAATCAAACGAGGTTTTTCCTTATAAGGCTTCCACTTGGGTATCAGTAGAGGCAATCAGAATTAGTGTGCCGAAACGAAATTGGTATCAGACTGGGGTACAAATTGACGGACGGACGCGGGACAGACGAACAGAGGGACAGACTAATAACATAACATAACACCTCAGTCTTATCGCGGGTGTATACAAAATCCAAATGCCTCGCATTGTATTAAAAAAATGTAGAAGTGTCTCAAGTTAAAGTAAATAGATCAAAGTAGAAATGGATAAAATATTGCTGATAAGAAAAGTATTAAAATTCCAAACTCTAAATTACATTATTTTGATATATTTATTTCCTTTGTGTAACCATTAATAACCATTAGCACTTAACTATTGGCGTATCAGGAAAAAGGTAAACTAAATTTCAATATCGTTCTTGATGTAGAAATGTTCGTAATCTAACTACACTCTTTACAAATGTGCAAATGAAACAAACTAACATATAATAAACTTAAACTTCATTTTACAATAACTTCTGGTGTACGTTACAAATCGAATCAAGTATGAAAATACACGTTTAATTTATTTTCTTAAAAGAAAGCTATAATTACTTAACAAACACGTAAAACCAATATGAAATGTCATATGTGAAAAGAAATAAAAAAATCAATTAAATAAATAATAGCCGAAAGCTACTCATATTAGGTCAAAAATAGTATATAGTATAAGAAGTTGCAGATTCGATGCCTTTGTCCACACTAAACTGCGTGCACGCTTTATATAAAATCTTATGTAGTGGGATGCATCAAATTCATACTTTTCATGCACTACCATTAAGGTCAGTTGAACATATTGCTCAATAAAATACGTGAACTAGTGTTACAGAGAATAACATCTTGAGACTGAGATAACATTAGAATCAGTTTCTAAATTTGGTATGTATGTATTAGGGTACAACAGCACATAAGGACAATGATGGCAATATGGTGCCGTTAAATAAAGTTCTCAAAGATTAAATATCAAAACTTGCACTGTCAAGGTAGAGTTTGGAGTCATCGTGAATTCAATGCAATAGGCATTCGTGCATGTAAATTGTTTAGATTTCGAAAAGTGTAACCCATTTTCTTCTGCCAATTTCTAAACTCAGTTTAAGAATATCGGTAGTTGACGTTGAATCGTATGCACAATATTTGATCTTTAGCAGATCAAATAGACGTCGCTATATAATAAGCACTCAGTCGTCAGTACATGGATTAGAGAATTTCACTATGTTGTTAATTATGGTTTTGAAAAGGGTGACTGGCGATAGGTTGACTTGCGGTATTCCTATATCCTGAACATATCTTTCAGAAAGGGTGGTACCTACCTTAACCCTGAAATTTCCATCTTTCAAAAATTGTGATATAAAGACTGACAGGCGGCCGATTAGATCCAGGTTCAAGCACTCAGTCGTCAGTACATGGATTAGAGTATTTCACTATGTTGTTAATTATGGTTTTGAAAAGGGTGACTGATGATAGGTTGCCTTGAGCCATTCCTATATCCTGAGAATATCTTTCAGAAAGGGTTGTACCTACCTGAACCCTGAAATTCCCATCTTTCAAAATATTGGATATAAAGACTGGAACATGGCCGATTAGATCAAGGTTCAATCTATTGGGTTGTAGATCCATCGGTGTCAGGAATCTCCGTGTCAAATAATGGCAATTATATGTTCTTTCTATATGACATTTTCCTAAAAAAAAATGTTTCAAGTCAGACAAAATGGTTAATTGTTGTACTCTGGCGTATGAATCAACCTTGAAGGTCTGATAGTAATGTGTTTGACTCTGATACTAGAGAAGTCATACATATTTCATTTGCTACATGCTTCGCAAATACATCTTGTTAGTGATATAGAACGACAGCTGGATTGGTCGGTATGGTCCTTTTCAGATTTAGGTACTGGTGTCACTGTTGCTTCTCGCCATGATGCCTGGAAACGGGCAGTTTCCCAAATTTTATGGAAAGGTTTTTGTAGGGTATTGCGAGTTGTCTCAAGTGTTTCAGAAGTTGATACTTGATAGCATCTGGTCCTACTGAAGTATCATGGGTTCGATCAAAAGAGTCGTGTAGTTGTCTGAAAGTGAAAGTAATATTGTAATTTTCAGCGTTATCAGATTTTTAAATTTAAAGGAACATTTCCTTTTAAGATTTTTACATGTCGGAATTGTTCAGAATAGTTTTCTTGTAAGGAGTTTTATCGAGAATGTTCAGGTCAATGTACTTGAGATTTCTGATCAGATCCTGACCATTTCATCAGATTGTTTTGATACAGCTGCTATATTTTGCAAGTAATTTTTTGTACAATTGTCCATACTGATTTAATAGAGGAGCGAGAGTTCAACTTAGAGACGTACAATCTCCATGTTTTACCCATGCTCTCTCTAAAGGTGCAACGATCTTTATCTCGGTATGTACGGTATTTATTACATTTTTGTTTGTTCTATCGTTATTAAAATTTTAAGAACCTTTCTCTGGCCTCTAGTATCGTCTTTAAAAGCATCATCAAACCATGGTTTATTGACACGTTTAGGAATTGACGACGTTTTGGTATTGTATCCCCAGGAACATCCTGGAGTATCTTTGTAAATATGGGTATTGTATCCATTACTTCTCGAACATCAAATTATCAAATTTGATTCTCAGAGGGACTGAAACATTTCTCAAACTACCTTGTGCAAATTCTAAATCTGACCTTGCCCTTTAGGTTTGGAAATGTTCTTTCTTAAGTATATTAGAAAATGGTCACTACCACAAAGGTCGACACCAGCTTCACATGAGAAGTCAATTAAAAGAGATGGATCGCAGATTGAAAGATCTAAGGACGAGGACGATCCCATGGTAGGATGTGGGTCGGTATACGACTTATAATTCAAAAGGCAACAATTGTGTTTAGAAACAAAGTCTTCATTTTCTTTTTTCTTTCCTTCATTTCTTTCCAGTCATAATGTGTACGGTGCCGTTAAAGTCGCCATGAGGAACAAACAGTGTTACTAACTGTTCAATACAATGATAAAGATCAGATTGATTCATTGGAGTGCTTCGTAAAAGATAATTTGAGAAAAGTTTAAACTTTTGCGTATCGACACAAGAACTGCTCTAGCCTGTAATGTAGTACTGAGATTAATTTGGTTGTGAACAGTTTTGTTATTTATGATGATGGACACTTCTCCAGCGGCCTTATCAATATTTATTTAAAAGTTGTTGTAGATTATGAAAGTTTAGATTAACACTATCGTTTTCTATTAGAAAGGTCTCCTGGAGGCAGCAGCTATGAGTCAGTTTCCATGACTCGGAGCAGTTTGTTTGGCTTATATATTCCTCACCCCAGATTCACTAAAATATTTTAAATTGTTTCCTGTACTTGAGATTTTACATTATCTTGAGTATGATACTTCAGATAAGATCAATATTTTGTCTAGTAGAGATATAGGAAAGAATACAAACCAACGTATTAGTTTTTTAATGTAGTACATTAAAATATTTGCATTCCTGAGAATATAGTTGATGAATTCCTCAAATTTGAGGAAATCCCAAACTTTCCCCAGAAATAAAATAAGACGGTTATGGACAATTCAAGTTTTCATTATAGTATTTTATCCCGTTTGCCTGCTGAATATCCTGTGCAAATAATTATTGTTGCCAAAGAAGCAATAAAAATGATATTCAAAATCTCAATTACGGAAGAAATTTCTAAAGGTTTAGCGAAACTTTGGATTCGTTATTTTGAGAGCAGGTATCACACTATTCATTGCTGGTTATGTGCGTTTTCCCATAATGGAAGACTATTACTTCGTCACCCGTTCTCCCTACCTGCCTACGAGCTCAACAAGGGCGTAGAGATTTACTAAGTTAATCCTTGCCACCACCTTTGGAGGCCATGGCCTTTCTAAGGTTCCACGTACAACATTATCTTTCTTTCATCACAATGATAACCTTTAAAGGTATAGAGACCATTGGAACTGCATGTGTCTTTAAATAGTCTCTGAAGCATGGCGTGACTAGCTGTTTGATCAGACCGAGCTTTTTTGACCACCTGGCTAGTTGAAGTTGAGGCCAAAGTAATGTGTTGCATGGGAGTGGCAACATCCGGTCTCTTCCTTCTCCCCTACCCTGATCCGCTCTTCCAACAACACGGGACGCAACCCACGGTAAACAGGTAATCTTTTTAAGTGAAAACGAATTGAGGTGTTGCACCCACTCCTCCAATTTGCTTGACCAAAAGCTTATAATATATCTGTTCGAGGAGCACTACTCCAGAAATATGTATAAATGTTACTTTGCATTTTTATTATTCAAAATATCAAACATTCGTGAAATTAAGCTTATGTTCAGTGTAAAACGGCTAAATATTGCAGTTAAAGAAGTACAAGCTTAGACATAAGTAGGGGTTGTCTCGCATCAATATAGAGCTCTACTACGCTTAATATGGTCACGTGACGCCTCGAAGTAGTAGATCCAGGCGAAAATGGCAGGCATTCCACGTTAGTGTGTATATTCATGCATTCATATTAATTTCTGTTGTACTAAAAGTCTTTTTGTTTGTGTCGCAGATGAGATGAAGTAGTTTTAATGCATAGTAGTGTATTCTCCAAAAATCAAAGCTGTTTTTATCGGTCTTTTATAGCTATAGTTAAAGCAAAATTATTTGCTGTGCAATGGACTCCAGTGGGTCATCTCAAGGTATTACTAAGTGAACGTTTATGTAATAGCGTTAGTCTCTCTCTCTCTCTCTCTCTCTCTCTCTCTCTCTCTCTCTCTCTCTTAAAAATAATTTAAGCATGAGCCTTAGACCCATTTATTTGATGATAACGATGGATTAAGGGCACACATCGCCGGTATTTGCAACATATTTCGATACAATTATGGGCGAAGATAGTGCAAAAACGCTAACAGAGAGATTATATTTTTTAATTACAAAGGATGTCTTGGAGAAGAAAAATGTTCGTTCTCGACATCAATTAGACAAAAGTCTCCAACATAAATTTGTTAGATTAATCAGTTTATGTTAATTAGAAATAAATAGTATGATATCAATTCGAGTTGCTCTTGATTGGCTAAGAGTAATGCTGGATAAAAATCTTCTTTTTTATGTTTTTAAAGAAAAACTAAACTCCAGTCAGTTCTTATCAAATAAAAAGTCATTTTCCTCTCTACCCATTTTTAATAAGTTTCTGCTACAAGCAAACGTTCCTTATAAACATTGAAACATTTTTTAAGTTGCGGAATATTATTTACCTTTACGTTCCTTCAGAATTATAAAGCATGATATATTTATAGACAGGGTACAGCCTGACATCAAAAGTTCCACACACATTTAGACAATTGAATATAATTCCATTTCGATCCGTTTGGTAATACAATGATTTTGTTATGTACACTTCTGCCAAATGTAAGAAATGGGTCTTGATTTCTAAAATCAAAATATTACATACATTAAAATCTGAGGGAATTATGTCAACAGAGGACCCTATGCCAATTATTTGTGTTTTCCAGATTTTGTTCTAGCTTTTACAAATTGAACTTGATGAAATTATAGGGATGCAATTGCATATACTACACATCATTTGTCTACCGTCATGGCTTATTAGTGAAACATAGTGTTGCTAGTGAGCATGGGCGCACAAGATAGCCCCTTTTTGGTTACACGAGTCAGTATCTTTGAGAGTGATCAGTCAACCACAGAATGTCGGTCTCAACAACCCAGTTTTGGTGTGTAACATAAATGAATTCCCATATGCACTTGAAATGCACATTTGGTGGCAATAGGTTAAAAGGTGGTATAACTTGAGCACAAATATCATATATAGATGGTGCTCGAAATTTTGCAAAAAGATCACGGTGACCCAGTTTTTACATGTGAATGTTTAATTCTAAGATGCATTCGTAGTGTAAATTTTTATAGCAATAAGTGAGGATGTATTTGAAAACGGGTATCCTGAAAAAATCAGGGTCCACGCAACAACTCTAATGACAGTACAGGCGCCTTCTACAAGTGCATTTATTCAAGTATGAACCCATTTTTGGGTCAATTTATGGGGTTCATAATGTATGGGCGAAATCGAGAACATAGAAGGTCGTGTGCCTTTTAGATGCATGAGTAATGCGTCATATGTGTAAAATTCGGGCCACTCGGTTATAAACGTCTGCTCGATTCTAAATCTTACTCGAATATAGTCTAAGCAATCAAAAAGCTGTGTTTGAACATTTGGAACAAATTTGCATGCCTGGAGTAACATTTGTTACTCCTAGAGTTACATCGGTTTCTCTAAAAGCTGAGTAAAGTTGTATGAGGGAGAGGCTAAACTTGTTCGTATTCGCTCAAATTATGTTTCCTAGAATAGCTTTTAGAACAGATTTAGGCTAGCAATAGTTTATTATTATTTGCAACGATTTCTCCCCCAAAAGAATATTTCATAGCTGTTAAGTTGTGTTATTGCTTACGTACCAGTGCTGTATCGTTTTGATTCACGGCTATGTTCAGATACACGTTTTGATTTTAAATACTGAAAAATGTGTTTGTTTTCTTTCTCCCAAATTTGAACTTCTCCTGTATTTACAGCTTTACCTGCTTTGAAATAAAATTACTTTCCACATGACTGTAGCTTATAGAAGAGCATTCAAATGTGTGATACATTAAATATTACATTTTTGAGGAAATATATGGGACTGTAATGACCCTTAGAAACGTTGCCTCCTTTTATCTGTCAAAATCTTTTAAATTGCTATAGCGTATATGGAGACCTGAAAACATTGTCGTGGTATTTTGTCTCGCCTGCGAAACATCGACTAGACATAAGGATCACCTTTCTGACAGCGTTGTCGTCGTTGTAGTTGTCAACGTTCTGCTTTTGCCTGTGCTCAGTTTCTCTGATACTGTCGTGAAAATTGCATTTATCTTGGAGGGTACTTCTGATCAAGGAAACAATTAGCGACTTACTGTTCACGCAATAATGATTACATTAAACTTTTGCATATATCTAAGTTTATATTACACTGTTGTAAGGACAGTCATGAAATATGTTGGGTATATTCATCTAAAAGGGTTCATCTCACCTTGGGCAAAAGTAGGTCACCATTACCTCTAACAGCTTTGCAGGGTTTCTGATTATGCCACACCATAGCAGACGAGACAGGCATTCCGCGGAATTCTAATGTCTGTTAATAGCAATGTTTTTAATTCTTTCTCCTTATAGCACATATCAGATAAATATATTCATCAAGATTTATGACTGCAGATACAACAGGTTAAAAACAACTGAGCCAAATGCAAAAACGTAACGTAATCACTAGGAGCGTGAAACATTGGTCACTGTGATCTACCTTTCGCCAGTGGTGAGTTGTACCCCCTTAAGATGAATATGCCCATTAATTTATTTGCAATGTACATACAAAAGTCAGCAAAAGTGAGTTAAATACACAAACTTAACTTAATCGATGGACCACGAAGGTCACTATGACCTACATTTCGTCGTGGTGACTAGTTCCCTCCATGTTGAATATCCTCACGAAGTGTCTTGACTATGCGAGAAAAATAGAAAGCGAGATAAATAAAACACTTAAAATTGACGCCTGAGATAACAAGTGTGTCGTCGCAAAAGTTACATCCAGTTATCGCCCATAGTTTGAGGGCGATACAAAAACGGAGGCATCAGGGTTTAAGAACAGATTGTATACCATTTCAATGTATTTAGAGCTTTCTGTTAATTTTCTTTTTTTATTCACAGTTTGGAAAATCTATATAGACTCTATATAATTGTAATTTAACAGTACTTGATACTATATCTGATTTCATATTCATTTTATTCTTCTATAAAGGAAAGTTGAACAGTTTACTCATTATTAAGCTGTATTACACCTGACAGCGCTTATCTACAAAAGAATTAACAATTGTGCAGCATTGAATAAAGTTGCCTGACGTTAGCCGTTCATACGTAGAATATGGTGTCTAAAGACTGTATTTTTACTAGGTAGTCTTTAATTTAAGTGCACTCTGAAAGTCTCTGGATATTTTGTTACTAGACGTTGATCCTAGAGTTATAACGCTTGAACTACTCCTCCAGTAGAATGACTAATAATATTTGAAGTCACTATATCGAATCTTCCATTCACAAATGGGTGATTACTGGGCTGATTTCATTGCTTAATCTGCCCTTTCATTACCCGTAATATCAATGGTGAATGTGGATTATAAAACAAACAATTATTGATCCTATGTTTGAATAATTTTCTATCTTGCATTATTTTCTTTTATTTCTTATATCGTTTACAAAATGTTAACAGTTTTACCCTTTATATTTTATCAGGTAGGACTATATGTTTAAGTTTATTTTTAAAGATTATATTTTCTTTGGGATTTTGTGCAACTTTTACCTTTGCATGTTTTAACTTAAATTTTCATTTACACTATAGAACCGGAATTGTACTAATATATTGTTAAACAATATGCATACTATTTCATTGATACCCTTTCAGTCTAATAATTATCAACTTTTGAGGCTTCTATTATCAATGCTAAGTATTAAATGTATCTCGGAAGGACGAAACCATATAAGAAGAAAAGAAATGTGATAAGTATATGATAAATCCATGCCAGTATTTGCAAACATCATAATTATATGTTTCCTTCTACTGACCTCAATAATTTAAGAGCACTTGAACCAAATGACGACGACAAATTGTATCCATATTACGATGTTAGACTATAAATGTATACAAGGTTTGTCTAAGTCATTCAAAATGACTAATTGATTTCCTTTACTGGCTCTGTGTGAGTGAATAACTCTACATTTAGAAAGAAAAAAACTCGGTGAGATCGTATTGCATCTTTACAATGTAAATCTATTTAAACGAGCTGTCCTGCGTGGCATTACACAGCAAAACTGTAGGCATACATCGCTAGTAATGTATTGTACTGAGCCCTTTATATATCTTCAATGCACATATACAAAACAACAAAGATTTATTTTCTCTACCTGAAGTCAGGATGAAGAGTCGACAAAATTTCCATAAAAAGTTCTTGGTCTTATATAAATATGTGGAAGGTGAAAGGAAATGAACATTAGAAAAATAGTAATAGTGCCGATTAAAAGCTATATTCCACAAATGTAAAGTAAAAGAATTCAAAACAACAATTGGGAAGATAATCCCTTGCAGATAAACATAAACATGTAATACTTCAGGAAACGAGATAAAAGGTACAGATTTTAAAATCATCTCAAAGGTATCTGGTATAGAGTAGTGTTCGTTCCAGTGCAAGTTTGGAGTCCAGACTACGTTCTTATAGTCACTTCGGGGAAAAATAATGTTCATCCACAGTGCATTTTACTGGTAGACTTAGCTTTAACTACCCCAAACATGCCAATGCTATGACTAAGTAAATACATCTTATTAACTCTACTGCAATCTACGGATGTTCAGTACAGTAGTATTGTTTTACTCTCGTTGTTTGCGTTAAGTCCCACAGAAAACTGAATTTTCAATGAGTTTTTATTGTACATGGATGATTTTCCTCCCGGAAACTTATGTTTAAGGCCAGAAATCAAACTTTTTGCGAACATTAAGTTCCATAAACAAAAGAAAATATTTATACCTGGTGTTTATAGCTGTAACTGTCAAAGTGTGTCTAGTAAACAGGTACTTTTCAATCAGTGCTAATACGTAAATAAATCCCAAATTTAAAAACACCCCACTTAAGCTTTCTGCTGAATTATCCAATCATAGAAAAGAACAAAAACAAGACAACAACAGAAAATATAAGAATTAACACTGACTAATTTATTTCCCATAATGTTCTTCTTTTAGTATCAGATTTGAAATAAAAGTCTTTTATCTGCTTAATTTGTATATCCTACAGTAACAGCGAGAAAAGATACTCATTTGTGTTGGAATTTCTGACATATTTTACGTACGCTTTTCATTACCTCATATTAAGCAAAATTGTCTGAATGAATCAAATTAGTCCTATGCATAAGAACGTACGGGGACACATATAAGGATACACATAGTAAACTGGGTTTATGTTACACGAGGAGCTGTTAATGATAGCTACAAAATATACTTCACAGTTAATTCTCACCGGAAAAAGAAATATCGTTATTGTGATTGTTCAAGGATGAAAATTAAGGACATTATACAAGACATATACACATGCACTAATGTGGAAAAAAGAAAGACATACTTGTCTGCTTCTTCATCGTTTACATAGATAAACCTGATCATAAGTCTCTCCCTCGTTCAATATATTTATGATATTCCTCATAGTGCATGCATTTGTTTAAATACTTCCTTGTGGTCAAATTTGGTTCATGCGGGTTGTCCACATAACTAATCCATAACACGTCTATCGAACCAACTAGCTGCATCTATAATTACAGGTAAAATACTGAATTTATATGCGTACAAAGTGCACCAAACTGACATTACCGTACACCAAGATCTGCCCCCGCTTTATTTGCACGCAGATCAGGGTGTACGCTCTTTGTTTAAATAAAAATATAAACAGAAGTATGAAAGTGGACACTGATATGCAAGGATTTATTTAAGCTGATACAATTGAAAATGTATCGGCAAAATTATTTTTTAAAGCTCTGTTCGGAAGAAATAGATTAAATATTGCAAAATCGATTCATCGAGAGCAACCTTTATCCATTCTGTTATTTCCGATTGCTGCCCACATTGACAAAATTAGCTCCTCCCCCACCCCCCGACAAATGCATTATAAACTTGTACGTACTTACTACTGTCCGATCTTTAACTTAATTGACTATTGACAATTAATAGAAGTAAATAATTTGAGTAGTCATATTTTCTAAACCCTGGATCTTGCCTTTCTCTCTCAGCGACATTAGCCGAATTTCTCTCTGCCTAAGCAAAATATTAGTACCTTTTGAATTATATACAGAACGAAACGAAAATTAGACAAATGACAGTTTCTGTACTGTCTAGTGACTATTGGGTAATAACAGTTCTTCTACTGTCGAACAATTCCACAATGAGTGACGAAACATCAAGATGGGCTAATATATCCGAAAATGGGACTGTTTGAAAACTAACACAAAATGACTGAACATAAAGCGTCCCTTCCAATGGGAAGAATAATTAACTTCAAATGTATAAAGACAATGTGAGTAGTTAGAAAGACCTAGGCTATGGGTCACTTAACCTGTACTAACCGGTTTATCCACTTTAAATCTGTTTTCAAAAATATGAAAAACAAACCACATGAACATTATATTGCCACCCAAATATTTTTAATGTTTTGAAAATATTCTTGGCCACTAACCTTCAAAATTATATGAAGAATCCTGGGTCACTTACTTTTACTGATCTGTACTAACCCTCCGAAATTTCCAAGAAATCCTGGGCTACTTACCTTTATTACTCTGTAATAAGAGGTTTTGTCCAGCCCAGACATCAAGAACTATGAAAAACGTAGGCCACTAGCACCTAACTTTAATGAAAACACGTCGGCCACTGTCATTCAAACATCAAGGATTACAAAAAAACCCGTAGACTACTGACCCCACAATTTGCAGAAAAAGACCATAGACCACCGATTAACAAACGTCAAGGATTACTAATGCGCCAGACTACTGTCATCAAACGTCAAAGAGTATGAAAAATACCACCCAGCCCAATGCTCACATCTTTATGACTTCTAATTTGAAATTATTGACAAATATCCTAAATTGAGAATCCTGATTTATTAAATTATTCAACCAAACACCAAGAATAAAAAGCCAACGCGGCGCGAAATCGAGGTACCTACCCCATTCTGAAGCAGTATTTATATCCCCTAATTTTATTCTTTTCAAATTCACGCTGCATTGAATATGTTGTTCGTCCTTTGAGTTCGACGATGACCATGATATCACTAACTGGTTTGGTTTATGTGAGCACATGAGTGGCTGATCAGACCAATTTATGCTCTGAACTGTCTGTGGCACACTGGACAGGAGATGGGGCTTGAGGTTTGTTTGATCAACAGAGGACGTGCTGCTGTTCTGAGATTTACGCTGATCGCTCTTCTGCCCTGCCTCTGCAAATTCTCCTCTGTTCAAAGTATGTAGCTCCAATATGGATGAAACTGCACCAGCCAGGGCGATTCTGTGCGAGATATTCCCAAGACTAAAGGTCAATGTTCATATGTTTCAAGGATGACTTGATGAAATTTTTTAAGTGGTTTTTCTCACCACGCTGAGGTAGCTTTCCCTCCTTCAACACACCGTAGAATATCTTCATTGTTAGTCGTTCTTCTGATATCCTGGTAACGTGGTCTGCCCATCTCATCTGTGAGTTCAACAGCAGAGAGTAGATGCTTGGAATGCCTTCCCGTGTGCGAACCTCAGTGTCTGGGACCTGTCCTGCCATCTTATCCTTATCGGTGTCCTCAGACAGCCCATGTGAAAATGGTTCAGCTTCTTCGCATGACGTCTGTTCACCGTCCAGTTCTCGCATGCAGGGTTGGCAACACAGTGGCTTTGTAGACCTTCAGTTTTGTTTACAGGCTGATGCTTCTGAGCTCCCACTCATTTGCGCGTAGTCTGCCAAAGGCCACACTTGCTTTAGCAATTCTGACGTTGGTTTCGTCATCGATGAGGACTGCACGTGACAGTGTGCTGCCGAGATAGGTGAACTTGTCCACTGCCACGAGGGTTTTACCATTTACTGTTATGATGGGCTCTACGTAAGTCTTTCCTGGTACAGATTGGTGCATCACCTCTGTCTTCTTGATACTGATTGTGAGAAGGAAACTCACGCAAGCTGAAGAGAAATGGTCCATCTTATGTTGCATGTCAGACACAGATTTGAAATTCAGGGAAGAGTCGTCAGCAAACAGGAGATCACGAACAGTCGCTTCATGTCTGTAGTCTCGTCAGATTGAAGAGCTTGCCATCAGTCCGGTACCTGATGCTAACCCCGTTGTCATAGTCACAAAAGGCATCAGTAAGCATGGCAGATAACATCACACTAAAGAGAGTTGCGGTCAACACACAGTCTTGCTTGACTCCATTGGTGACTGGTAATGGTCCAGATGACTCACCCTCGTACACGACACGAGCGAGCATGCCATCCTGGAATTCCCGAACCATTACGATGAATTTCTCTGGGCAACCAAATTTTGCCATGATCTTCCAGAATCGCCCACGTCTGACTGTGTCAAAGGCCTTTGTCAGGTCGATGAATTCCGTGCACAGGTTGGAGTTCTGCTCCTGGTATTTCTACTGGATTTGACGAGCTGCAAATACCATGTCTGTGGTCCCTTGTCCTTTCCTGAAGAAACATTGAGTCCCAGGCTGGATCCAATGATTAATGTGATGAACAAGTCGATTCAGCAGAATTCTGCGAGGATTTTGCCGGCTGTTGACAGTAGTAAATACAAACAGCATGTCAAAGGACTTATTAATCTGGTTTTGAAAAAGACGGTCACAGAATGTAAACCAACAAACTATCATATTTTTGTATCCAGAATACAGTCTAAGCTACTTAACTCATCTTTTTTATCTTGGACACAGCCACAAAACACATTGGCAAATGATTTTAACAAGATAAAATTATATTACACAGTAAGAGACTATTTTACATAAAAACAACCAAACATTTTAAATAATTTAACTTTAAGATTTTATAATGATGATTCAATCAATAGATATAGAGCAAAGTGCGATATGAAAATTGGACAAAGGTAATTAAATTGGGGAGTATGGATGGCACCATCAAAATATGGAATATCTTATTGGCATTTATCAGAGCATATACAATCATGATATAGGTTTCAGATACCTCTAATAAAAAAATGTTGTCCGAATGTTAAATACCATAACGTGGCGATCAAGCATTTAATCCGAAAAGAAAATCAATATAACTCTGAAACATTTAACATAATTTGTAATAACTTTAATATTCGTCATAATTATGATTAGAGGTATATTAATGGAACAAAATTGATTGATAATTGACCTGTAGAACATAAAACTGCACATCAAGTCTTTGGAGAACTAATAGCTTGAACAGTTGAATACTGGAGAAAATTGCCGGCTGAAGAAATTAATACAATGATAACAACGGGGAAGCCTAGCGAAAGCTCAGTCGATGAAGGAATAGGATCTTTTTTCTTTCTACAAGATAGTAACGGACTAACAGACGAAGGAATGTCTAGGTTAAATCATACTATCAGGTCGTATATGATATGTATTTTAGATACTTAAGTACAAAATAAAACAACTATTGCACAATCTGTTTCTACTGATCAAGGTACCGTAAAAAGTTATTTGAAAAATGTATTTTAGGGGAACAAGGTTATGGCTGAAATGAAAGCATCACAACAAGATTTCAACAATATATGACAGATTCAAAAGTTAGACTAAACTATGTCGTTGGCGGTGATGTTTTCTTTCTTTTACCGAGTGATATGATGGTGAAAATAACAATTTACAAAAGTGACCATATTTTCATTTGGATTAGGAATAAATGCTACTATAAATACTGACGTGAATAAAAATTTAAGTAGAGAAGTTGATAAAAAGTTTGTAACACTTCGTCAAATGGCAAACAACGAAGAGAATGACGCTAATAATAAATATATATATATATATATATATATATATATATATATATATATATACAAGAAGGCAGTAACTACCATCACAACAAGAAGACGTACAATACCAACAACAGTATCTACAATGTCAATGACAGTACCTACAATTATGACACCTACAACTACAATGAATATACCTCATGATTTAAATGATGTAGATCATGAAACAAACAAACAGACGTTAATAAATATCTGTATGGTTGGAAGAGCTGATGTGATTTACATTTTGAAATAACAAGCTTGTTAATAGATAAACAATATAGTTAATAGATTAGTTCCTTATTCTTTTTGTTACTAAAAATAAAGCTTTTACTAAAGTTTTAACAGAGTTGCAGGGAACGAGGTAATTAATGCAAGTATTAATAAAATAGCATTATTAGCTATAATATAAATAACTTTTCCGGATACTATTAAAAGATAGCTAATTACTCCACCAATGATACCAGGCAATGCTGCTGCTCTTTTCAATAGCTTACTTAAACAAATACTGGGATATATTTTTCATACCTTTTTCAAATATATAAATGAACGAATCTGTGGAATCACTGCTACATCTACTGCAACCACAGCACTACTGGTGCTTCCTCCTATTGTTAATCGTTGCAAACTCTTGGCTAAATCACCGTCTGTTATTTGTTCTTGAAAATGAATTAGGTTTCATATTTTTTTTTTTTTCTTTTTTGTTGTTTTTTGTTCTTGTTGTTTTGTTTTTTTGTTTTTTTTTGCATTTTGCTCTGCCTGCGCGATTTCAAAATACTGACATCTGTTCACTCGTTGATGCATGCACAAAGCTCTGGCAGTGAGGGACCGTTAATTCCGATTTGTCTGGCTGTGGATTTGAACACGCTCGTAGTACGTATAGTGCTAATTCTCCCTGTATCGTCACAATGTAGAACAATCTTATCCGGAAGCTGTCCACTTGACAGAATCAATCTGTTATGTGGAGTTCTCAAACTATTTTTGGTTGTCTAATTCAGATAATGCGGTCAATCGTGACCTTGATTCGAGGGGCGACACTGGTTAACTCAGTTCGAGGAGTCAAAGGTTCTGAACTGCATCTGCGGGATAAGGAGGTTCTTGGGGGATACTTCAGCTGGTTGGGAAGAGTGCACAACACCATTTGTTCGGAGCTGTGGATCGGAATTACCTCGTACTCATCGCCTGTATGCCACGAGATAACGTCATGATATATGCTGAAATATGTTGATGGAATATATATATATATATATCCTTTTTCGACCAAATACACACTTCGTCCCAATGTCCGTTCTTTGACTCAAACGTCGACCAACTGTCTGTGTGTGTGTGTGTTAGTTTACATTGATCATATTTGTTAATAAGTCCACACATTGATAATATGTGTTGATAAATCCATGCATTAATCATATCTGTTGATAAATCTATTTATCAAAGATATATGTTTATAACAAGATATGCATTGCTCATATCCGTTGAAAAACGATATCTTTTCTGATTATTTATTGAAAATCCATGTTTTCAATGGTATCCATCGAGGAATGTTACTATTTTGCTATATCCATTGTTGAACTTTGTCCGCATGATTAGAGTAGGGTTTTTAGTTGTAAGTTTAGTTTATGAGAGGTGGAACGTGTTTGCCTTTTTCGAATGTCCAGGATATATCATCACGTTAGAGACGAGGTGTTCCGAAGGAACATCATCATTTTACTGTCATGAAATGTGTATTTCTTGCATGCTGATATTTTCGAAATCACAATAAATAACATGTAAATTGTAATTGATGTTGATAGTTTTAAAATTTTGCAACTCAAACCACTTCGAGTAATATATACCGTAACATAGTTTTTGTGTTATGATACCAAAAATGGTGTATTAACAAAATTCAAGGACTTTTTTTGCAAAGTAAAATATTTATATGCGTTATGTTTGTTTATCTGTGCTGAAAAAAAGAAATATTTTAAGATAATGGTACCTTCCATGTTTGTAGTCATTAGGACAGCCACATTGAAATATGATTAAATCGTCAACGTGGCTTTCAGACATAAAGACATGTTGCCATTTTAGTTATATTTCAAAGTGGTGGCATAAATGACTGCAAAGATGTAAGATACTATAGAAACAGCACCAATGGAGAGACTATTTCAGTTAATGTGACAGACTGTATGTAGTGTCTTACTGTTTCATCTCTTCTAATAGTTTATACACATTTTTGTATATATCAAATTTATTTAAATATTTTGCAATGAAAAGTATTTTTACTGGGTATCGTTCAAAGCAATAAATTGTATCTATCCAAATTACACCATCATAACTTGGTGCATTTAACATATTCCAGGACATAAAGAAAACATCTTCCATCTTTATTTTTTACATATACACAAGCCTTCTTCTTAACCCATTCAGGCCAACTTATATATGAGCTTCCTCTGAGTGGTTGATACTTATCTATGTGAAATATTAAACATTCAGTCCTGTCAAATATCCATCTTGTACTTTCGCTTATTTTCTGTCCAAAAATGCTATGACAAATGTCGAGTAAACACTCAATGACATTATCACAATGTGTATTATTATTTCACCTCTATTCAATGTTTTTAGTGACTTTTGTTTAAAATATTTATATAGTCTTCTTGATCTGCATTCTTGGTGGGTCGTTTCATGAGTCTGATAGTTGCCTAAATGAGCTTTCACGTTACCTAATTGTCATTTTTTTCTAATGTTGATTTTCTCTAGATAATGCTAGCTATCATTTAAAATTCATTTAAACCCTGATTAATACCTCCGTAAAACCGGTATTTACTTTAAGTGAGGATGAATGAATCTCTAAGTTTTATTTTTGTTGTTAATACTCTGTTTACACTTCTGTATATTTGTACGTATTAATTCTTGTCTAGTTTAAGACGATTTAAGGGTAGTTAAAAAAACATTAAACCATGTTATGGTATTGTCAAATCAAGATGGAAGTGCTCTTCTTGATTTTTTTTAACTTAGAAATATATCAATATGTATTGAAGTATGTTGATTTTATTAAGCAAACTTATTTCAATATATATTTAACTATCATGCCTCTGAACACGTCTGTATGTTTAGTGTCATCGTGATGTGCACCTTTTTCTGCACAATCAGTTTTTGTGTACATCTACATCATGATTTACGAGCACAGGTCTTAATGGTCCTGTCATTCCAGATTTAAAATGCACTTCTCATGGTTCAGATTTACTGAGATATTTCCTGTCTGACACATCGTATAGCTCAAACTCGCTGACGTATTTCCGGTTTTATCTGACACGTCTTATGATTCAGATTCTCTGACGTATTTCCTGATTTATCTAACAAGTTCGTTTATGTAGTAACATATTTTTCCACCTCTGCCGAGCTTCGAATTACAGATTTTTCGCTTTAAATTACCATGATTACGTACGTCACGGGACCCAAATGCGCTATGCAGCATCTATTTACCTGCAAAATACAAGGAAACGACTTTGTCGCCTGGGGCAACAAGGCTTGCAGCTTTGAGCCGTTATTTACTTAGTATACAACTTAATATTAGTTTCCTGCTGGCTAGAAATGTTTTCAGTTGTATTTAAGTCTCGTTGAAGGAGTGGTGCTCAGAAGGAATATTGTATCCCCACACGAGTGGTTAGTGAAAAAAGGCACTACTCGCTAGAACTATTAATATATTTTCTTATTGTTAATACACGTATGCCCGCACAGGTGGTTGGTGTAAAAACCTACTAAAATGAAATAGGGTCCGCTTCGCTAGAAAGAGTTTGCTCATTCATACGTACATACACACATACATTAGCACACGTTATAATATATATATATATATATATATATATATATATATATATATATATATATATATCTTTTTCAAATATATTTTTCATATGTAGTGAAGTCCAGCTGGAACATATGCAATTTTTGTCATGCTTACAATTTAATACGAGCTTTTAATAGGTGCAATAGTTATGCAGTGTTAAAAAGTGGTTTGGTTGCTTTTCACGTGCCGACTAATTCTGTATGAAGATAATAATTATTTGTTTTCTTATTGTTATCGGACGTTATCGTAAATTCGTTGTTGTTTGCAGATATGTCAAGTTCCGAAGGACTTACATTGTACTGAATATGTGTGTAGTGCTTATCTTCTCCTACAGAACATTTCTAGCGGGCATAAACCGAACCGAAAACAAGGCAACTACCTATGTGAAAATTAAGCAAACTAGTCTGGCATCTGTATATGCAAAGCCCAACCAATCGTGGAGTGTCACTCGGTGAAATATTTATATAGTGTACTAGTGACTGTATTATACTACAGTAGTAAGTATCTAGTTTTCTGTGGAAAGCCAAACTAAGTCTTTCAGAGGCTATATCTGGCGCAGTTTATTGCGTAGAGATGAACGTTTTCTTTTACTCTCAGTGATCTCACCACCATCCACTGACTTTCATCAAACTATTCTCGAGTTATCTGTTCTCTCTCTCTCTCTCTCTCTCTCTCTCTCTCTCTCTCTCTCTCTATCGTGAAATTAGAAGCCCTTTTGCTTTAGTGCTCGTGCTAAAAACGAAGCTACAAATTATTAAAGAACATTCAAAGCTTCGACTGAATGGAGTTTTTACTTTGAATTCTTTCTCAGACAAAACGTCCTCTTTCCTGAATCTAACCGAATGATTTGGAAAACTCATACATCAATACACACTTCTTCTATTTAATTTATTTTCCTTAAAGTTGCTGTATGTCTGTGCGAGACGGACTGATATGGGTTTTCGTGGGTCCGGCTATGCTAGTTATCTCAGTGAGTATATTTTCAAATCATCTGTTTTAAAGATCTCATTATAAGATTGGGTGTGTCCTATCTTTTAATTTTAATGGTTTTATTTTTGCTTCCTCCTTGAAAGTTTGGTGACAGCGAGATACTGAAAATAGTTTGCTTCGATTTTTCCCAAGACACGGTATCTCACGGTTTAAGTTTTTCGCATCGAATAAAATGAGCATGAGATTAAATAAACTTTAGATATTTGATTCCATTCTTTAATTATTTTTGGCCAGATAAGGAGGAACACATTGTTGAATGTTATGCGAAACTCGTGCCTTCTTTCCTTGTGCACTTTTATCTCACCTACAAAAATATTGTTGTTGACGAAGATTTTTAAAAGTCGATATTCAGTTTTATGTTTCTGGTACTATAGCTAGAAGAATTATTAAATCAATGGAACTGATTTATCATGAAAAATATTGGTCACCATGACTAGAAGCATGTTTATCAGAAGGACTTTGTTCTCGCTTCATTGATAAGATGTTTCGACGCTATTATCTTTATTTTGTAGACACTATCACATGCAATATCATAAAACAGGACGAATATTCCTATCTATATACATATTACTATCTACTATTAATTAGCACATTATAGTCAATATTGTGTTGTCGTGTTGTAAACCCCAATACATATACCGCTCTTCCAAACCTAAGTTACGATGACTATTTCTCCTGATCTGGTGACTAATTCAAGCTTCTACTTCTCGCTTTACTTCTTATATTTTCATAAATGCAGTGATGAACTCTAAAGTATAGATTTGAAGAAGTAAACTTCACCACTTGACTATTATGTCACAATAATCTAGTTTCCATTCTCCATAAACGTTATTAGTCGAATGAGCTTATGGTATTATCCTGCGTCCAATGTGCATTGTGCGTCGTCCGACCATATTTGCTATTTATATCTTCTCAAACAGCCACTGGATAAAGTTTAAACGAAGTTTAGCAGAATGCATCCAAGCAAAGACCTTTCAAATCTGTACAAGGGATGCTGAACAAGGATATATCCAACGCTTAAAAAAAATGAACGACGTTTTCTCAAAAATGGCTGCACGCAATTGTATCATATGTTATTCTTGTACAAATTCCTTTAAAATTTGTAGATATTGCGCAGATATTTAATGAACATATCTGGTATTACTAAAACTAAAAAGCAACTTTAAATGACTTCCCCTGAAAAACCGCTTGCCAAGAATTTGACAAACATGTCACAAAGCATCCTAGTTTTAGGTCCTTCTAATTTTATACAAACGAATTTGCCATTAAATATGTCTGAATATAGTAAAGTGTAGAGAATGCTTTAAACTACTTTGTTTTAAATACTAATGCGAAAGAAATGGACGAAATTTAGACAGATAGTATATTTCTTGCCGGGATTTCTTAGCAACCTGCTCTTGCATGTGGCTTTATGGTACATGTCAGCCAGGCGGGAGAGACCCAGCGTTGCTTGGGCCTTTTGCTTTTTCATTTAGAATCTGTGTACATCTTATTATAGAACATATCCGAACACATTGCCAGGATACCTGATCACATGGTTTCTTCGAAGATAGACAAATACGGCACAGTACCATTATTCTCACTCCAGTAATTATTATTTTCATGCATGAATCTAATCAGTAGCATTGTATAGGTTTCTCATTTTGCCGTCTGGATAATTTAACATCTGTCCCTTTTTTATAGATATTGTACTAAATTATGATATCAACTCCAGTCAATAGTAATAATTATATATATATATATATATATATATATATATATATATATATATATATATATATATTCAGAGAAAGAGAGAAAGAGAGAGAAATACAAATATATACCAAACATTTCACACATAATCACATATTTAGAATTGCAATTCTCTTTCATAACATAACCTTAAATACCTATAATGGGCAAATTAAAAAAATACTTTGTTTTAATTTGTATGAACCACCTTATATATTGTATTATATACCCATCATTATACAACTCATAATAAATACACCTCGTATCAGATGCGCTTGTCTGATACAGAATGAGATTCCTTGCTATCAAGGACGACGTCACCTAACGACGGTCGCGTGAAGTGGACTACGAAACTTATTTGGACGCAATGTACAATATTAGTAAACAGATAGAATCAAAGCAAATGAACAACAACAACAACAACATAAAAAGTTGTCTTTTGATTATGAAATAATTGTTTAGGGTATATAAAAAACTCATCATCAGTACAGTAAATTGATCTGTGTTCTTGTATCGCGTCTCATTTGAAAGCGGAAGTTCATCATATGACGCTCGAACCTTCGTGTCTCGCGAGATTTGATGTCCTTCCTCTATCAATTGAGACGTGATACAAGCACCCAGATCAAGTTACTGTACTGATAACCTGTACTGTACAGGGCCTGTTTTAAGTACATTTCTGCCCACTTTGTTTTGTTTTGTTTAGTCTCTGAATGTGAAGGGGGTTTAATAGTTACGTCAGTGTTGTATATAGGTGTAAAGAATTTGCTTATATCTCGCCTTATTAACGATGACGTAATGTACATAACAATGACGTCAAGTTATTTCTTTACAAAATACTTTAAAAATATAATGTACATACCTGAATAACGTCCATGATGGTGATGCGAAAGCGCTTGAAAGAATTGAAAATGAATACATTATTGATTTCATGTTGAATTCTTCTTCTTCTTCTTCTTTATATATATATTGAGAAATAGAGTTATATAATATATAGAATATCATGTTTTGGGGTCAAATTTTTGGTATAATATATATATATGTTCTATTAGTTCTTTTAATTGGCAGAGTGTGTATAAATAATGGTCCTACCTGCCCTGTGCTTTGGAGAAAATCTTGGTTTTCTTTTGAAGAAAATTCAAATACCTTAATTAATCTAAGGTGTCTAAAATTGAAATACCCACCTCTTTCTCTTACCCTTTTCTTCTTCTCTCTCTCTCTCAGTCTAAAACTGGCGATGTAACTGATACATATGAAATAGATATATATATATATATATATATATATATATATATATATATATATATATATATATATATATATATATATATATATATAACCTCTTCATCCAGTATTTGTATTTTTTGGCGATACAGGCGAGCGCCCTGGGCGCCAAACCCTGGGGTGGGGCCAAATTTCACGGAGCATGTTCCTGTGTTCTGCTTTTTACTTAAATAAACGTACAGCTTTTTCATAAAAATACCTACGTTTAGTTATTTTTTTCATGACGATTAAAGCATTTAAAAAATAAACAGTTTGCGGTGGGTTTTTTTTTTTTTTTTTTTTTTTAGGGGTGGGGGGGGGGTGACGTGACGATCGCCTGGGGCGCCATAACAAACATGTGACGGCCCTGGTTATGATTTATGCTTCCTCCTGCAATCGATTTAAAAGCCTTTCTCATTAGAGCACGTATATGTTTACCCGAGGCCATGAATGTATTTTAGAAACAAAGGTAATTATTATTATTATTATTATTTTAATATTTATTATTATTCGTGTTGTAGATCATGGAGCGCGAGTTTAAAATAAATCATAGGAGAAAGCACATCTTCGACTTATTGTCTCGAAATCACGATCGCTGTTTTCAGAGTTGATCCGTCTTGCCCATCCTATCATCCGCACAGCAATCAATGGTTACATTTACAAAGGGCAAATGTCCTGTACTGTTTATTTGATTGTTTATACTTGACATTTAGAACAGGATTGAGAAGTCTGGGAGCAATGCTGCCAGTAACTGGGGTCGCATGGGTACTTGGCATCGTCTCTGTCAACGAGGATCCGGTTGTGTTCCAGTATCTGTTTGCGCTCTTCAATTCTTTACAGGTATCCAGCCTTAAGTTTATTTTACTCTTCAGTTTAATTTCTGAATTCCCATGCTAATTGTAAAAAACAAATTGGAGTTAAGCAGACTTTTTGGGGGGTTAAATATTACATTATGTTTAGTGGTTTATATTATTCTGTTATGACGAGTCTCTCAACATTCATCCAGTTTTATTACATAAATATACTGCACAATTTGTATGTGATTTTCCTGTTCTTGAATTACTTTAACATTGTTGGTCAAGATATCTAGCAGTTTAAAAGAAGCAAATAAATGTGTATTCAAAAGCTGTTATACTATCTCTACTAAACAATGTATATATATATATATATATATATATATATATATATATATATATATATATAATATTTTAGATGGGTTATAGGCTGATTGTTTGTCCTCAGACTCACCTAATGGGCAGATGAAAATATAGTGGGCAGATAGAATCTGCCCACTAAGCACGCCATCTTTATCTGCGCTATTACCACAGATTTCAATAAAATAAACATATATAATCTCTGCTAGATCTTAAATCTCCGACAAACACTTATCTACAACGCAAGTGATTGCCTTTTTCCCGTTTATTTACGATTTCTACTGTATTGAATTGAATTGAATTATATACTTGAGTTACTTCCCATTGTGAACTAAGGCTTAACAGGCACCTCGACAGCTTGACCCGGAAGTAATACGTTTCAAATTGTCTGCCCGTTCTCATGTGAGGGATCTCAGCTGCCCAGAATGTAAGCTGCAGGATGAAAAATCTGCCTATAAGTCGCCAACAGCCACCATACATATATATATGTACTATAGTTATACAATACAATATTTATTATTATAGAAGAAGTATTCAGTAGTTATAACTCTTAACATAACGCATATTGAGTGATATCTTTTAAAATATCGTGATAACTGACCTCTAGCCACAACAGTTTCGTCTTTCACTCTACTAATTATTTTATGAAAAAGAAAAACAATATGTTCACTCCATATGATGTTGACTTCACTCTCCAAATAATACTCTGTCAAGTGGATTTAGAGTATCAGGCAGGTACAGATACGGTACAGTGAATGGCTCCAACACTCGGAGTTGGGGGTGGGGTGGAGGGAAGAGGAACTCGTGTACACACGTATTGAAAAGGCTAATAGGAAACAATTACTGTTGATGGTAAATAATCCAATACCCACGTTTTTTTGCCTTAGTTATGTATATGAGCATCTCTTTTAGGTAATAAACTTGACACCTGAATAACTTCAGCTGTACAATCAATTTGCAAAGTAATTATTTGGAAATGCTACTGTCTTGATAGGACTACACCACATTTATTTTAGTTAAGGAAAAAGAATTTATGTATTGCATCGAAGTTGGACAGCAAGGGGTGTTCTGGTTGCATCACATATCCAATAATTTTGCTATCTACTGGGACAAACCCATGCAACTGGAAATTACTCTGTTAACTGTCGAGCATTTTTATGCCAGATTCCATTGAAAATCTTAATATACCATAATAATTTTGCAGAATGAACTTATCCAAATTATGGATATGATCTCATACAGTGGTTATTTTATTGGAATATACTAAAATTTAAGGTTTGTACAATTTGTTTTCAAACTTAATTATTGTTTTTGATAAGAATTGAAAAAAACACCAGTATAAGCTTATTTTGCACTTGCTTTCGACAAGTTTTAAAATTACACCATTCACTCCCTGTTACTTGGGTAGGGCCTCAGTGGTTAGTATACTGGATTCGTGATAATTGGGTCGGCAGTTTGAATCCTGCCTCGATTAACTGGGTTGGCTGCTGTGGGTCTCAGAGCAAAGAACTTTACTCCCCTAGACTTCGCACTGAATAGTCTAAATGTGATAATGTACCTTTAAGCACCATTGCCAGCCAATCGACTTGGGTAATTTAGGCCCTTAATTCATGGCAGCTTAAGAAGGATTACTATTAATATTATCAGTAAGAACAAGGTCTGACAAATAAAAAAAATAGATTTTGCCAAGTCATTAGACCAATAAAGAGTTGCATGTTGCAAATGTTGTTTTTTTTTATTTTAGAATATCCTCCCATTCTGTACTGTGATAATTTGAATATGTTATCCTGTTCCGAGCTTTATATTGACAGTGCAGCCGCGCCATTACCACATAATTTCTTTCTTTGGCACACCTGTTTTTATGTTCAGGGACCCTCATGTAATTTAATTCTCTGTTCCACTCATTAAGTTTAACAGTCAATCACTATTTTAATAAAATAACCTAGCACTTTTACCAATTTCATCTACTTCTAACAATTTACTGTTTTATCAAAAGATAAAAAAATGTATACTAATGAAATGACGTCACATACTTCCCTAGTCTTGGTCACCAAGATGTTTGATTTGTGTCTTCCTCGCTGTATCCTTAGTCAAGGTATATAACTCCCATTGCCCAAGCACAAAATAACCTTCATGTGTTGATATGCCACACAACACCAATAAACTCTGATACATGTGCCTGCAATTTTTATAGCTTGATAATGTATATTTACCATGATCAAAACAATACCTTAGAAAAGTGCATTTCAGTGCGGCTCGAATGTTGTTGACTTTTTATGTTTGTAATATTTAATCCAAGTATACTTATATTTAAAGTAAAATCTATTTATGCTGTTAATAACTTGGTGACTTGTCTTCATTATTGTTATACCATGCAACAAATTGTTGGCAGGTGTCAGTTTTTGTGTGTATTGTGATGGGTTGTCTGTTGGTAAAATATCATGTCATTGAAATCGTTTATTGACCATAAATGTCACATCCACGACATCACCTTTTCACAAGTTTTTTTTAGAGAATGATTAATGATTGGTGTTCGAGAACAACTCATCCTCAGCCAATTTGTCCCCGGATAGTTCGTTCTTTAGGAAATTTAGAAATTCATCCCCTTATGCCGTTCATCCTCAGGGTAATTTCTCCCTTTCCAAATATTATCATATTGAAAGAGCCTCTCAGGAACTTGGGTGCTGTGGATGTTAAATTAAGATCGATAGATTATATAAATAACTGTCATGATATATTCTGTGATCTCCAAATTAATAATAATACTAATAATAATAATAAAATAATCATAATAATAATGAAGTATGTTCAATAATAGAAAAACTTAGATATAATTTTTAAAAATTGCTATTGATCTACCTGTCTATCTGTTTTAAATCTGTCATATTTTACTCGTATACCTACCTACCAATAAAAAATATCTTTCAGAGATGGCATACACACACACACACATACATGCATACATACATACATACATACATACATACATACATACATACATACATACATACATACATACATACATACATACATACATACGTACGTACGCACGCACGCACGCACACACACGTACATACATACATACATACATACATACATACACACACATACATACATACATACATACATACATACATACATACATACATACATACATACATACATACATACATACATACATACATACATACATACATACATACATACATAGATACATACATAAGGTCCTCAAATGGCAATGTTTGCTATACTTGACAAAAAAAATGGGTTCAAATGACTATTTGCCAACTCGATATGTCAGTCATTGGACATGAGGTGTCCATAATTATCCCATGTAGATATTTGGCCATCATATTTTAACAATCGTTTAAACACCATACAGGCTCAAAGCAGAATATAAAAGAGGCATGAAAGCTTTTTTCATGGACTTGCCAAATACCTATACTTCAACAATTGTGCAAGGTAAATATTGAAATTACATCCGATCCATACACCATGCACTTTTTAACTATACTGTGTGGCAGTGTCAGTACCTATCAGACCTTTAAAAAAATACTGTGTTTTCTCTGTGTCTTTAGATGCTGTTTGTTTTCAGACACCAAAAGTTGTTTGCCAAAATAATTGTTAATGCAGTATAATTTTGAGATGATATATTACAAAATAATTTTTCTTGAACTTATGTTTTCAGACACAATCTAAAGAGAACTGTTTTTTTATTTTCAAGTAAAAGTCTCAGTGCATTTATCAGTAATTGAACAAGTCTTAATCGGCCATGAGTAGGTACCAAATTATCTCAGAGAAATACTTCTGCTTACTTAGCAAGAAATATTGAATGTAATCATGCACTTACCAATACACAGTAATTTTGTGTCAGTTGTCATGGAAGATATGCCCTGTTTTCTTTTTGTTTTGACTGCTATTTCTGTGCAGGCCACCACGTGACAGTATCTCTGTGTAAAATTGAGAAATGCGGCACGGTGATTAAATATGTGTACAATAGTGAATCCATAACACTATCAGAAAGATTTCAATAGATGTATTATCATGTTTAATTGTATTTTTTTGGCTGTCAAAATGTATTGGAAGGGTATTTATTGTTGTTTATTTTCTAATTGCTTGATTCATTTAACACAAGTATGATTGGTTGTCAGTGTAGACATCATTACACAAGAGACAAATAGGAATATCAGTATTGTAATGATCCCCTATTTTATCTCATCAAACAACAGACAAAAGAGGTGGTATGGATCAATAAAATTACAAGGAATCTTGAAACAAAAGATTCAGTCCCTAATGTGATTTATGTTTCTTTTTTCTAAAGAACCAGAATATCTCATGGTCACACTGCATCGAAAATACAGTTATGATAATGCCAGCGTTATGGCCTCAGACAAATTCAATAATGAGTAAGATGCATGCATATTAATGAGGTGATCTTGCCCCAGATCGGCTAAACTTGTTACCACTCTAATGCAGGGATCGCGCTGGGCTTCGCCAATGTCGCAAATTGCGATTTTTTTCCTAATTGGCGACAAAATATACCATCTGCAAATTTTTTTGGCGACAACATTTTTGGCCGTTAAAACTTGTATATAGAATCATGGGTTTGGAGTGGAGGAATTCAAAGGCACTATGAAAGGAAGCAGCAAACTTGGATATAAAATGCACTGGAATCTATCTATTGTTATATAAGCAAACCCCTTGTTCATATTGACAAACCATCTTACCAGTGCATTGTTAAATCATAATCCACTTATGTTGACATCTGGCCTGAGTACTGTATGCTGTGATATACTCAAATAGTCAAGCTACCGGACTAGCTACAAACGATCAAACGAAAGCTAATCCTTTTTTTTTTTTTTTTTTTTTTTTTTTTGAAGAATGTACAAAAAAAAATTAGTTTTGCTGAAACTTCAAAGAAAAGTGATTACCTTTCCAATCGTTATGCATAAATACTAAGGAAATGAAAAAAATTCAGTCTCAATCTGAACAATATACTGTCATGGGTAAACATAAGTTACTCTTTTCGTGTTCATCATCTGATCCTAAGAGTACCGTATATACTCGAGTATAAACCAAATAATTGAGGAAAAAATAAAAGCCTGGAAGAAGGGGGGTCGGTTTTTCCACGGGACAAGGTCTAAACTTAAATTTTTTAAAGTTTTCTTGCTGACTACAGGTTTAAATAAGAGGAGACTGGATAGATAGATAGATAGATAGATAGATAGATAGATAGATAGATAGATAGATAGATAGATAGATAGATAGATAGATGGGAATAATAAAGACAAAACCAGTGTAAAATACAATTAGGTATATTATCGAGTGGATTATGTCACAAATAAATTGACAACTTACATTTTGTTCTTCATCGTGTCATAAAAATTCATAGAAATATATAATGATTGACATTTTAAATCCGTTTGATATGATAAATCCATGAATTCTATCATAGATCACATACCAGCATAAAAATAGTAGCCCAGAATGATCCAATTCACAATATCCCGTAATATGTTAATTCCACACGTCTGACAAATAAACAATGAAAGTCAAGTCCACTTTTGTGATTCACAGTATCCTATAAAGGTCACTGTGTAATGTCATTTGGTACAAAACCCAAAAATTCATCCGCATCCTCTGAGTGACCAATTATACACTGGTCTAAAAAGTTTTTACAAGTCGTCTGCTTCAGACATAAAATGTGCTATTTATTAGAGATTTTGATGTGCTGAATTCAAATATGACAATTAAAACAACTGATTGGATACTGTTTCTAAGATATTTAAGTTTTTACATTTTACACCTATGTATATTGTGTACATAGTAGACTTTTAATCATAAATTGTAAACCTAGGTCTTTTCATGTGTTTATGGTTGCTTTAAATGATAATATTTCACCTGTCCTGTTTATGTAACACTTTAAAAAACAGCAAAAGGTTCATATAAATCAAAAATATATTGAAACAAAGGTAAAAAAAACTATTATGTATATATAAGTATATAGTTTAGTCCTTATTCAGTGTCTACTCTGCGCTTCTTGGCTTGTCTCTTGTATTAATTAAATGGAGCATCTCTTGTCACTGTCCAGCAATAGTCTGCAAGCATTGATTGGCTCCATTTGCCATGATAGCGTTTCTCCATTATTGCAATGTCCCGGTGAAATCGCTCGCCGTGCTCGTCGCTCACTGCTCCGCAGTTCGGTGGAAAAAATCTAGATGAGAGTGCAAAAAATGTATCTTTAATGCCATATTGCAACCAAGGCTTTTGTATGCCTTGAGGAGGTTTTTCACCAACTCCCTTTAGTTGTCTGCCTTGTTGTTTCCAGGAAAATTTGTTGCACTAACTGAAAGGCTTTCCATGCCGTATTTTCCTTGCCACGCAGTGCACGGTGAAACGCATCATCTCGAAGACGTTCACGAATCTGAGGACCGACAAAGACACCTTCCTTTATCTTAGCTTCACTTAACCTTGGAACTTTTCCACGGAGGTACTTGCAAGCTGCTCGTGTTTTGTCCATGGCCTTGACAAAGTTCTTCATCAGACCCAGCTTGATGTGCAAGGGTGGTAACAAAATCTTCCTTGATTCAGCAAGTGGTGGATGCTGAACACTTTTCATCCCAGGCTCCAGTGACTGTCGGAGTGGCCAATCTCTCTTGACGTAGTGGGAATCTCTCGAACGACTATCCAATTCGCAGAGAAAACATCAGTACTTTGTGTATCCAGTCTGCAGACCAAGCAAGAGAGCAAGAACCTTGAAATCGCCACAAAGCTGCCACTGATGTTGGTCATAGTTTATGCACCTCAAAAGTTGTTTCATGTTTTCATAGGTTTCCTTCATATGGACTGCATGATCAACTGGAATTGATGGCAAAACACTGCCATTATGCAGCAAAACAGCTTTAAGACTCATCTTCGATGAATCAATAAACAGTCTCCACTTATTTGGATCATGAACGATGTTGAGGGCTGCCATCACACCATCGATGTTGTTGCAGGCTACAAGATCACCTTCCATGAAGAAAAATGAGACAAGATCCTTTTGACGGTCACGGAACATGGAAACCCTAACATCACCTGCTAGGAGATTCCACTGCTGTAGTCTGGAGCCCAACAGCTCTGCCTTACTCTTGGGTAGTTCCAAATCCCTGGCAAGGTCATTCAGTTCACCTTGTGTTATGAGGTGTGGTTCAGAGGAGGAGGATGCGAAAAAATATGGGTCATGTGACATTGATGGTTCAGGAGTAGAAGTTTCGTGCTCTTCCTCTTCCTCGTCTGACTCAAGTGAGAATGATTCTGGTGCATCAGGAACCGGCAGTCCTTCTCCGTGGGGTACTGGGCGTATAGCTGATGGAATGATTGGATAATACACAGTCCACTTTTTCTTCTTTGACACACCTTTCCCAAATGGAGGTACTATGCAGAAGTAACAATTGCTGATATAATCTGTTGGCTCACTCCAAATCATTGGCACTGCAAAAGGCATAGATTTCCTTTTCCTGTTCAACCACTGACGAAGATTTGTTGCACAAGTATTGCAGCATATGTGTGGGACCCACCTCTTGTCCTGATCTCCAATGTTGCAGCCAAAATAAAGGTGATAGGCTTTCTTAACCATAGTGGTTATACTGCGCTTTTGTGATGCAAAAGTCACTTCACCACAAACATAGCAGAAGTTATCTGCATTGTTCACAGAAGTACGAGGCATCTCTGCTCACTTTGGCTAAACAGAAATGTTTCCCTTTGCAAAATCAAACACTGACAAATAAGAAAGCACGACACTGTATGATTTGTAGAGCTGATATAGGGCAATTTCTTCAGCAGAGTGATGTAAGCTTAGTTATGATTGCATCATCCATGACTTATAGGAATAACATGATGCAATTCATATCATGTATTACGCAATACCAGCTTCAGATTGCATCATTCATTGTTTTCCCTAAAAAGCAAGTACTGTCCAAACCCAGTCATAGATTTATTCATAGATCCAGTCAAAGATGTGTTTTAGTCATTTCTGGTTTAAATTTTAAATTCCGTCCCTTTATAACTCACTTATCCTCCGCCATTCTCAGGTCAGGGGTCGTATATAGTGACCCAGTATAATACATTTAAAACTAGAGCCAATCAACAATTTTAAGCATCATTTTCGTTCTCAGTGACCCAGAATTAGTAAAGTTTGACAAAATGTATTGCGGAAGCATTTTGGCTGTAGATCAGTGTTATAGTGCTGAAGTCATCGATCGTCGTCGAGTCATCGAAAATATCGTCTGACTCCAATTCCTTGTCCTTACTGTCATATGCGGAGATTAAGCTTGGACTCTGTAAGTAATACTTCGATCATACAGTCTGTGAAATCAATTAAAGGATGCAAATGAACATGTGTCAATTGTGCGGCAAGATCACAGGGAGTTTAAATAACCACCCTACTTGGCACTGAACAAGTATAAAATACGCGGCTCGATCAGAGGGTTGTAATGTGGGGAAACACAAACAGGGTGCTAAGGGATTAAGGTCAAACACGTATATGTAAGACGTGTAGGACTCTACTTGGCATTGAACAAATATCAAATTAACAAGGTATAAATCATAAACTAGAAAACGAGAGAGAGAGAGAGAGAGAGAGAGAGAGAGAGAGAGAGAGAGAGAATGCAGATGTAGGGAAAGAAGATATTTGATGCTTGATAATGCATTTATTTAAAGTGACAACAGTCATACCTTTACATAGACCGTAATGCGGGATGCAAAGACAATGGAAGTAGCTAAGATTGCTGCTATTAGTAAAAGTAAAAATGCCGTTATCAGCGACTGTTAACGTGGGTTCAGTAAGATGAATATCATCAAAATTGACGTCAGGAATAAACTCAGCATCTCAAACTGCATTGAGCAAGTGGACAGCCGTAAAATCACGACGCATACTCATGTGACGTTCGATTTTATCATTTTTATGAAACAACATTTTAATAGTGCAAAACATTATAAATAAGCAATCAAAAAACAGTAATGTAATGATTTATTCTGTAATATTGTGGTACTGTATTGTTTAATAAATACCCCATCTTTTAAATTTTCATTGCCTACTACATTAATAGACATGGAAAAATATTGACTCCTTGCTTGGCGACATTTTTTGAAAATTTGCGACAAAATATTGAGGTTAGCGATTTTTTTGGCGACAACTTTTTTAAAGCCAGCATGATCCCTGCTGAAGGGCATATTTTTTTTATCTGATTTTGATCAAACTATATATTCTTATACCATTGAGATCTCTGATTAGTTTGATAATGACCAAGATCAATGCATGCTAATAAGGTGAACTTGCATCTGATTGGATGAGCTTGTTACCCCATATTTAAGCCATATTTTTGATCTTATTTTAATTAAAATTACAATAGGGGTTTATATCATTAAGATCTTGGATGGAAGAGCAAGAGCCAAACACATTAATCAGATAATCTTGCATCTCATTGGCTCAGATTGTTACCACTCCGAAGGCCATTTTTCTTATCCGATTCTGATCAGGTTTTGAATATATGGTTAAATTATCAAGATCTTGGTCAACATGGGCAGATCCAGGAATATTGTTGGGGAGTGTAAAGAAGTAGGCATAGGGTCAGTGGGATGGAAACTATGGTGGCGGCCCAGAATGCAAAGACCCTGGAAGGTCCTGCATTTTAAGTGTTTTCAGGACATACTTTTAACCACCTAAACGTTAAAAAAAACTTACTCTTGGAAATGTTGCAGTTGTTTCATGCTCATTATTCTGTGTGTGTGTTGGGGGGGGGTGCATGTCATTAAAGGTCATGTTCAAGTTAACAATGAGTGAGATCCACACATATTAATGAGGTGATCTTGCATCAAATTGGATGATCTTGTTACCCCTCTGGAAGCCGTTTTCTGATTAGATATTTATCAGAGATGCAATATGGTGTTTCTATCATCAAGATCTTGGATTGTGAATAATTAGTATGCATTTCTTCCACAGGGCAGTATTTGTTAGTATCAAAGTCGCACACAAGCCCCCCACCCCTAGTCCATGAGGAAAAGTGAGCTATTTTAAAAATGCATATTGTATTTTCTCAACATACCAACCAATATTATGCTAAAGACAGGAACACGAGACTTACCACAATTATTCCTGAGATGTCATTGATAAAGTTTACAGGTTGAATAGAGATGGAACAGATCCGGTTCATAGAGGTCAAATGGTACAAAGTTTGCTAATTCTTCTAACACTAGTATAAGAAAGCAAGTGAATCTGCCTTGTTATTTTTCCTTACTTGTGTTACAAATGAATGAAAAGAAACATTTTTGCTACATTTTTCTTTCACCTAGTCCAACTTTTAAATTTAAGTTTATGTTACTTCTGTGTTCTAAAACACTTAATTTCCACACAATTAAAAAAATTTCACACACAATACTGCCACAAAACACATTGTATCAACAAAGAGCAAGATAGGCTAATTAGCTTATTTTTTATTCATAGCATCAATGTATCAATTTATTGAGAAAATCATACATGATGATTTGAAAAAGAGAAAAGCAATTACACAAATGTTCATCTTTGTTTTAAGGTTCCACTCTACAGTTGCATAGCTTGCACAGGGTTTGATTTTTAAAGGAAAATAATTTCCCAGCTTTCTTCACTGGTTATCAAGGTTATTTAAAAAAGACCTTTTATACGTTAGGTATCATTAAAATAGTTTTCAATTTCCATTAGTTTGGTGTAAGATTGTTGGGTGTAAACAGGATTATAAAGTATACAGTTTGGCCATAATTCAGATATACACCTCTCAACAGACTATTATCTCCGCTTGGTCATTTTCACTTCCTGGATTTAAAAGGTAAATTAAAGAAAAAAAACTTACATAACTTTTTTTAGTTTTTTTTTACCTCTACTGGTCATAGACCAGAAGAGCTTATGGGATGGTCTGTTGTGCGTCGTCCATCCATCATCTGTCTGTCTGTTTGCACGTTATTATCACTACTTCTCCTAAACTACTTGGAGGATTGCCTTGAAACTTTACACACACATTCATCCCATGGTCTAATTGGTCCTAAATGAAAATGGTTCAGCTCGGACATCCAATATGGCTGCCACAGTATACCTACTAAGAGTAACCTATCACAGTATAAATGTTTAGTCATAAATCAGGAAAGTTTACCACTGAATAAACATATTTATTCCAACTTTGAACTGCACTGTCATAAAGGTACTTTTGTGAAGGCTAGTGTGTATATGGCATGCTGAAAGCTATGTCGTCCTGTGCTAAACACAAAGAATTAATTATGTTAGTAAAGCATAAAATGTAGGTCACAGTGACCTTTGGTCGCAAGATGTATTACTAACAGAGATGCATCCAATTATCAAGCTTCATAACTCGAAAATGAACAGCACACACGAAATTAACTTTAAACATAAAATCTCAACACGTCACAGAGCAAGAAAATAGGTCAAAGATTTAAAAAAAAATTTTTTTTGCAATACGGGGAAAGAATTGATCAAGATGCTACCCTTCATCTAGTTTCATAAGTCTAGCACTGAAAGTTTGCATATAGCATGTCGAACCCACGTGATCATGAGATAAACACAACAACTTAATGAAAGCCAGTAAAAGGTGAAACACATGTCAGAGTGATCTTCACTTGTCTTAATGGTGTGGTATAAACTTAAGTGCATTGAAACCAATTAATTCTGTGCATACCATGCAACGCGCAACACTTTGTCATTCACCTGGTAGTGGAATGTAGCAAATATGCAATTAATACTCCTAAGTCCTACTCGTGCACAATTTTCTCCAAACAACCCACATAAATGAATACAAGGATTATATCAAAGTTATAATTTTTCCGTTGATCAAATATTTCCATGAAGGCAAGTATTATATCAGAGTTCCAATTTCTCTTTTGATTTGATATTTCAATGAATATAAGGATTATATCAGAGTTCTAATTTATATGCTGATGTGATATTTCCATGCTTATCAATGTACTATGGTGGCATTATATTTCATTTTTGACTTCATATTTGTAATCTCACATCAAAGTCAAGTCATGACCTTATATCATTCTGAAATTGTCATTATTTTGATGTTTGTATTCAGTAATTTTGTTTAGCTATTACTTGTTTTACATAATATTAACAGTGTCACTATTTAAATTATTTGTTGATTTGTAAAAAAAACAAAAAAAAAAAACAATAATCACAAACAAAATAACAATGTGCAAAACTGAGGCCTGGTTAGCAACGATGTTTATTGCTCTTTCCATGGCAATGTATCCCTAGCTGCGATAGACTGCTTTTACTGTAGGGCCAAAAGTTAAACAGAGGTCAAGTCAGCAGCGTTGCTGAATCGACCAGTTTTATGCTACCTTTGAACCATGCGTTATATATCGGGGAATGGAAAATATTTTTTATCGAAATCTAAAGCAATATTCTATGTTCTTTCATACAAATGTATCCGGAGGAAAATAAGATAATCTTCTCCCTGATCGTTGAAAAATAACAAAGTATACAGACAATTCTCATAAAAACAACATTTATTACAACGGAATATTCGCGTTCAGTCTAATATTGATGAGAACAAACGTGTTCGATCGTAAATTGTATCTTTATTACGGAATATTCAAGTTCCAGCTCCGACAGCAATTTGCCCTATTTCCTTATATATTGTACTTACTTCCTTGTGATTTTACTTTTACCTGGAATATGTCAGAGAATAACATATACACGTCATTATAAGAAATAAGTTTTATATATAGGAAAATGTCTATACGATTTTTTAAATAATTACGATTATATCAGATATGAAGTATATATAGCTCTATTTCTGACTAATTATTCTCGCTGCTGCATTGGTTTGCCAACGATAAGACAAGGAACACTTTGTTAAATTATTGACATGACCGTTAAAACGGCATATTCGTTACTACAACAAATTGGCTGGACAAGAGCTTGGTTGTTTTAACAAGGGCTGACTGTACTAGAAAGAATATTACATTTCCACCAAGCTGTTTTTAGACAGACAGAAGTCATCCCCGACTCATTTTTTTTAAAACATTGATAAAACATATTCCTATGCAAAAATGATTTCATTTGGTTTGATGTTTACGGCACAGCAACACGAGATTGAAAATGTTTTCATCTGAAAAATTTTGAATGTAAGAGCGCAAAAATAAAAGCCACATTCGTCGATTCAGTTTGTCCATTACTGCTGTAAAACATGACCAATTAGGTTGTACATGTCTTACTCCCACAGACAAGAAACACGCAACGCCCTACCACAAACCATATGTCTAATCAATGGTAAAGTTTCAATATTTATGACTAGATATTTATTTATTACTCCCAGTAGGCTAAATGTGTATTGTACATGTGAATGAGTTGGTATTAAAAGAATGGACTGCATGCCTTTCAGCTTCAGTGGCTTCTAGGTTGGACAATAATAATAGCTTCCGAAGCTGATTTTACTAACATTGACTTGAAGAAGAAAAAAAAAAAAACCCTTTGTTTTTTATCAACTCATTATGGTTCCTCTGCTTTGATATCACAAAAAGGAATGCTCTTTATTGTTTTATGTAGGTTATGCCCTGTCGCAAGGGCCAACATTTTGTAGGTCACGATCACTTTGGCAGGAACTTATTTTCTGCATGGTCGCTGGAGACTATACAAAACTTCGCAGAGGCTAGCAATATAATTGGCAATTACATTCTGATTGTCACAGAGTTCTGAAAAATAAATAAATAAAAACACAAAATCTTACCTTTCGAAGTTGATACGTGTTGTTGTTTATATTGCATGGGGCGTAATTCGTCGTTTCACCAGCATCTTTTCACCTCGGTGACGCCTGGTCGCGATCATAATTTTACATAAAATTGAGGATCCTTTGAAATCATCATAAATGTATGGGGGAAAAGTAAGAAGTGTAATTTATGTTCATCTCAAAATATTTGTAGTCATTTCCGCGATTTCTTCATTCCTAACTATAGCATAACACAGACAATTCTCTCTCTCTCTCTCATAATATTAATCCATGAACCACGGGATTGTAAGTAATTTGTAGTATAACAACAAAGCCTTGAGCAATTGCTATAAGTTTTCCCCCCTAAAACCTAACGGGAAAACTTGTACTGGATTGACTATCTTTCGTGTGCTACCAGTTTTTGCGGATTCCGTAGTTGCCACAATCTTCGAATATAAATATCCAATGAAAACTTATCCATTTATGAAGACAACAGCATCCCATAACAATCAGAGGCATATGCACGAATTCATATTCTGACGAAAAGTAATTTTTTGTAAAAGCATGGAATTTGATACCCACGACAGTTTCTGAAGTCACATTATTATCGGCAGCTATGTAGTATTTTGAAGTGGACTTCTGTAATACAAGTTACTGCGAACCAGATATATAGACCAATTCAAACAATAAATATACACTGTAGCTGATTGCCGGTCTTTAAAATGAACTCTGATTTCTATTTTGTTTTGTGTGTATGTTTGTGTGTTTACTTTTTCTTATGTTCAATGAATACATTGAGAAAAATAAGATTTTTGAGGTAGTACTATTATTTCCACTCTTCTAAACCTAGCGAAATGCGAGTTACAAATGTCCTTTTGCATATTATGAATCAATCATGGCTACATTTCCAAACAAAGAAAAACGTTTGCAATCTGTACGTCGCCTGCTGGTGTTGTGATATTAAGATTGCGTCAGACACCGCTTATTCGGATTAAATCGCCGTTCACTGTATGATGGGTGATACTTCTTTGTGTAATTTAATATTTTATGCTGATGGAAGTAAATCCTGAATGTCTTTAAAATCTGGCATTAAGTGTGGTACATTAAATTTTGTAACATCCATATTTAGTCAGTACTTAAAAAGTTTAGAGACTGACCATACATACCTAGGACTGACCATACATACCTAGGACTGACCATACATACCTAGGACTGACCATGCATACCTAGGACTGACCATACATACCTAGGACTGACCATGCATACCTAGGACTCAATTCATCCATGGAGTTTACGAGTCTTAAGTTGGGGATACTCTGAATTTTAAGTTAGACACCAGGAAGACAGGGACCACAGAAACACAATGTAACTCATATTAGTTAAGGATGTAGGGCGTGAAGGAGACTGTGTGGTTTGCTTAAATTGCAACCTGCTTGACGGTTGACACAAAGCACCTGCGAGGGGAAATCTACATTGGGGTAGATTACACATACATGTAAATACCGTGTATACCTGACGATGTTTGCTATATAATGAGATACAATTTTGGAACTGTTATGATATTTTGAAATAACACGCTCTTTGATGGATTGACAAATTTGTCAAATATTAATATCACAGTGGAAGCAACACTCATTTTTGATGATGAGGAGTTATATAAACCTTGATTTGTATTAAAAAAAATCCAGTGTTTGTTTTTGCTGGTAGTCGACAATTTATGTCAAAGGTCGCAGAGTAGGAAGCATTCGATTTTGATAGGTGGAACGTTCTTTAAACATTGTTTTGCTTTTTTGGCAGATCGCTGTTTTTCTGATAGCCGTTGAGACTAAATAGTGTTACTGATAAATTTGTACTTGCCTAACGTTTACGTAAAGTTTTTTTTATAAGAGTCTTAGCCTTTCTTAATGCACACGCTTCAATCAACCTGTGTAAGGGTTGGTGGGGGTGGTTGGATGGCTCTGGCGGTAGAGGCGGGGGTGCGAAGTTGAAATAGTTCCAATGATTAAATGATTGCTGGAAAAGGGCATTTTTATTATTAATATTTTTATGTAACGAACCTTAGATTGTGACGAATGGAAAGTTGAACAGGAAACTTCAATCAAGACAGAGTAAATGAGTTTATATTTCTTTTTTCTCTCTACAGATGGCGATAGAAACAATAATCAATGCTTTCTATGAAATAGAAAATGATGAACACGCTGGTGCGTCTTAGTTTCGAGTTTTTAGTTATTTTGATATAAACAACTGTTATAATAATCCCAGGGGAAATTCTTGCAATGAATAGTAGTGTTAACTGCATCAACTCTCTACCGTGACCGTTAACAACGGTCGAATGCTACGGCATCTTCCTCTATAATGGCATTTACATCATATGTCGATTAGGAATTAATAAAACAAGTGCGATCAAGTCATGACGTGACTTTGAACCTGTGATCAGTTTCGTCATTTTGACATCATGACTTCACATCTTGGTGTTTTAAAGAAAGCGTCTGGCATCGAAAAGAATCATTACAAAGTCTATGTAAATACTTTCATTGTTTCATTTATGTGTATGCTCTGTTTAAAATATATGAATTTATCATATGGCTACTGTGTTATTTAGATATATATACTCATATTATATTTTCCAATATAGCACACGTTTAATAACACATAACACCCAACGACATAACGAACGATGGCATCACGTCATATACGGTGAAGGCGTAATGACCATGGCATCCGAATGTAATTTAAAGCCAATATTCTTTATACTTTTTTTGCGGTTCTTTTTGAGTAAGATTGGTATATATATATATATATATATATATATATATATATATATATATATATATATATATACACATATATATATATATATATATATATATATATATATATATAATATAAAATATATATATATATATATATATATATATATATATATATAATAGCAGCTTATATTTGAGCTTACTTAGTCTTTTGCGAGTTTTTAATGATTCAACTCATTTCCTAGATTACAATTTAAGTATTCACTCGTGTAAGATCCTCCACTGTTACTCTCATAATTTTACATATGATTATAATCTTTTATTGAAAAACGCTTTGCTTACCAAAGAGATAACTTCATTTTGTCCTACCCTAAAATTCGTTGCTTCTATTTCATCTATAGGGCTGGTTAGGAATTCACCTTGTTGCTATAAATATATTTTTATGGGGGGGGGGGGGGCGTTAAATGCTGACCCGCCTGCTGACTTGACCTCAGTTTCACCTTTTGGGAAGAGTACATGAAGGATTCTATCGCATCTCGTCAGTGCGTAACTATGGAAACGTTATCTCAATGCCCTCCTGGACAGCCCGGAGATCAGATTAGCACAGGAATCACGTCTTTTATAATTCTTTCTTCCACTTCTCTGCAGCTTAAAGCTGGTAGTATTATACAAGTAGAATAGCAAATAAACACTTCTGTAAAATGAGCAAACTCGCACTATTACATTTTCAAACTAAAGTTTTTCTTTTGCATATATAATTCTCACCCATATGGTATCATGTTTTGGTGATATAACTTCTACATTAAAAAAAGATCAATGAAAACAAATTTGAAGAAAATGTTACACTATGTGCATTGAGTGTGCATAATCAGTGTACATAATAAATGCACTCTTTCTGCCGATTCACTATTAGCAAATAAGCGTTACTCTGTGTCCGAATCTCTGAAAAAAATGAATTTAAATCTTTTTCTTTTTATGAAACTTTTGTGTCCCTTCGAGAAAGAAGGGAAATTAATTACAAGGATAACTGTTATCTGCACAAGCATACATATAATTAGACAGGCAAAGTACACTTGTTGTGAATTAAGGCGAAGTTTCGCTAAGAACTATTAGTAGGGGCAGTTTTTTAATTATCGATACTTAAAAAGCTATTGTGAACGATAAAATAAAAATATCATTTTCCATGTACGTTTTCAAAGGGGCGTTTGTGTACTGTTACAAGTGATATATGTTTTATTTTGTATATAAGTGTGGCTTTTTGTAAATAAATGATTGTTCGGGTCGGATTTTAGGAGCCGCAGTGGCTCAGTGGTTAGCTTTCCGGAATCGCTATCGAATCCTGCCATCGGATCAGCTTGGGTCGGATACACTGGTGTGTCCCTTGGCAAGGCGCTTTACCCCTAGTTGCCTCGGCACTAAATAACCTATTTGTGTTGCTTTGACGTTCAGAATGATGGAATGTCCTTGAGTGGAACAAAAATGGCAGCCATATAGTGCGTTCGCAATATCAGCGTACCGGCAATAAATATTAACAGAACATCAACTCATGAAGTTAGTAATGTCATAGTAATCATGTTCTGAATAGTCTCGCTGTAAGTGTGTTTTATACTGTTGGTCGATTTGCACTTTTTTGTGTTTAGCGAAGGCCCAAAATATACTTTACCCATTGTGATGTAATTGACAAGATCTGAAACCCAAACTAACACCAACATTGTGCATGAATATCAAAAACGTATCATACACATTTATTGATAATTTTTAAATTAAAAAGGTTATAAACAATTTTTTAAAAAAAACCTTACACACTTTAATTATGTGAAAGTAATCCACTTCCATGTCAGAAAAGGTATAGAAAACTGTTAGATACTTTTTGGATACTGATGACAGTAGTTTTGCTCAATATGTATTATAAAACTGTTTGATTGGAGATGAACATCATGTACGCTAACTATATGACTTTAAAACTTTGTCAAAGAAAACGAACGAATTTAAATACCGTATTAGATAGGTCTGCTTCATAATACATACTAGTGTTAAGTAACTGCAACCTTCACAAGGGTTTCAGCTACAACTATCCTCAGTTCTTTATGGCAGTTATATTGTTATTTGAATATTTGTTATTGATTGATTGACTGATTGTCCTGCAATTAAATTTTAGTGTGACTTAACAAGTTTCGAATTAGTGCACCGCCCCGGAGATCATACCAGTTTGCTGGATTTTAGCGTATATGGCAGGAAACTGTCCTGATTGTCAATGATTATTTTGACATAAAAGAGCAATGTCTTTGTTATATAATACACATCTCTCTCTCTCTCTCAGACATGTACAAACTAAATGTCGAAAATAGCAGAGAATTTTTCTGTTAACTATTCTATTCATTTTGTGGTGACTTCGTTATATATGTCTCTGCTAATATACTAAAAAGTATTTTTAAAAAAAGAAAAAAAGAAAAGAAAAACACAACATATCTATTTTAACCGAACTGAAGTCCCCAGCTACGGCTACAGTACTGACGGTTGGTGTAATTTCCTTGACATTCTGTAATTCATGAAGTGAAGTACAGGGGGTCAAACTGATGTATGATAGTTCATATATGTATAGAGTTATTGGATCGGGATAATGTTCTAATACATACAAAAAGTGTATCCTTTTGTATTGTTTTGACGTTATTAATGAGAAAGGTACACTTTAATGTTACAATGCTCTCACGTATCACTTTCCATGTCACTTAGATTATACATTTGGCCATTCAGATTACCTTGTAAAGGTGTTTTGTATCGCTGATTGCTATTGTATTGGGAACGAGAGTAAATATTATTTAAACAGTTTTCTGATCCCCAGGTCGGATTTTGTGTAAAACTTACTTTAAAAAAGACTATATGAGTAGGAATATTAATGTCTAATACAATTCTTAATAATGCACTTTTAAGTTACGGTATATAGGTTGGTACTTTAGAACACCATGTGCTTTTTGACTATCACGAAAACATGTTCAAATTTGGAAAAGCAAATAAAATGGAACAATACGTTATTGGCACCACTGTACTCTTATACAGATTGGTGTTTGGTGTTTATATTTTGTGTATTGTTTTAATGAGACTTCCTTCACAACAAAACTATGGATACAAGCATGATTCATGATCTGTAAATCAAAGTCACCTTATCACTAACTGAAGCAGGCACATACGTGTAAAAGCACATTGTTGCAAGTCTATAGAGTGCGATGATGAAAGACACATAATGCTATAATGAAGTGTTTCCTTTTGGGACTGATGATCTTGATGATAAATGTTTGACTTCTATCTATCTATCTACTGAAGTTATATGCACTTAACTTCCACATTCAGTTTGTCGTAATTCGATGTCACTATAACAGGTTCTGTACTCTTCCTGTTTTGAACACTAAGTAGACAAATGGTGCAATAATAGCGGATATAGTTCATTGAAATAATACAAATGTTGCATATCAAGGGCTTCTTTTCAATAGCTTTACATGTGTGAAACCTCACTGCAAACATGCCATTTTTACATTACATTCAGGTAGGATAATTATGCAATTTTGGTACAGCTCTACAAGGAATTTATACGTATTTTCAATAGCAGTTTCGTGTATTTCTTTCGTATGGCGTGTCATAGATGTATTTGCTTGTATTGGACATGCACATCGCGATTGTATCTTGAGATTCCCATCACTATTGACGCATATGTATGAAATATTAATACAAAATACCAGGGACCGTTCTATGCACCATCTTTTCTTCTTCTAGTTTAGCTAAGTTATTTTTATTTTTGCTTGGATCTAAAGGGAGATAATAATTTTTGGAATCCTGTAGTTTGATAGCACATATCTCTTTACAAGTTTTCCATCGGCCAGTCGAGGGCAGAGTTTCGAGCGTGTGTCACCAGCTTTGACGGAAAGATACACTCAAAAATCGCGAACTAGCACGAAGCGAGTAAACGGGGACTTTCCTACAAATCATGTTTTACATTGGTCTGAGCTAAAATTGTTCCTAGAAGCAAGATTTTACCCTTTTTCCAACCGAGGGCGTCCTCGGCTGGACGTGTGCCCTCAGTACGTTGGTGTGTAATCTCATGAATGTCCTCTATTTACAAAAAATACAAACGCACACACATGAATGGTCACGAGCACAAATTTTGTACTAATCAACTTCAGGAAACGGTAAATGATAAACAGGAATCAGCCAGAAAATGACAAATATATCCAGCGGTACCTATGCGATTTTTTTGAAAAATTAAGCTAAGGTCTGGGATTAGTGACTTATAAAATCCTCCAGTACGATGTTTTTCACCCTAAAGGAACTGAGATAATAACATTATATTTTAATCCATTTAGTTCAAAGAGTTGGTAGCTCCTGATACTATTGATACAAAGTGAGTGATTTCTGTAATTGTGACACATCCACAGTACTGTCAAACGAACTAACTGCTAAACTCTGAAGCTACTGTTTTTACTGATTGATATTTTGTTTCAAAAAAGACCAATGCCACCCCGACTTTCTTTCTGTTTTCACCTTAGATTGGGAAACTGCACCGTTCAGAAACGAAACCACTCCAAGGACCCCAAATGTTCATTCCTACCCCGATCGTGATGAAATACATAGACTGTACATCGACTTAAAGGCAAAACTGAAGGCATACGGTCAGAGATTACAAGAGCAGAGGTGCATGCACAATTATTAAGAATTCCACACCTGAGCATGCAGAAACTGTGAAATTGTTGGAAATCACGTTAGTTGTGAACCCGCCTTTAGCGGAATGTGAACGAGGGTTCAGTCTCTTGAAGATTATCACAAGTATAAGGGGCCGACCATTTAATTTTTCTGAAGGAGTTGGGTGTGTCAGAATAATAATAAAAAATATGGCATTGTCAGGTTTGTGGATTTTAAATCAGGGCAAGTGATTTTTTTCAAGCCAATTGCCCTGGGCCTGTGTATACAAAAATTGTCTTTGATATAAGATATTTGCTTGTATCGAGTGAATAACCGACATATTTCATCTAGTTGGTGAAAATGCCAACGAGATATATTTCATCGATATAATTCGTCTAAAGTGTATGTCAACGTGCTCATGTAGGCGCATTTACTCAAATTAAATTAAATATTCCTTGTTGTTCTAAAATGTAATACTAATATAGTTTTACCAAAGTCTATTCAATCCTGATTGTTGAATGCTCTGCACCTTAAGTTGCATCAAAAAACTTCTAGACGAAAATTATTGATCGCTATGGACTTTTACAATAGTGGCCAGGTACTAAACTCGGTCAAAAAAAGAGGACGTTGGGTCTATCTTAACAAATAACAGGGTAGAACGAATTTTTTTCAATACGCGCGGCTTTCATTGTGACATCATTGCACGCGATATTCAATCCGGTTTGTACTGGGTCACACCTTAAGGTTGACCTCTTCCAAAAATGTCCACGTACTATAGCATTGATTTTTGCCGTATGTATTTCTCGAGGCTTGTAAATAATGACCTTTCAAAGGAATGTAGATGTATGAGGATCCAAATAAAGTGAATAATCACCATTTAAAGGTATGTGTAATCAAATTCTAGAAAATGACGAACAATACTGGGATAGTCGGTACTGAACGCCTATATGACCTATATGACTTGTACTGTAGTTGGTAATTAAGCTCGTACATTATCACAGAAAGTATCAGTAGTAACATAATTCTCTTTCCAAATTCAAGGTAAGAAAGCATATACTTTGCAGAGAAAAAGAGACCAAAAAATAAATTTAAGTTCATAGTGGGATGCTAACGCGTTTCTCTTGCGTGACAGGTGGACATAATGATCTTAATGTTGTCAAGGTCTATTGGAAAAAGTTCTTGAGGAAAAAAAAACCCAAATTAATAATTAACTCCAGTGAATTATGAAAATTATTTATCTAAAAAAATCCACTAATTCACGGACTAACATAAAATAAAGAAATACGTGGGACTCGATCACCCATTGTGCGACAAGACGTTTGTTTTATAGATCAGCACTTTTACACTCACGGCCACCGATGTCGTAAACACGGTTTATGTATAATATCTATGCTATAATTGTTATAATTGTTTTTAATCTCAACAATAAACGTACAACTAAAAGACAGCATTTATTTGTTATTGTCATCTATTTCTTGGTGTATATAATTACTTCCATTTATAGACTGTTATATTATTCATGACATAAGGCAACCAATTTATACGAAACATTCATATTTATTTCGAAGATACATATAAAACACAACTGGAGTGTTTGCTGACCAATGATTTGGCATTTACTAGTAGGCTGAGGATATTCGTACGGCCGCCGTGCACCTTAACAAGGAAAGACTATTAGCACGGCCGCCGTATACCTCATTTGGAAATACTATTCGCACGGCTGCCGTGTGTATAATTTACGTAAATCTATTCGTACGGCTGCCGCATATCTGATCTGCGAAATGTACTAATTTTTGCAACTGATTACTTTTAATTCCATATTTGCAAGTCATTGTCCTTAAGACTTGTGCAATGCTATACTCCTTCACCTACGGTAGAAAAAGAAATTTTCGAATAAATATTGAGTGAATCACGTGGGTGAAAAACTCTAGTATTGTCACCCAATCGATGAACTTTTTCCGTTCTTCACTCAGGACAAGCAAATGTTCTTTTTATTGTATGCTCAGATGAGTTGGCTACCTGAAGTGTATTAAGAGTTTGAAAGTAGCAGATTTTTTGGGAAATGTCAGCTGTTTACCGTTTATGTTCTGCAGTGTTTTGTGTACATTGGCACAGTCAATCTGAGTAACTTAATTCTTTCTTAATTCAAAGTAACAAAGCATACACATCAAATCTACATTCGCTCAATAAATCTGAATAACATCATTATATTTCCCAATTCAACGTAACAAAGCATACACTAAAAATAAAAATAAAAGCATAGAGTGGAATTTGATCCTGGATCGTTTGCTTAATAGGACGACATATTTCCACTGGACTACAGGGATTGATAAATAATAAGATGATATTACTTTGCTTATGTTATGGCTGTCTATTAAAACAAAATTCTGGACTGTTAAAGTAAAATTGAGTTATCAAAACTTTTTCTCTTGGGGAAACCACTAATTCACGGACTAACATATAATTGTTTGCACACCATATCATAATTATTATAATCCAAACTGCGAGACAGACACCGGTCGCGGTGCGAATATTGTTAGCGAACGGTAACCGTGCGAATGGTCTTTGTAAAATTTAGTACACGGCCGCCATACCAAATAGACACTATGGAACAATTTCCTTTTTTTTATAGTGCTTTGTAATCCGCCAAACCTGTAATGGTATTGATGGGTATATGTTATGTTTAGATGAGTTTACATCATTCGAAATATTTTGGGCTCCTCCCTAATGCATTGGCCGATTGCCGTGCGGATAGTCTTTACTGCTGTGAGCATACGGCGGCCGTGCGAATAGTCTTTCCAAAAGTTGGTACACGGCGGCCGTGCGAATAGAGACTTCCTTATCAGTATGTGCAGTGATTTTGCTATGAATGAATGGATAAAGTATATATAATTCCGTTTTTAAATATATCAAAACGGATGTAGATGAATAGTTACATCCAAATGAATATTTACATCCCAAAAGCTTGCTCAAGCGATTTTTCCAGCAGTTTGGGAAATGAAAGCAAAAACAGAAAATGTCATACCGTCACCAATGTAAACTCTGGTTTATACAGGTCGTAGAAACCATATACAAGTTGTCGACCGTGGATCACGAACAATTTGTATAACAGCTGAATTAAAGTATTTTAAAAGCCAAATAAATTTTTTTAAAGTGCATTAGACTACTCGCGGCTATAGTTTGATCCTGCAGTCAATTCTCAATTAAACAATGAAACTTTAATGCCAATATCCTAATGCATGCAACAACTGTTGTCTTCCTGCAATCGTTAAACATGCCGGGAAAATTCTCGTCGATAACAAAATGTAATCTATAACGCTGGTTATTGCAGAAGATAAGCTACTTTTTAGATATCAAAATCATTGTATGTGTTCATTATAGCAGTAACGTCAGTTTAGATGTAGTTGGTTGTTAGAGTGATGCAAGATACCAAAGAGTGCTAACGGACTTAAATTTTATCGTTTTTCACATGGTCCACATGCGAGAACCAAAATGATCTTCCAGTAATTCATTATTCAGGCATGCCTTTATAGTCTGTAAAAATATGAAATTGGTTGTTGCATGCGAACCACTTGAAATTTTAGAAAATAGCTCAAATTTCAGTGCACAATGGCTATTTCATTGCCAAACGGGACGTCATGAGCACGTCATATTATATATTTTTAAATTGTAATTTGAAGTTTGTCTAATGTTGGTCACATTTTTGCCATGGTACTCTCAATTAAACTAATTTTTTTAAAATTTTAAAAAAAATTTGGCCTTAAGGACCTAAATAAATAAATTTGTTTTATGACATTACGATTATTTTTTTTGCAATATGTAGAATAATGCAGTACATACTTAGGCCATTCCCCCCTATTAATCTTAGGCCCTCATAGCCTTAATCTGGCCCTTATGATCATAATATATACCAAGTTTCACAGCAATGAGAACTGCAAGTGTAGCTGCATTCACTTCTCAGTCATACACTGCATCGAGCTGCAATTCGAAAGGACAATGACTCCTACAAAAATCATTGGAGCACAAAGATTTGTAAATATCAACATCTATTAATGATGGTCGTAATATGAAAAACATCTCACAGCAATCCATAAACAAGAGGCCTAAGTCGGCCTGATATTGCTCACATGGCTTATATAACTCAACAGTTGACCATTATTATAAAATCACAACCTAGGTAAGCCATCTCCCAAAATGTATATTGTGTTCATTTTACCCATTTTACTGTATCCTGGTAAAAACTGGTTCGAAAGATAATGGCATATTTAGTATGTACAGTCTCAAAGTCCTACAAAATCTTGACAATACAAACTCATTTACCAAGTTGTATAGAAATTGGATAAGAAATAGTCTTTAGCTCAAGTGAAGTAACAAGCTCACCCAATCTGATGCAAGGTATGTCATTAATATAGCCTATATTTGAAGTGTGATCAGATATCATAAGTCATTAAAAAATATGGTTTCAAGAGTGGCAACAAGCTCAACCAATCCGATGCAATGTCACGTCATTAGTATGTGTAAGGTACCAGCAATACATGTATCTGTTACAAATATTCACAACTCCTATCCCCTCAACTCCCAGTGCGTGTTAAGTCTTTGCAGCCTCCATCCTTACAACACAACTCAATTCTATCAACTTCCTGTGTCAAGTCTTTGCAGCCTCCATCCTTACAACACAACTCCTCTCCTCTCAATTCCCAGTGCATGTTAAGCTTTTGCAGTCTCCATCATTACAATGAGTAATAGTTGCCTTTATCTTTATTTTGAATGCTATGCATTTAAAGTTATTTTCTTACATGTTTGCAGCCTTAAACCAGCCTGAAAACGTGATTTATTTTAGTAGCTATTACTGTTTTCGCAAACATAGTAAGAGAATTTAAAGTATAGTTTTAGCTCATAAATTTACATAAGATAATTCTTCGTAAATTTCTAGCCGAAATCAAAACAAAATATATATGAGCTATTGTCTTTAGATTTCTTTAATCAAAATAATTTTTCAATGTTTACAATAAGAAAACATGCAGTTAGTCTTTGAATTAATATGTTTGAAAAACGTTTTGATAAGTTTCATAAATCAGGCAAGTATGGCCGACTTTCAACACTATCAATCAGTAATGTATATAAATTGACCCATGATTTTTATTGATTTCTAATGCAAATCGTGTTTTCTTCTCATTGTATTTAGCAACTAAATATTATGTAAAGAGTCATTACTGCGGAACACAATATTAAAACGTACTGTGATGTTATCCTTGAATTTTTATCTTGTAAGTAAAATCTCGAACCAGTAAACCAACTTATATTATTTTCATTCTAACCTTTGAAAATGTAGCAAATATTAATTAACGTAAATATTTCATTTAAAGCACATATTAAATCCATTAAAGCTTGACTTCTGATTAGATATTTTACTGTATTAACACATATATAATATAATATCACTTCCATGTAAGCAAATATCACAAAGTTTTTTTAAACTCAGCATTATACTTTGTGTTCAAGAATGGTATTAAATTCAGTAAATTCGAAAATGACAATAAAAGTGCTTTAATTACAGCAGCATTGATGAAACAGGTTTTGCATATTTATGGTCAGGTGATCTTACTATTATTGTTTGCAATTAAATTAATTAAGGGAGTTCTGATCAAATATATACATTATGCATGGGCCTTGTTTTCACGATTGTTTTCAGCTTTAACAATTGTATTATTTCTCAATAAAATTAAGTAAACTATTTCAATTTTGCACAAAATTGAATTGCCTGCTTAGATAATATTTCACTATTAAATTGGCAATGCAAGAAAAAAAGACTTACATTATTTCATTTGATCTGTATATAGAACGCAACGCCTGTAAAAACCGTGGCTTTATTTCCTTAAATTCAGTTTGAAACTGCTCAACATACCTGACAAATTATAAAAATATCATATTTGAAACAACTGTAAATGTCACATTGAAGTCGAAGACAAAATTTAATAATATTTCATATGGTCCGAATCAGCCCGGTTCAGTGAAATAACGGTTTGTTTTATGGACAACATTTGTTTCCATAGAACAGTCTCGGTTCAGTGCAATGTACATCTGCTATATGGAGATAATTTGCCTTCATGGAACTGTCCCTGCTCAGTGATGTGTATGTCTGTTTTATGGATATAATTTGTCTTCATAGAACAGTCTTGGCTCAGTGATTTGTGTATCTGTTGTATGGACAAAAAATGTCTTCATAGAACAGTCCCGGCTCAGTGAAATGTAGATCTCTTTTATCGACAAAATCTGTCATCATAGAACAGTCTCGGCTCGGTGAATTGTATATCTGTTATGTGGACAAAATGTGTCTTCATTAAACAGTCCCGGCTTAGTGAAATGTAGATCTGTTTTATGGACATAATTTGCCTTCAAAGAACAGTCCCGGCTGAGTGAATTGTGTATCTGTTATATGGACAAAAGTAGTATTCATAGAACATTGCGGCACAGCGACTTGTGTATCTGTTTTGTGGACAAAATGTGTCCTCATGGAAGAGTTCCGACTTAGTGGAATCTAGATCTGTTTTGTGGACAACGTGTAGATCTGTTTTATGGATAAGATGTGTCTTCATAGAACAGTCCCGGCTTAGTGAATTGTATATATGTTATGTGTACACAATTTGTATTCATAGAACAGTCCCAGTTCAGTGAAATGTAGATCTGTTTTTGGACAAATTTTGTCTTCATAGAACCGTCCCGGCATAGTGAATTGTATATCTGTTATGTGGACACAATGTGTCTTCATAGAACAGTCCCGGCTCAGTGAAATGTAGGTTTGTTTTATATGGAATCAGGTCATAATTAATACTTCCGGTTCAGTACCCACGAATGTTGACCCAGTCTATTTTTAGAGCATTTTTTCCTCTCTCATTTTGGTGGTGATGTATGCGTTAGATTTAGGCATTCTTAGTATTGATTTAAAGGAAATTGTTTATTGTTTAGAATATGAGCATTAGGATGTGGTTTTCTGTGTGTATTTTGGCGACAGACCACAGTGAGTTATGAGGCATTGCTGCTGATCAGGAAGTGAAATCTATGACCCATTGCACGTTGCTTTGTTTACAGTCCAGCCTCTCAGAAGAATGCCGGTTATCCTATCACAAAAACTTCACCGCGAGTTCATGTTTGAAGATACTTCACATCAACATATGATTTACTAAGGTTTGGACACAGTGGAAAGTTCAGTAAAGACAAACAAATGTTGAGACTATATCGGAAAATTAATTGTTGTCTGAGGCCATATGGTAACAATTTGTCTTCATAAAACAGTCCCGGCTCAATAAAATGTAGATCTCTTTTATCGACAAACATTTTCTTCATAGAACAGTCCCGGCTTAGTGAATTTGTATATGTTATATGTACACAATTTGTCTTCATAGAACAGTCCCGGCTTAGTGAAATGTAGATCTGTTTTATGGACAGAATTTGTCTTTGTACAACAGTCTCGGCTCAGTGAAATGTAGATCTGTTTTATGGACAGAATTTGTCTTCATAGAACAGTCCCGGCTCAGTGAAATACAGATCTGTTTTATGGACAAAATTTGAAATTCATAGGACAGTCCTGGCTTAGTGAATTGTGTATCTGTTATATGGACAAAATTGGTCTTCACAGAACAGTCACGGCTCAGTGAAATGTAAATATATTTTATGGACAAAATTTGTCTTCATAGAACCGTCCCGGCATAGTGAATTGTATATTTGTTATGTGGACACAATGTGTCTTCATAGAAGAGTCCCGACTTAGTGGAATGTGCATCTGTTTTGTGGACAAAATGTGTCTTCATAGAACCGTCCCGGCTTAGTGAATTGTGTATCTGTTATATGGATAAAATTGGTCTTCACAGAACAGTCACGGCTCAGTGAAATGTAGATCTATTTTAAGGACAAAATTTGTCTTCATAGAACCGTCCCGGCATAGTGAATTGTATATTTGTTATGTGGACACAATGTGTCTTCATAGAACAGTCCCGGTTCAGTGAAATGTAGGTCTGTTATATAGAATCAGGTCACAATTAATACTTCTGGTTCAGTACCCACGAATGTAGACCCAGTCTATTTTTAGAGCATTTTTTCCTCTCTCATTTTGGTGGTGATGTATGCATTAGATTTAGGCATTCTTAGTATTGATTTAAGGGACATTGTTTATTGTTTAGAATATGAGCATTAGGATGTGGTTTTCTGTGTGAATTTTGTCGACAGACCACAGTGAGTTATGAGGCATTGCTGCTGATCAGGAAGTGAAATATATGACCCATTGCACGTTGCTTTGTTTATAGTCCAGTATCTCAGAAGAATGCCGGTTAACCTATCACCAGAACTTCACCGTGAGTTCATCTTTGAAGATACGTTACATCAACATATGATTTATTAGGATTTGGACACAGTGGAAAGTTCAGTATTGACAAACAAATGTAGAGACTATATCGGAAAATTGATTGTTGTCTGAGGCCATATGGACAAAATTTGTCTTCATAGAACAGTCCCGGTTCTGTGAAATGTACACCTCTTTTATGGACAAAATTTTTCTTCATAGAACAGTCCCGGCTTAGTGAATTATGTATCTATTATATGTACACAATTTGTCTTCATAGAACAGTCTTGGCTCAGTGAAATGTAGATCTGTTTTATGGACAGAATTTGTCTTAATAGAACAGTCCCGGCTTAGTGAATTGTGTATCAGTTTTATGGACATAATTTGTCTTCATAGAACAGTCCTGGCTCAATGAAATGTAGATCTCTTTTATCGACAAATTTTTCTTCATAGAACAGTCCCGGCTTAGTGAATTTGTATATGTTATATGTACACAATTTGTCTTCATAGAACAGTCCCGGCTTAGTGAAATATAGATCTGTTTTATGGACAACATGTGTCTTCATAGAACAGTCCCGGCTTCGTGAATTATGCATCTGTTATATGGACAAGATGTGTCTTCATATATCAGTCCCGGCTCAGTGAAATGTAGATCTGTTTATGCATATAATTTGTCTTCGTAGAACAGTCCCAGCGCAGTGACTTGTATATCTCTTATGTGGACAAAATTTGTCTTCATAGAACAGTCCTGGCTCAGTGAAATGTAGGCCTGTTTTATGGACAAAGTTTGTCTTCATAGAACAGTCCCGGCTCAGTGAAATGTAAATCTGTTATATGGACACAATGTGTCTTCATAGAACAGTCCCGGCTTAGTGAAATGTAGATATGTTTTACGGACAGAATTTGTTTTCATAGAACAGTCCCATGGATTACGAATCCTATGCTCGACCAATTGAGCTACAAAGGCTCCCTCATTACAAGAATAATGTGCAACAGTGAACCATTTTATGCCATGGAGTGTACAAGAATTTCCACTATTAGAGATTACATGAAAATACTAGGTATTGCAAGAAAGACTAACGTTCATTAACAGTATGGCTCCATTTGTTATTGTTTACTCCAGTAATGCAGTAAATTTACAAGACGTAATGGAAATGTGTTGATTTTAAATAAAATTATTGCACAAATAGGAATGATTGACAATGACTTAGTGAAGTTCCCATACAAAATTGTCAGTAATTTAATTACATTTCTAAGATTTTTAGTGCGTCTTAGGGAATCAGGGATTACGGGCGAATCTACAACTTCTAGTCATTTCGCGAAATCGCTGAGACGATAATTTTACTGTAACACATACACGTTTGTTAAGCAAATCTGTAATTGACGTTCAATAGTGTACTTACTGTGTGACTTATAGCAGATCAAAAAGTGGTTGATGTATAATGAGCAATTCTTTCCTGGTCTATCATTAGAAAAAAAAAACAATAGATATAAAGATAGGTAGGCGGCAATTATGCCATACTTCCATGTGATGTCATCATCTTTCTCTAAATCAAAATCTTTTGGGACCAAACTAAATGTTCGGTTTTGTGGGGTTTTCTGTTTACAGAGGTTCACTATATTAACCCAGCAATGCGATATGATCGGGTGTTCTCTCCCTAATATACATATATATATATATATATATATATATATATATATATATATATATATAGTACATGGTTGAATTTTTATGTTCACGCACTTGCTTCTAAAAATGATGCAAGTAACGAGGCTGACATGACATATATCTCTAATAATTCAAAACGAACGTGCATTGTCGGAAACTTTCGTCTCAAACATACATCAATTAACTCAAAGTTTTAAAATTTTCATGAGCATACAAGTTCTGCAATCTGTTTTAGAAATTTCAATGAATGTTGTTAAAATAAGAAATAGCAAGATTTTCCTAATTCAATCGAATATTAGTTGCTGTCTAGTTTAGAACTGATTAAACACATAGAAGAAGCGTGATATTAGAGGTCCATCATTATTGCATTAAAATCTCGTCTGCAGTACTAATGTTTGGCAAAGGCACGCTTGTACCGTGTAATGAAGAATTCCCAATAGGTGGTCAAACGTACGGTATATAAAGCAAGCTACTTCATCGTTTAGTATAATCGACGTAAATGGTCGAATGGCCGCACACGTCGTTAATCCAACGAACGAACGAACGCGTTTAGTATCAGAACAATAATGGACATGTCCCCGTGCCCCTACAGTTGGATTGAAATAAATGAGAGCACGAGCTTCATTGCCTAATTTGTATTATCAAGAGAGATGAGATATGAGATATCAGGTTACGTATATTGAAGATTTATGTATTTAAAGACTAGACTGTCGCCCCCACTCATAAAATATACTTGGCGTTAATATTGTTCACATCTGAATACCTTAATATAGAAGAATTATCGCTGAATCAAAAGAATTGTTTCGTATCTTTAAGATATACTCTCTGTCTGTCTGTCTGTCTGTCTGTCTCTCTTTTTGTCTCTGTCTGTCTGTCTGCCTGTCTGCTGTGTAGAAATAGGCAATGAGAGAGAGATACGGAGAAAGAGATAAAGAGAATTGTATTATTCATTTTAATACGATCTCGTACATTTTAAGAATAATTTGTGTGTGTACGTTGATATCAATAACAACAAGTAAAGGTTCTGATCTAAATGTATGGAAAGAGTTATTTATTTCCAGAACTTTAAACTAAGACGGTGTGTTCTTGTGTGTGTCTGTCTATGTGTGTGTGTGTGTGTGTGTGTGAGAGAGATAGAGAGAAAGATAGACCTGTTTGGTGGTTTGCATTTCAAAACTTAACTCATTTAGGGTAAAGTGAATCGTAAAACAATTTATGTGGGAATGCTTATTTGTGGTTTGGGCAGCTAGTGTAAGAGAGAGAGAGAGAGAGAGAGAGAGAGAGAGAGAGAGAGAGAGAGAGAGAGAGAGAGAGAGAGAGAGAGAGTATTTGTCTGAGAATTGTTGTTGCTCGTACATGTATTGGTAATTCAGTGAAACTCCTCTTACACCTTTGAAAAAGCAAACACGAAACTGATATCTGAATATATATATATATATATATAAATGTCTGTCTGTGTGTGTGTGTGTGTGTGTGTGTGTGTGTGTGCACAACTGTTCAAGATATTTAATCTGTGTTTACTCCAGAGGGAATATTTTGGGGTGTAACGGGTGTGCCGGGATGGTTCAATATAATAACTGGGCGTATATGGAAGCCCGATTGGTATGTAACGGGTGTGCCGAGATGTTCAGTATAATAAACGGGACTCTGTGGAAGACCGATTTGGATGTGACGTGTGTACCGGGATGGTTGAATATAATAATATGGACTCTATGGAAGACCGATTGGGATGTAACTAGTGTGCAATGATGATTCAATATAACAACCGGGACTTTATGGAAAATCGATTGGGATGTAACTGGTGTGCCGGTATGGTTCAATATAATAACCGGGACTCTATGGAAGACGGATTGGATTGTAACGGGTGTACCGGGATGGTTCAATATAATAACCGGGACTCTGTGGAAGACCGATTGGGAACTAACGTGTGTACCGGGATCGTTCTATATATAATAACTGGGACCTTATATAAGACTTATTGGGAATGGTTCAATACAATAACAGAGACTCTATGGAAGACCGATTCTGTGCACTGCAAATATATCAATTTCTTGTTTTGTTGTTATTTGTATTTGTTATTTATTTTTCAGTGAAAGCTACTCTGTACCGCACATACTTATTCTGACAGAAGATCTGTGCTTCGTGATGCCGTGCTGTGCTAGGAAGAGAAAGTCTTCTTATCGTGCTGTGCATTCTTTCTTGTCAATCATTCAGTCGGTTGGCATCCATATTACACATCAAACTGTATTCGTAGTTGAATGAAACAGGGAGCATTTGCAAAGATTTGTTGGATTGGCTAATTCGAGGAAACATTGTAGAAAAACTCAGTAAAATACATGTGAAAATTTAAGCACGGTCACTAGAAGTCTATTTGCTTTTCAGTTTAAGTGTGAAGTGTACGAACATGAAATATAAAACACATTGTTTCTAGTAAGAGACAACGTGATCGAAACAAATTTTCCAATTGACTCTCGAGAACGCGCATTCGATCCTCCTGTATTTTATAGCTTTTAAAATTGCCAATTTGTGGATAAAAATAATACCTAGTTATTTAAATTCCTCACAAATAGAGATGGTATTTCCACCCAGTGAAGATTTGAACTGAGTGCAATGACGCGATCCAAAAATTAAGAAAGCGTTCTATACACGGCATTCATTAAACTATTTCGCAATCCTATCGAACTATCTGTATCCGGGTGTTTTTTTTTTCCATGACACCAAGATCGTATACTCATTTTAATAACGACCATATATTTTTCCCCATGTCTGGCATGTTAGAAAAAAAATATTTCGGTTATCTTTTGTATGACTTTTCAACACGACGAGTCAGAACACAGGATTGTAATGCAAAAGGCTGCATAGAAATACATCCGTATGTTCGGAATCCATTACTTTCATATTCTCGGTTTCTTCAGGTAATGTGATTTGTCTTGAAAACAGGTCATATTTGGTGTTTTGTGACTGCACAGAAGCAACTTCTGGATAATATACATAACAACATGCAGTATTGCTCCTTGAGCGGGGGGTAGATGGTTTCCCGCAATTTGTCCGGGGTTCCCATAAATCTTGAGCCATGTGTACCCCCCCCCCCTCTTGGCGTGCTTTTTTGTCAGGAAAAAATAACAAATACGCTTGCTACGTTTCTTTTGTTCCTGTCCATCGACGTCTATGTTGGCGCAACCAATGGCCAAAGTCAGTAAAGGCGATTAAAATAACAACTGAAGATGGCAATGAATATCCTTTTCAAAACACACATTTAACAATAAAAACATTAAAGGTATGTGGTAGTCTGCAGAGTTTCAAAGTAAAATCTTGGATAGCCACTTGTGTAACATTTTCGAGTCTGAAGGCACGCCTATGGCAGCGACAATTTAATTGATCTCAGGGTTGAATTATTGACAAAAGGGACTATATTTATGCATACACACAATCTGTCATTTAATCAATGAATTATTAATTTGAAAGGAGAAGTAATACAGAGAATAATAGGAATCATTATAATAATTGCTGATGGATCCTGAGTGAATACTAAAGCTAAATGAGAGTGCGGCTCATTTCAGGTGAAGCAGATACTGAAATATGTCGCCAGTACAGTACAATTACAAAGTTAGGGTGGCAAAACTGTCAATGCAAATGAGATTATCTCATAATTTTTACACTACTAGTGCATTAAGCACTATTTCCTTTGTCGCTTTGAAATGTTGTGTGCTCCCCCTCCCCCCCCCAAAAAAAAAAAAAAAAAATATATATATATCTATTTTAGAAAATTGGGGACACAATCTCCCCTGCCCTTGGGATCCTAAGAGCAACACTGGATTCTTGTATAACAACTTTGAAAAGTGGTTTATGGAAATCCATGGTGCGATTATATATATATATATATATATATATATATATATATATATATATATATATATATATATATATATATATATATATATATATTTTATGGAAATCCATTGTTCCCTATATATATATATATATATATATATATATATATATATATATATTGTTAGTTGGTTGATTTTAGAAGCATATTTGACACATTAATAGTTATATAAAATGGGAAATGGGAACAAAGTGCCTTTTTCGAGGGACACTGACCCAGGCTACTCTTCGCAGGTATTAAACCTGCGACGTTTGAATTACGAGTTTAAAGCTCTACCAACTGAGCAACCGTGGATCTCCTTGTCTTTGGTAAATGTTTCTAACATTCTGCAGCTGTTTAATTGCATTTATTAGTTTTTTCTTATGGCCCTTATGGACCATATGCAGTATAGGAACAGAACCTTAAACTAGCAACATATTGTTCTAGTATGGCAAATGCTCCAGTATGACTCTATCAACATATTAATCTAAATTGATACTAGCAACATGTTGCTCCAATCTGACACCAGCCGCTCATTGCTTCAATCAGACACCTGCAACACATTAGTATAACACTACCAACACATGGAGCCATTCGGACATTAACAGCAAATTAATCGTACACTACCAACATATTGCTCATTAGCAACAAGTTAATCTGACACTAGCAACACATTGTTCCAGTCTGACACTAGTGACACATTGTTCCAGTCTGCCATTAGTGACGCATTGCTCTAGTTAAAATTGTGCAGATCGATTATCTTTTAGTCATTTACGGTACAGCAATACATGCAATTTACAGTCTACGGAAGCAAGAAAAATAAAGTGTCTTGCTCAGGGACACATCACTGCAACCTACACGCACTGGTACGATGGCAGGATTCGAACCATTACTCTTCTGATCACGAATCTGACATTTTAGCCACTGAACCGCCGCTCATATTTTGCAGGTGGACCGATATCATGGAATGGATACTTAATTTCATACAAGCAGCTTGAAGATCATGTTTTTGCTCGGAATTATAATCGGCCGACTGATGTCGAATACAGATATCTATATTATGTTTGACCTAGAGACATTTTATTTTACAATAAGATTTACTTACATCTAATTTACTCCGAAGCATGACTAGGGAGGTAAAATGATACACTACAGTTAGAATTATAGTTTGCCGTCAAAGGAAATCAATAATTCACACGCAGCATTAAACACCAAAAATACATACGTATCACTATTTCATTTTTATCTATGTCAAAAAAGAGTTAGTTTTGTTTGCAGTCAAAAGACAAGTTACTTAGATAGAAAAGGACATTCTATTCAAGAAAAGTCTTTAGTTATTTCAGACATTGCAATATAAGAATACAAAGCTCAATCTCACATAAAATAGTGCATATTGGAATCAGCAACTTTTAAATGTAGCTATTTTTATTCTTCTGTTTCTGTATGTATGATAGCGATATGATATTTGGGGTCCTTTGTTCACACACACACACACACACACACACACACACACACACATATATATATATATATATATATATATATATATATATATATATATATATATATATATACGGGTTTGAATCTCCGTAGAGTGTCTTTAGCTACATAGCAATTCCTAAAGTTTAAGTTCATTTCTTTCTAAATAGTTTTCAGCAGGGTGCATGATTGGCGTCTGAGATCACTTGACTGGAAACTAAATGGGCTGAGTATAATCCAGCTCTTTACTTTCTGCATCCATCCATCCATCCATTGACAGGTAATACAGGAAACACATGAACATACAAAACTAACCATATACGGGAAGAAAAAATAAAGAAATTTCAAATCTATTTACATATTTATTCCCGTGGTTGTTGATTCTATATGTCCCCCTATACTGCTTACAGGATTATTGATTGAATCATAAAATCACCTCAGTCCATCCCCATCCTTTCAGGGAAACGCGATATCGGCAAAAAATTAATTAACGAGATCAGCGGACATCATACTACCTCAAAAACATTAGAAATATAATGAAGAGACTGACAGTGAGTATATTTCACAAAATCGAGCCAGATGTAGCCGAGACACTTATGACTATATTTCTCATGTTCCGAAACTATTTTATTGTGTGAAACAGGTCTGGTGTACATTAGTGTCGTAGCAAGAAATTCTGCACCCCCCTCCGTCCCCCACTCGCCCCCCCCCCTCCGCAAAACGTAAGCAATATAAGTTGTGTGATGGGAATTATTGGGCCCCCACTGGGCCTCAGTTGCGATGGTTGCTTGGGCGGTTGCTACGCCACTGTGTACATAAGAATCTACCCTGTCTACCCTAGCTGACTAGAGACCTTTATACACAGCACGCTTGATACTATTTCGCACTCCTGTCGAATTATTCGTATCCGACTGCTATTTTTCGATCAAAACGTGTACTCATTTTAATAATGACTATATATTTTTCCCGAACCCTGGCATTTTAGAAACATAATATTAAGGTTACCTGCTGTGTGATTTTCCAACAAACGGACTCAAATCACCGCATTGAAACAGCTGAATAGAATTATATACTTGCATACTAATGTTCGGGATTCGTTAGCTGTATATTCTCAGTTTCGTCAGGTAACGTGATTTGTCGTAAAAGCAACTGCCCGTATAATATACATGGCGTTTTCTTTATGCTGCGTAGTAATGTTTACTCTCACCAAAACACGTGTACTATATTACACAGTTTCATGACCGAGATATTTACATTTCGTACAGAAATAGGCAGATTTATAGTATTTTTGAGCGATTTGAGAAGGCCTTTATTGCGTTCAGTCCACTGGCTTCCTTATTAGTGTTAAACTCGATCGATACAGTTATAACATACTTGCTTTTCACTGCCGAGGTAAATACATGCCGGGAATTGTGATGGCCTGGTCAAGATCAGTTGTATCTCAAAGCTTCTCCAATTTTCTATAGTTCAAGAACTATGTCGCGCCACAACACTAGCCATCGGGAGATATAAATAGTCAATGCTTGAACTTGATGTGCAGTCTTATGTGCACTGAGATTATATCTTGAAGGAGAATACTTTTCATCCATAGTCGACAACGCATCATTACGAGCGGACCTATTTAGTACATGCTCTGGCGAAATCTGTGCCCGTGATTTGGTAAAGGAAGGACTCCAATCTGGCCAGCTTGTCTAGCAGATATTCGGTGTCTTTCATGGGAATCAATGCCATTTTATATATGGTGCTAATATTTTACCCAACGAGCATTGGGCGTTGCTATCTAAATAATTAAAATCTTAAGCTTCTGTCGGACATTTTGACAATCTCTGTAGTTTTTATCGGATGAACTTTGTTTGCTCTTTTTGCAGAACAGTTTTGTAATCATATTTTCACAGATCTTATAAAGAGTTTTATACACGATTGCTTGAAACTATTTCGCAATTATGTTGAAATATCCGTATACAGGTGCTACTTATCGGTGACACAAAGATCCTGTACTCATTTTAATAACGACTGTATATATTTCCCAACATCTGGCATTTTAGAAAAATAATATTTAGGTTATCTTTTGAGCCACTTGTCAACAAGATGATTAAATTACCGCATTGGAATGCAAGCGGTTGAATAGAATTACATCCTTATTTTTGGAATATATTAGTTTCATATTCTAGGTTTCGTCAGGTAACGTCATTTGTCTTGAAAACAGGTCATATTTGGCGTTTTATGACTGTTTAGACGCAACAACCCACATAACAAATATTACATATTCTTTATGCTGCGTAGTAGTGTCTACTCTCACCAGGACATATGTACTATTTTTCACAGTTTCTTTATGTTGTATAGTAGTGCCTACTGTCACAAATATGTACTATTTTACAGTTTCTTTATGCTGCATAGTAGTGTCATCTCTCGCCAGATTACAAACAATATTTTACAGTTTCTTTATACTGCATAGTAGTGTCATCTCTCGCCAGATTAAACACACTATTTTACAGTTGATTTATGCTGCATAGTAGTGTCATCTCTCGGCAGATTGCACACACTATTTACAGTTTCTTTATGCTGCATAGTAGTGTCATCTCTCGCCAGATTACACACACTATTTTACAGTTGATTTATGCTGCATAGTAGTGTCATCTCTCGCCAGATTACACACACTATTTTACACAGTTTCTTTAGACTGCATAGTAGTGTCTACTCTCACCAGAACACATGTACTATTTTACACAGTTTATTTATACTGCATAGTAGTGTCTACTCTCACCAGAACACATGTACTATTTTACACAGTTCCTTCATGCTGCATAGTAGCGTCCACTATCACCAGAACACATGTACCATTTTAAAGTTTCTTTGTGCTGCATAGTAGTGTTTACTCTCACCAGAACACATGCACTATTTCACAGCTTCTTTATACTGCATAGTAGTGTCTACTCTCACCAGAACACATGTACTATTTTACACAGTTTCTTTATACTGCATAGTACTGTCTACTCTCACCAGAACACATGTACTATTTTACACAGTTTCTTTATACTGCATAGTAGTCTCTACTCTAACCAAAACACATTCACTATTTTACACAGATTCTTGTCTGTGATATTAACATTTCACACAGAAATAAAAAGATTATGGTATTTTTGTGGGACATGAGAAGGCCGACATTGCAGTGAGTCCTGTGCTTTCCTTATTATGTTAGACTCGATTGGTACAAGGGTAACACACTTGCTTTTCACTCCTGATGTATTTTTATGATTCAGGTGTCAATATATACAGGGGGTTGTGATGGCCTGGTCAAAAGCAGTTGTTCCTCCAAGCTTATTCAGTTTTCTTTAGTTCAAGAACTACACCACGCCACTTTACTAGCCGATGGGAGATATAAATATTTGATGTTTTAGCTTGATGTGCAGTCTTATATGCGTTGAGATTTTATCATGAAAGAAAAGAATGTTCAACTACAGTTGGCAAACATCACTGTGAGCGGATTTTTTACTTTCAGTCGTAAATAAAAGGTGTTCAAATTAATAGAGAAATCCATGCCAACTAATTTCCTCCCTATTTACCACATGCTCTGGGGAAATATGCACCAATGGTTTTGTAAAGGTAGAACTGGAACCTTTCGATCTAGTCTATCAGCTATTCAGTGTCTTTAATAAGAATCGATTACATTTGATATATGAAGCTAATGTTTTACACAATACGCATTTGACCTTGTGATCTTAATAATTCAAATATTAAGTTTCTTCAGGAAAATAGACAATCTCTGTAGTTTTTATAACATCAACCCATATTTACTCTTTTTGTAGAACATTTATAATTATATTTTCACAATTCTTACACAGAGTTTTATACACGACATGCTTGAAACTATTTTGCATTCCTGTCGAATTATCCGTATCCGGTGTTATTTTTCGGTAATACAAAGATCGCGTACTCATCTGTATAGTGACTATATATTTTTACCAACCTCTGGCATGTCAGAAAATAATATTTAGGCTATCCTTTGTGTGATTTTCAACAAGACGACTCAAATCACCTCATTGAAATGCAAACAGTTGAATAGAGTTACATCTTTTTGTTCGAGATTCAGTAGTTTCATATTCTCAGTTTCGTCAGGTAAAGTGATTTGTCTTGTAAACAGGTCATATTTGGCGTTGTGTGACCACGTAGATAATAGACCCTACATTCTCAGTGCTGCACCTTGATAGCCAGTTGTCCAAATTTTTTGTCCGATGTACTCCAAATCTTGACCCCTATGCTCCCTCCTAGGATTTTTTTTTTTTTTTTTTTTTTTTTTTGGCAGAAACAAAATACGATTACTACTCTTCCTTAGTGCATGTCCATCCACGTATGTGTTGGTGCAAGCAATAGCAAAAATCACTAAAGGCGATAAAAACTGTAAGATGGAAATTAATATCCATTTTAAAACAATATATTTCTCTAACAAAATATTTTAGGTTTGTGATAGTCTGCCGAGATGCAAAGTAATGCCTTTGCCTGCCGCTTGTGTAATATATTTGCGAGATTTTAGGCACCACTACGGCTACGATTTATTTTATCTCGATCTTGAATTAATGACAAGGAAAAACATTTATGCAACTACACAATCTGTCATTTAATCAATACATTAGTCATTTGAAAATAAAAGTAATTCAGAAAATAATGGCAACTATTATAATTAATGCTGGTGGATAATGAGGTTAAATGCGATCATGATCCAGAACTTAAATTACTATAGTGCAGATCATGTCAGGTGAATCAGATATTCAAATATGTCAGCACAGTGCAGTCTAAAAATTTAAGGTGGCAAAACTGCCAAAGCAAAAAAGATTATGTCATATTGTAGCATTACTAGTGCATTAAGTACTAGCTGCTGTTTCTTTTTTTGTATTGCAAATTGCAAATTCATCTTTAATTTCTCATTTTTTTTCCTAACATTTCTCTTAAATATCCAAATAAATTACATTACTGTACTCTACATATGTTGCTAATAAAATAGTACATTTATTTCTTATGTTAATGATGAAATATAGGAACAGTGTGGTGTGTAACATGAATGTGACCCACCTGACAAACCCACCCTATATTACAAATCACCGAAAATCTTATTTGCATCACTGCAGGGAACGGGGGATATGTGGTGGTTTTGGTAGGGAGTTTTCAATCCCATTGTATGTTTGTCTCAAATATCATCAACGTGTGGCATTTCCTATAATACAGTATATCTGCCTTGGTAATTGCTGACTTCCTCAATCAAATGGAAGTGTTGCGTGTTAAATATGCTGCAGGCGAAACAACTATAGAGAGAGGGAGAGAGAGATGTTTGGTGGTTTGAATTTCAAAACTTAACTCATTTAGGGTAAGGTAAATCGAAAAAAAGTTTATGTGGGAATGCTTATTTGTGGTTTGAGCAGCTAGTGAGAGAGAGAGAGAGAGAGAGAGAGAGAGAGAGAGAGAGAGAGAGAGAGAGAGAGAGAGAGAGATTATTTCTCTGAGAATTGCTGTCGCTCGAACATCTGTTGGTAATTCAGTGAAACTCCTCTTACACCTTTGAAAAAGCAAACACGAAACTGTGAGATGTGAATATATATATATATATATATATATATATATATATATATATAGATAGATAGATAGATAGATAGATAGATAGATAGATAGATAGATAGATAGATATGCACAACTGTTCAAGATATTTAATCTGTGTTTACTCCAGAGGGAATATTTTGGGGTGTGCTGGGATGGTTCAATATAATAACTGGGCCTATATGGACGACCGATTGGGATGTAACGGGTGCATCGGGATCGTTTTCTTGTTTTGTTGTTATTTGTATTTGTTATTTATTTTTCAGTGAAAGCTACTCTGTACCGCACATACGTATTCTGTCAGAAGATCTGTGCTCTGTGATGCCGTGCTGTGCTAGGAAGAGAAAATCTTTTTACATTGAACACTATCTTAGTTTCACAATTTTTCGACATCTCGAATAGGACAGAAAAAAAAAATAAAAAAAAAATAAAAGTAACAGGAACATTTATGGCCATAGGAAGCACTTTCAAAAGTGCAAGGGTTACCTTCAAAGTGGGTGTTCGAAGGTCGATTTCGATTGAATTTCCCCTTAAATGAGTTACATTTAACACATTTTTCAGTAAGGGAACAGGAGGATCATGCTTCTTACGGCCATGAAATGCAAAACGTTGGATCAGTTAGCGTACCTTCCTCTATTTATAGTCTTGTCCTTGTCAAAAACTTAAACAGGAATTTAATTGGTAATGCTTGTCATTCTAACAATAGGAAATATGTGATCGCATGACATATTATACATCATTTCACAGCAGCTGACATTTTTTTGAGATGCAGGACCCATGAAGTCTGGACAGGGTGTATGTCTTCTAATATAAGCCAGTTTAATACACAGGTAAGTGATTCAGACCTACTTGGGCCTCATGATGCATGATATATTGGGGTCTACTCTAAGTTGAGGCTGTGTGAAGCAAGAGGTGGATTACTCTCACTTTGATACATGTCATGCTGTATGCCATGGGCATTGTCTTAAAAATGCAGCTCAAAATGGGGAGGATGGGCACATTTTTTTCGAGCAAGTTTGAAACAAACCCCGAAAAATATCCTATAGTGACCCAATTTTGTTTGAAACATTTGCATCCGAAGTTGCACTCTCAGTGGAAGTTTGGTTACAGTAGGCAAGTGTTAGTATTATAGCATAGCATGGATAAAGAATTTCTGCAATTGTTAATAAATTCTTGAAAGTTGGATATATCATGGAATAGGGCAGGAAAACAACTTGCATTAGAATGATTATATGCAGTGGATTTTGTGGATGCATACAGCATAACCTAGTGTAGTTTTATTTTTACCCTGACTAAGCAAAATATCAAGTAATAGTTGCATCTCGTTGTAGATTGTTTGCAGCGAGATACCCATATTTCATGATATGCGTGGGTACTGTAACTTTGGGTCTTGCCCATGTTTTCGTAGTATTTATAGATGTATATTCTATATGCTCTCACAACTATTCAGAGATCTTTTCAGGCAGTATCTACTTTACAGACAGTTTACTACAGCCTCAGAGCAGGAAAAAGAGCAACAGAAGTGGCAACAGGGCCTCATAGTTGACAAAATGGCAACAAGGCAACATAGCTGGCAACAGGGCAACATATGTGGCAACAAAGCAGCATAGCTGGCAACATCAGTGAATGTTGAGTGGTATGGCAAGGACAAGGAGAATCAGTCGTCACATTGGCGAGTCATTACCATAGGAATCTACATGTATGTGGCGTACCGTACCTTGATATTCAAAAGATATTGGCATTCCATATAGAAGTTGCTGGAATTCCAAGGAACCGTTGAGTTCAGAAGGAGGGTGGAACAGCCCCTGGATAAATTTGTTCAAAGAATGTGACTTTTGAACTGTGAATGTTGAACTTTGAACTGTGAATTTTGAAATTTTGAACAAAACATCTGGTTATATGAACCACACACACATTTTTGTTAAAAGCATTTTCACATTATGGTGAATGCAATGCTACAATCTTTGTATATGATAACGTCAGTATCATTTAACATATAATATCATCAGGTGATTTTTTTTTATACATTTAAGGGAGTGTCTAGCTCCAGCTTTGGTGTCAATATCTTGCTTATGTATAATGATCCTGTGTAATTAAATCTGTGAAGGAACACTAATGCTATGTGTAAAGCAATGAACATTGTGTCCCGGTTTTAAGTCTTATTACGGTGTTTGTGTCTTTTTTTTGTTTTTTTTTTTCCCATTTGGTTGTTGTATTAATATTTGTGGTGAGGGTGTATAGAGACTCTCATACTTTATTATCATAAACATTTCATTCACACACATTGTGTTCAGTGTTTTCACTTAATCCATACCCATTCGGTTTCAATCTTGTTACAGGGTACAGTCATCCAGTATTTGTGTATATGTTCATCCCAATATGCACACACAGAGCAAGTTTTATGTAAATATGTTTTAGCAGATGGGATTTACAGCCCAGACAGGAAGGATGAACATAATTTTAAAGCAATTTTAATATGTCCTGGAAATTAGATCACAACAACCTAGCTCTGGTAAGCAACACACATCCAAACTTTAGTCCAGTTTGATGGCAATAGGAGAGAAGGTATTCTGATTACAGTCCAGACACAATTTTTAACCATTATTTTTTGGGTTCTCAGTAAACCCCGGAAAGTAGGTCACAGTTGCCCAGGTTTTGGTGCACAACACATGCTCATCCAAAGTTCACCCATAGTGCAACAAATGCAATGGTAACAAGTGAAGCAGTATGGGAGTTATAGCATGGACAAGGAAGACAGATATATGGACTCACACAGATGGAGAAAGTAAATCCCATATACTGTCCACTTGTTGACATGAAAGTATAAAATGGAAATAGTTTGAACTAGCCACATCTCTTGAATGATGGCTATTAATCAAGGATTGCCCAATTTAAGATGGGTGTTATAAAAACATCAATATTCATACCATAATTTAACATGACACCTAAGTTACATGTCATCAGAAATGTTCATACCTTGACCTTGACCATGCGAAATGACCCAAAACATGGTATGCAAAACACTCTCTAGTCATTATCAGTGCTGGATTACCCAATAGGCAGACTAAGCACGTTCTTAGGGCACCAGCAAAGTAGGGGCACCAAAAAAAAAGAGAAATTACGGTTTAGTATTGTTTTTATTTTGAATTAAATGGGGGGGGGGAGGGCACCATAATCTTTTCAGTGCTTAGGGCCTCTAAAGGTCTTAATCTGGCCCTATTCATTATATATCAGTATACACACATTCTTCCTAATATCTCAAATAGCTTCAGAGCTACAGCTTGGATACAAAAATTGAGTACCGGTGCCTTGACCTTCATGACAGAACCGTCAAAGTAGTATATAAAAGACTGTCAGGTCATCATGGCAATGAGCATTTTCAGTTTCATCTCTCTAAATATGTGTTTTTAATTCAAGACTTGGAAGAAAAATATGTATATTGGCATTTGACCATAATCTTTAGAGAAAGACTGTGAAAGTCACCAAAAAGTCAAGATGTAACATTTTTAAAATTTTGATAATACTACTTTTAATGACTTTAAAGTTGCAGCCAAGACATTACAAGTAAGTAACCATCAGATGATTGTGACCTTAACTTTGCAGATAGGATCATGATAGTGGTGCAAGACACACTATCTAAAATAATTTTATTTTCATTACTAAAATAGCTTCTGAACTACAGCCCAACCATGAAAAATGACCAGGACCCTAACAATTGGATCAAAATATTGTGTTATGTGATGTGACATTAGGTCATGATGCATGAATGTACAAAGTTTCATCTAACTATTAATATCCTTGAGAATTTGTGAGCTAGAGCCTTGATACAAAAATAGATATGTTGATCTATGATTTTAACCTTGATGAAAATTCCATGACAAATAAATGGCACATTCAGAAGTTATGATGTAAACATAAGTTGCATAACACTACCTTCAACAGTGCTAATACAAAAAGTGAGTAAGCTTCATGTCTGACTTTGATCATGCTGATTGGACCTTGCTGTTGGTATACATCACAGGTAGGGAGAAACATGTCATTCTATTAACAATTTAACAGGTGACAGTTTGGACACACAAAATGAAACTGACCTGAGACCTGGCCTTAAAGAAATGTATAAGTGCTAAGTGACAACATCAACTCATGATGTATAACAATACCAAGTTTTATATTTATTACTTTATTTAAAAGTTTGTGAGTTACAGCTCCAAACAAAGATAGTAATGTCAACCGTTCACTGTGAAAAGAAACCACGAAGGTGTTATGTATGACATGTTCGGCACCCTTGTCTTACATTTACCGGTATGTAAAAGTTCACAAATTTTCCAGCCACTAATTCTATCAGTTTCAGAGTTACAAACAGCACACTAAAAGTAAATGCAACTATGATCTGTGACCTTGACCTTCAAGAAGGGACAGCAACACACCCACTAGTTCCAGTGTGTAAATTTACAAAATATCATCCTGCCAATAGGCTGATTTCAGTAAACACTTCCTAGGAGAATAATATTGGAGGATTGTGTACAAAATTACACAAGTATCTATGCACGCTGATTCCACATTTTCTTTAAAAAGCATGTATAGCTTTCACACTGAATGGTTGCTTGGGTACACATCAAAATCAATGTAATCCAAAGTGAGATACAGAACAAAAAACAGAATTAGGTAAATGATATGGCATTGCATATCACCAAGAATCCAGTATATGCCACTAGAGGTATGGCCTGATCTTGGAACAAATGTTTCAATACTGTAAATGTGTTTTTTTTTTTATATCTATTTAGTGTATATATGGTTACATGGTGTGAATCTTAATAGTTGCCAAGTTATGAGCCAAGGGCAAGTCTCCTACTAAAGGTAAATGACCCAGGATACATGTTGGATGTACAAGTGCATATATTCCCTTGTGTCCATTAAATGTATATATAGTTGTAGGGTGGGAACCATAACAGCTTCCAAGTTACGAGCCGTGGTAAATTCTCAACCCCAGGGAAACAACCCAGGGTCTGTGCTGGATATATGTCTAGTTTCATTTCCTCTTGAACTACAAACATATATATAGTTATAGGTTGGGGATCTCAACAGTTTCCAAGTTATGACCCATGAGTAAGTCCCCTTTCCTAGGGTCTGTACTGCAAATATATCTGATTTCATCTTGTGTCCTTCAAGCAATATATTGTTTGAATGTGGGATCTCAACTGTCTCCAAGCTATGACCCAGGGGCAAGTCCACAACATAAGGGACATGACCCATGGTCGGTATTGAATATATCAGTATGTCTGATTTTGTTTTGTGTCCTTCAAACCTATATATATATATATATATATATATATATATATATATATATATATATATATATATATATATATATATATATATATATATATATATATGGTTATTGAGTGGGTATCTCAACAGTTTCCAAGTTGCGACCTAGGGGCAGTTGCATGGTTGCAGGTGGGGACATGGCCCCAGCAGTGCCTATGTTGCTGCAGGGCAAAAAATTCTAAATTGACAAAATGTGCACGCGCTTGTAGTGGCACCCAAATTGCATGTGGCCCTATCTGCTTTACACCTGCCACAATGCCACTGGCAGTTTCTCCACTGCGCTCACCCCTTGGGCAAGGTCAGAAGTGTAACTCGAAAAGGCATTATATATTTCATAGAACTGGCCTTGACAATGACATAAACCAACTTTCAGATCTCCACCTACAGTATTTAAGATATTAAGATTAAAAAAAACACCAAATCTTCATCCCCTGGTTCCACCCCAAGGGTCATATTAAAATTTTAAAACAATTGTGAATATCTAAAGACCACCCCAAATCATATCCCAAAGTTTCAAGTCTGTTTCTTCAGTGGTGTAGGAGATGCGCTAAATTAATAAAGGAGAGATAGATAGGCAGGAAGACATAATTCCCACCCGTTTTAAAAATGTGTGGGGATTAAAGGTATCATTAATTCTTTGGGACTTGTTGAAACATTAAGACTGTCAATGTTACAATTATGGAAAGATTTCAAATACTATCAATACTTAGAGAAAAGTACACCTTCCATGAAACAGCTCGTTCATGAAATGAGAAACACAAAACAAATTTACATATATTTGAACTTAGAGATATAACTAATAACTGCACACTTAACTATATTGACAAGACTTATTTTAATTTTCAACACTAATTATGCTTCTATAACAACTATAAACAATCGAAACTCTAGATAACACATTATGTTCCATCTACTCTATTAACCTGATATTCCAATTGTCATGATTGTATAAGGAATGGTTGAGAGGTACATACATAGTGAAATGGACAAGAAAAACTGCAAATAGCAACGAACGCACATTGCAGGTTATTATTATTATTATTATTATTATTAATGTTTATACAAGTTTTATAATTAGAAAAATAAAGCTTTTAAAGTTTGGGGGTTTTGTGTAAAACTGTCAATGGATGGAGGTATCACCTGCGCAAAATACTGCTTAAATTACACAGATTTGACAAAGATGATGCAGGATATGCTCTTCTTTTGCATATTACTGCTGCAAATATCAAACCAACATAAATATATCCGCAACAAAAGTTTCAAGTCTTTCTCAACTTTGCCAATCATCACATGGATTTGTATTTATTTCCCATATTCCACTAGGTGACTACTGAACAAACACCGTGTGTTGATGATATTTTTAGCTACCCTACTCCATTGTGTGACTGTCAGTCAACTGCCATATCTGTCTGGACAAGTATTGAAAAAACCTACTTTTTAAAACTGTATTTCTCAGGGATAATCAGCTCACATTACTAAACTTGTGCATAATGCACTTGCATATCAGGATCTGTCCTGTTTTATTATTCTGATGGTTTAAAGTGAACCGCATATGTCGACAGATGTGAGTATACATTGTTGACAGTTGTGTGTTTGACTACCCTAGGAAATAAGATATTGTATTACTATGACACAATTAGTATCAACCATCTGCAATGACTCCTACAAATCTGAATGTGACTCCTGGATTTGACAACTTTGCGGTCAACTGACTCCTAATATGGAATTGCTAATGAGAGTTCTGTACTGTTAGCCTTCTTTCTTTCCTTATAAATTCTACCTGATAAATTACAATAATTATTTGTGACATCATACATATCAACATGTTCATTTGACTCCCTAGAAAAGGTCCTTCTTGTAGAAAAGGGCTCTAATGGTAAGAAGTGCTCATATCTTAATCCCTGTGGCAAGACATTTCTGGTTGGAACACTGTGGAAGTTAATAACTCAACATACATCTTTTGTGTTGAAATCATACAGGGAATAAGGAGTTAACATTGTTCTACAAAATTGTTTTGAGTAAAGGGGACTGCATTAGTTACAACCCAGAAAAATACTTTTTTTGGTACATCTTTTTTGTTGAGAAGGCATGAGAGCTAGTAAAAAAAAAATATGCGTGCCTTAAATTCTTCATACAAACTTGTCTCTACTGTAGCTTTATTGGAGAACATAAAGATGATGCTAAATATGCAGAAGAAAAAGTCAGGAATTCCTTACTTGAAATGATGGACGGGCAGCCTAGGGTGATAAAGGAGCATAGCGGAATTGCTGCCCATGGCTTTCGACAATATTAGATTGACTTTAGAAAACCATCACAATACGCAAAGTAAAAGGATCACGTGTGGAACTATTTTGTTGGACTCCCAACATACATTTGTCTGCCAAGCAGCGTGGGGTAAAATACAAAACTGTAGAGTAAATTACCATCTAACAGAAGCTTTACAGCTTTACTTGGCATCTATGGTACTAAGTGGAATTGGCCACCATTCCTATTTTTGCTGATTCCTGTGCCCCATTTGTGGGTATACTCCAAATCCCCATTACATACAATATTTACCTGCTACTTCAATTATATTGCACGCCCTGTGTTTCTAAACTGTAATTATTCTTTTCAATAAACACTGACAAATGCAAGTATTAGCTCATTTGGTGCATACTGAAGTATGAAATGAATGCAACATTTTAAAGGAATTTAATATATTCATAATTGTTGTGATGTAAGAAGCAAGTGCTATTCACAATAAATGATGAAACAATAAGCTGGTACCCCTAAAAGTGAGAAGAACCCATTACATTTGACAATGGGGTCTGTACGGGACCAACTATTTAATTGGGGGAGGGGGCAGCTGGAATTGTTTTTTTGTTTTTTTAAATCTGGCTCTCAAATAGCGTGATATAAATATCGTTACTCTGATTTGTTGCACACAAAAAATATTATAGTCAGTATTTGACTTGAAAAAAATAATGATCTTCGATAAATGAAAAAAATATCCAGCCTTTAAAGAAAATCCCGAAAATGAAATGGTCGCTCCCTATAAGGGATCCTTTTCTTAGAAAGCTGGGAACAAACAAAACTGATAGTATCAGTGATACAGACTGAAAATACCAGTAACTCAGAAAATAGTTAAGACCTTCCTGCTGTATCTCTATATACATGCATACTTCGCTCGGTTCAACGTGCAAACCACTTAAATTCGTTCGTTCATTAGTTTGATTAACGACGTGTGCGGCCATTCGGCCATTTACGTCGAACCACTTAAATACATGAAGGCAAGCCTATATATGTGGTCTATGACAGCCGAATTGCGGTACCGTGACGTAAAAGTATCGGTCTTAGAGAAGCCGAGACTTCATCAAGAAGCAGCAAATAAGTCATCATCTTCATAATAAATATGAAACATACGCAGAAGTTGTCATGAAACTGGCACAGATATATCAACAAGATGACAACATAATTTGTTACATTTGGAATACAATCATACGATGCTTTCCATCAAACAGTGGAAAAGTACGAGGACTTTCCGATTGTCTATATGTTTGCGGGGTGAATTTATACAATTCTCTCCGCGTTGATTGAAAAAAAAAATGGAATTTTATTGTTTGTATATGGATAAGTGGCCATAAATGTGATATTAAAATATTTCAGACTGCATATATTGTAGATCATTTAAGGTATCATAATATCGCGTCGTCGGTAGTCTGAACTTTATATAACTGCACTGTATCTGTGGGCAGAAAGCTAATAAATTTCATCCTTGTGAGAATAATGCTATGTATAACATTTCGTATTCTGTATTCAAAGTTCAAATCTGCCCACAATATTTATATATCTGCCCGCTAAGTAAAATATGAATAGGGTTAATAAATAAGTATATATATACTGAATTTGAACATATATATAGATATTATATGAGTAAATAAACATATATATGTATCTTTTGATTTGAAATTGAAATTAGATGACTGCCTTCCCGTAACCCCACTTTCGGGATGAAATCCCGCAACCCACGTAAAACTAGTATATATATCTATATATATATCTATATATATATATATATATATCTATATATATATATATATATATATATATATATATTCTTCCTTATTTATTTATTTATTTCAGGGTCTACTTATTTTCGTGTTTCAATGCCTACTGAACAATCAGGTGAGTTTCTGGCGGGATGCCAAGATTTATAATGAAGTCTTTATTTTTCGCTGACAGTTTAGGAGTGACAATTAAAGATGGCAACCTTTGTATTTGGAGTTCCGATACTGCCTATTAACGAACAAATAACGTTAAATACACTTTGTGAAAGTTCATGTTTTAAACATTTTCAGGAAAAATTTAAATTGAAATCTAAGTTATATGGACCTAAGTTCCGTTCTCTAAAACATTATAAATTTCCAAATCATTCGGTTAGGTTCAGGAAAGAGGACGTTTTGTCTGAGAAAGAATTCAGACGAAGCTTTGAATGTCCTTTAAGAATTTGTAACATCGTTTTTAGCACGAGCACTAAAGCAAAAGGGCTTCTAATTTCACGAGAGAGAGAGAGAGCAGATAACTCGAGAATAGTTTGATGCAAGTCAGTGGATGGTGGTGAGATCACTGAGAGTAAAAGAAAACGTTCATCTCTACGCAATAAACTGCGCCAGATATAGCCTCTGGAAGACTTAGTTTTGCTTTCCACAGAACACTAGATACTTACTACTGTAGTATAATACAATCACTAGTACACTGTATAAATATTTCACCGAGTGACTCCAACGATTGGTTGGGTTTTGCAGATACAGATGCCAGACTAGTTTGCTTAATTTTCACATAGCTAGTTGCCTTGTTTTCGGTTCGGTTCATACCCGCTAGAAATGTTCCGTAAGAGAAGATAAGCGCTACACACATATGCAGTACAATGTAAATCCTTCGGAACTTGACATATCTGCAAACAACAACGAATTTACGATAACGTCCGATAACAATAAGAAAACAAATAATTATTATCTTCATACAGAATTAGTCGGCACATGAAAAGCAACCAAACCACTTTTTAACACTGCATAACTATCGCACCTATTAAAAGCTTGTATTAAATTGTAAACATCACAAAAATTTAATATGTTCCAGCTGGACTTCACTGTATATGAAAAATATATTTGAAAAAGATATATATATATATATATATATATATATATATATATATATATTATAACGTATGCTAATGTATGTGTGTATGTACGTATGAATGAGCAAACTCTTTCTAGCGAAACGACCCTATTTCATTTTAGTAGGTTTTTACACCAAACACCTGTGCGGGCACACGTGTATTAACAATAAGAAAATATATTGATGGTTCTAGCGAGTAGTGCCTTTGTTCACTAACCACTCGTGTGGGGATACAATGTTCCTTCTGAGCACCACTCCTTCAACGAGACTTGAATACAACTGAAAACATTTCTAGCCAGCAGGAAACTAATATTAAGTTGTATACAAAGTAAATAACGGCTCAAAACTGCAAGCCTTGTTGCCCCAGGCGACACAGTCGTCTCCTTGAATTTTGTAGGTAAATAGATGCTGCATAGCGCATTTGGGTCCCGTGACGTACGTAATCATGGTAATTCAAAGCGAAAAATCTGTAATTCGAAGCTCGGCAGAGGTGGAAAAATATGTGACTGCATAAACAAACTTGTTAGATAAATCAGGAAATACGTCAGAGAATCTGAATCATAAGACGTGTCAGATAAAACCGGAAATACTTCAGCGAGTTTGAGCTATACGATGTGTCAGACAGGAAATATCTCAGTAAATCTGAATTATGAGAAGTGCATTTTAAATCTGGAATGACAGGACCATTAAGACTTGTCCTCGTAAATCATGACGTAGATGTACACAAAAACTGATTGTGCAGACAAAGGTGCACATCAGGATGACACTAAACATACAGGCGTGTTCAGAGGCATGATAGTTTAATATATATTGAAATAAGTTTGCTTAATAAAATCAACATACTTCAATACATATTGATATATTTCTAAGTTTAAAAAAATCAAGATAAGCACTTCCATCTTGATTTGACAATACCATAACATGGTTTAATGTTCTTAACTACCCTTCAATCGTCTTACAGTAGACAAGAATTAATACGCACAAATATACAGAAGTGTAAGCAGAGTTATAGCAACAACAAAAAACTTAGAGATTCATTTATTCTCACTTAAAGTAAATACCGGTTTTACGGAGGTATTAATCAGGGTTTGAATGAATTTTAAATGATAGCTAGATTTATCTCGAGAAAATCAACATTAGAACAAAATGACAATTAGGTAACGTGAAAGCTCATTTAGGCAACTATCAGACTCATGAAACGACCCACCAAGAATGTAGATCAAGAAGACTATATAAATATTTTAAACTAAAGTCACTAAATACATTGAATAGAGGTGAAATAATAATACACATTGTGATAATGTCGTTGAGTGTTTACTCGACATTTGTCATAGCATATTTGGACAGAAAATAAGCGAAAGCACAAGATGGATATTTGACAGGACTGAATGTTTAATATTTCACATAGATAAGTATCAACCACTCAGAGGAAGCTCATATATAAGTTGGCCTGAATGGGTTAAGAAGAAGGCTTGTGTATATGTAACAAATAAAGATGGAAGATGTTTTTTTATGTCCTGGAATATGTTAAATGGACCAATTTATGATGGTGTAATTTGGATAGATAGAATTTATTGCTTTGAACGATACCCGGTAAAAATACTTTTCATTGCAAAATATTTAAATAAATTTGATATATACAAAAATGTGTATAAACTATTAGAAGAGATGAAACAGTAAGACACTACATACAGTCTGTCACATTAACTGAAATAGTCTCTCCATTGGTGCTGTTTCTATAGTATCTTATATCTTTGCAGTCATTTATGCCAGCACTCTGAAATATCACTAAAATGGCAACATGTCTTTATGTCTGAAAGCTACGTTGACAATTTAATCATATTTCAATGTGGCTGTCCTAATGACTACAAACATGGAAGGTACCATTACCTTAAAATATTTCTTTTTTCAAAATTCTTGTCAGCACAGATAAACAAACATAACGCATATAAATATTTTATTTTGCAAAAGAAGTCCTTGAATTGTGTTAATACACCATATTTTGTATCATAGCACAAAAGCTATGTTACAGTATATATTACTCGAAGTGGTTTGAGTTGCAAAATTTTAAAACTATCAACATCAATTACAATTTACATGTTATTTATTGTGATTTCGAAAATATCAGCATGCAAGAAATACACATTTCATGACAGTAAAATGAGGGTGTTCAATCGGAACACCTCGTCCCTAACGTGATGATATATCCTGGACATTCGAAAAAGGCAAACACGTTCCATCAGGGTTTTGTTTGTACATCAAATTATTCCATAACAATCACAAATCAATAGTTTACAGAGGCACACATTATATTAAAGTATTTTACGATGTGTTGGGTAAGATTGTAAAATTAACATATGCGGAATAAAGACACAAAAATGCATTCTAACTCAACAAACAAATATGGCATTTTGTGAAAGATAAAGAACTGAGAACTGAAAACAATATACAAGATAATGACCATTTAACAGATAAATATGTAGCTCCAGCACTTAACGAATACAATTCAAATATTAAACATCCCAAATACATAGCATTGTTAAATCATAACTTGTTCTAAGTAGCAGCATTTAAATGATCATAGCATACTGGTAAATTAAAATGTTTAGTCTTTCTTGCATGGCTCACTCCCAGGTACAATAAAAGTAAAATGATCCACTGATCAATTCAATGTCCACCCTCTCAATATGCTAACTACTCTAGCACAGTTATATAACTGTGAAATATTTGATGGTATTATTTGACACAAAATGTCAAAAATTCCTGAAAAAGTTATAGAACTCGAGTATATTATCCCCCCACCCACCAAAAACAAAACTAAAAATTAATAAATTTACTATTGATGGAATACTTGAAATATACACAAATTAATTAATTTTAATAATTTAAAAATGAGTACGATCTTCTATTATGTAGCTGAGCTAATACAAGGAACCCAAAGTAATTAAAAATTGTTCCACAAATCATAAATAATGGTACTAAGCTACTCTCTATTGCAAAATCAGTCAACTAAAGGGAGCAAAGTTGCACCCGATATGATCGATATTTCCTCGCCCAAGTTTTTACGCTGTTTCTCCTCATGTTCATTGTAAACTATAGACTGATTTGCACAAAGTAAAGAGTGTGGTATCCTGTATGCATTCGCAAATATTCTACATGATATTAGGCGCATTTATAAGGGTGCTGTCAAGGGCAGATCGACAACATAAGTCAAATTCAAAGAAGATCAATCAGTATTTCAAATTAAAATTTATGAGACAATATATTTCAGTAATTTCGTTTATTTGTCAGTATAATAAGATAATAATTGTCGATAACTGTATATAAATCAAGCTTTGTATTTTTTAATCGGTGAACAACAGTTGCATGGCTTATTTATATTGGTGTTTTCACCACCAATGAGCGACAACAAACGTTAAATTAATATGATTTAGAACATATGTTTAACATTGAAATTGTAAGGTTTTTTTATTTATCAACAACTTTAGATAGTTTTACTAATAATTGTATATAAATTAACTTCATTTTTTTAAAAGCGGTAATCTACATTTGAGAGTTTGTCTGTTTTTTACCGTTTGTAATTGTTTTAAAACAAACATATAGGATACGTTTCGTTACTTAATTTGCCATTATATGTAAGATTATCATAGAGATGGACAATGTGTGACAAATAGTTAATTTCTCTAGCGTTATAAAAGTCAATACACTCCCCTTTTCTTTCAATCCTATGAAAAAGTCATGCATGACAGCTCACGGAACAGGGGAGGAACATTTTGTCACTTTTCATCGTATGATACACAAGAGTTGTGGTGATTTCGCTGCCATAAAAATCAATTTATTCCCACGTTTCCATATACTCTTATAGAGAATCATTTGTAGCAAAGCTCTGTTTGTTACAGAACAGGAGGACACAACTTCTGGCCATCTTTTATTCTTGTAAACAAGAGTTAAGGGTGATTTCAAAAAATATCTGTGTATCAATTAAAACTATTTTATTTTCAGGAGTCAGTATAATCTTGAACTATCCCTCCGTTAATACCTATTCATAACACATAGCTGCTTACAGCATACGTCTGTGTCACGGAATTGTGTGTAGTAAAATATTTGTGCACATTATATCAACGAAAATGTAGACAGGTTTAGTTGCCGCTTACAGAGTTACCCGAGGGTGGCTAATCGTTCGGCTTTAGGTATTCAAAATGCGGAGTTCGGTTTACGCACTGATGTATGTAGAAAGAGACAACAGTAGGAAAACCTATTACCTCGAGTTCTTTGGCAGTGGATTTCACCATAACCAGTGTACTTACATCACAATACAGATGAGTTTTGTAAAAAAAACTGTCCACTGTACGGATGCAATCTTCAGCTGTAGAGGTATGTGAAATGTAACAAAACTGTATTATTTCTTGATATCCTTTATATGTGTGTGATAGAATTGTTTTATATATTAGATGTTTCAGAATTTATTCTAAATTTGGCACAGAGTTAGATCTATGTCACATAACCCCCATCTATCAGATAGGCTATAGTCTGTTTCAAGTTAGCCATTTTTATAATTGAACAGACAAGTTGAATTCAATTACATGTTGAGTGCATTCAATGATAAGTGATGTTCAAGTTCTTATACTCCAATGAGATTATTTTTATCAAAAACAGCTTCATTTACGAACGTGGTTTTTATAATAATAATCTCGTACAATAGTTCTGATGAAATAATTTAATGTGTAACGAAGCCAATGCATGCGCGCGCATGCGAAATGTATATCATTGTTATTGTATTTCAGCCGTTTACGGGGAGTGGTAGAAACCGGGATGCTGCGGTCGATGGCAACGTTTGCTAAGAGGATAATATTGGTTTACTCGCAGTGAGGGACCAAAGCGTCCGGACCAACGCTTCTGCAGGGAATATGTAGGCTCTTGAGAGATCATTTGGCAGACTGGGAGGAGCGGGCCATGCGTGGATACTCCTTGACTATTCGACGAGAGATGTGGAACCGGAAATACATCGTGATCGTCGACTGGAAGCCACAAGATGCATAGCATATGTTCCGTTTTGTTTAAATACATCTTAATTCGATATCACTATTTGTGTGAAAATGTAATTCGTAATTACTATTTTTGTGTAAATATAATTCGATACCGCTATATGAGTAATAATCAATTATACATACATCTTACATAACATCTTACTTGTTGATGAACCGTACCTTGTTCATATTTGTGTATCAATTCTATACAGCGACCATCCCTTGTGATAGAGACATATATCAGTCATACATGTTTGAAAATAATATACATTGATGATACCAGGTAATAACCCATATATCAATATTTTTTTTATTTTAAGCTCCATACATCGATTCTTGTTTAATTATTCATTGAAGTTCCATGTTCTGATTAGTTCCATGTAGGAACAATATCGTTTTCATATATCTGAGGTTGAAATCTGTTCGGATCGTTCTGCTAAATCCATTGTTGGACTTTATAAGCACGAGCAAGGTGTTAGATTCATTCATCGTTTACTTACATTATAAAGAAGCATCTCATTCATGAATTGCGTTCAGTGTCTGAGCTAAATTCAATCTCAAGTCGACTTCATCATGCTACAATCATGTGTGTTTCTCTAATCAAGCCAGATACAATGATTGTCAGAGTAAAATTTGTTTCAACATTCGTTATTAATTTATGTGTGCTTTTGTTGTTCATCGAAGAAATGCTTAGTGACATCTGTAAACTATTGCATCGATTGAAAATCCTGGGAATAAACCATGTTTAGGAGACCGTGTGTAATCACTAAGATCTTTTCTACTGCTGAGTTGTAAAACTTTTCAGGGCCACATTTACACAGTATCTTTAAGCTCGTTCTGCGAGTATCAACTGTGAGAGTAGGTAAAGTTGTATTGGCTGATATATCGATGATTCTCTCCCTAATGATGTACTTATAGACAAAAACAACTACATTTTTATGTTATCATGAAGAAATAATAACAATAATAATAATAAATCTAATAATAATAATAATAATAATAATAATAACGACTTTATTTAAAGAAGGTGACACAATTAGTTGCATGGAACTAATCCTCCTTGTGGCCCTCTATTATATGTATATTTAAATACATAGTACATGTACATAGTTGAACACACAATAATGATAATAATAACAATAAAAATATAAAAAATATAAAAGAAGCATTTATAATAAGCTACATGTATATATGGACATAATAAACAGAAAATTTTGTAAGTACATGCTCCATCTAGGTACATTGAAGAAGGTTGGAGAATTTGTACTTTTTGTTAAATGAATTTGTATTTATACATTCTCTAATTTCCTTTGAGACTCCGTTCCAAATTAGTGACCCCGAATATTGAAAACTTTTCTTAAAGAGTTCTTTATTTGGTTTTGGAATGGAAAGGTGTTTAGCTGAAATTGATCTTAAATTGGGAGTGTTGCCTTGTTTTGTAGCATGAAATAGTTCCTTGAGATATAATCGGATCATATTGTTTGAAACTTTCTGCATAAATCTAGCCTTTTTTTTGAAAAATATTCGTTCACTTACTGTTAACATTTTAATATCATAATTGCATTTGGGATATTTTCGGCATTATCTAGGATGAGTCTGCAAGCTCTTTTTTGCAAGCGGAATAATTTGCAAATATTCTTGTCAGAAGTGTTTCCCAGATAACATTACAGTTGTCTAGGTACAGTTGTATATAGCTTTTATAATATATTAACATATGTTTAGTTGATATATACTGCCTAATGTTGCTAAATAACCAGAGAACTGAATTACCTTTATGACATATGACTTGAATATATTCATTCCATTGCAAATTGTTGTCAACCATCACCCCAAGGATTTTGTCATGGGTAACCATTTGTAGGCAAGTTTGATTCAACTTAAGATTCAAATTGCTGTTTGAAGAACAAGTTATAACAATAGCTGCTTTAGCTATAGCAATTGCAATGTCAATGTCCATAGCAAATTTGGCAAACAGTGCTGTTTTTCCTACTCCAACTCGCACAACTCCATCTACTCCACCCCACCTACTCCTCCATCTCCCTCAACTCTCCCAACATCCTCTCCAACTCTACCTACTCTCGCAGCTTCTCTAACTCAAGGTAAATAATTTTTTACATGATCAGTAGAAACTACAAAAAATTAACCGATTTCTTGTATGAGTTCGCAAAACAAAAGCTTAAGCAGCATTGCCTGCAATCATTAGTAGTGTGATAGATTGGTTATTCACGAGTGCTGGACAGATTGTTTTATTACTTGCAGAACACGTTTTGTTAATTGTCTTGACATTTGAGGATTTGTTACTCGTAAGTTTTGCCAGAGGCGTAAACAAATCACCTCGAAAAGATAAAGGTTTGCAATTTATTTTAAAAGACAAACCATAGCAACTTCAGCAACCTTGATCTTCAAATAAATGATTGCTTGTTTATTTCATGGTTGATGTTGACGGGGGGGGGGTGTTGGCATTTCTAAATCTTCATGTGACACCGTGTCAGAGACATGTGTTTCATACATAATACATTTGACGTTGAACTATGTGTCAAGGCTTGTCCCATTTGGACTTCGACTGCAAGGGCATTACCATTATAGTTCTTGGTGTCTACATAATTTTTACCCACCTTGTCTTTATGTTTGTCAACTAGAGTTTTGTGATCTACTGTTAGAGGTTATTTATCAGCCTTCGGAATACTTCTCTTATTTACATTGGTATTGATGATAGGATTTAGGCCCAGTTTACACGAGTCACTGGATTTCTGCAAATTGTTGTTGTAGTCAACGATACTGCCTAGATTCATAATCATGTAACTCTGTAACACATAGATAATGTCACCTCCAGCAACATAGTCCAATTTCACTTTTCAATTTTCTATGAACTGTTTGAAAAAAATTATCCATATCTTTGTTTTTTGTTGTTTTTATTTTTCGTTGGTCACTTCAACTGGAGTCATGTCTACTGACATTGTATCACTCAAATTAGCTTTTTTATAAAACATTAGCCTATTTTCCAGTTTCATTTTGAGTGAAATACTTCCACAGTTCTGTTATACCTTTCAACTAATGATGCTTTTTTGTGTCAGATCAAGTCAAAAACTACTTGATGTTTTCCTTATCTAACAAATCCTTGAAGTTTGTGTTGTAAAACTCTTCCTCTTCATCAAGCTATATCATTTCATGCTTTGTTTGTTTGGCGATGTCAAAGAAACGTTGTGTACGTAATCTCCCATTTTTGTTCTCCAACTTCATACCTATTTATAATATATATATATATATATATATATATATATATATATATATATATATGATTGATGCTTGTATAAGAACTGTACTGTAGTAAAAGTGCCTTAAATAATGCTCTTTGTCAGCCATTCAAACGGTATAAAGCTATCCAGAGCGTACTTTACGCTTGACAAATTCTCTTTTGCTGTGACCAGCAAGCCAGCAGAACATCCATTTACAACTGGTACTTTTAATTTAAACAATTTGTAATTTTTTTTTTTTTTCCCATTCTATTGGTTGATACAAAAACAGCTGATTCACACACTGAGTCATCATGCGATGTATTTAATCGAACTTTTTTTTCCATTAATTCTATCTCTGTTTTTGACAAATCGTTGTATATGAACCTGGTAAAGCTGAGTTCTTCAAGTCGTGTCTTACATTTAGCTACCTATAAATTTGTCTATTTATCCACATGAACTACACAATTTAGTCCCTCTTTATGCTTAACTGTTTTGATCATCCTGCTCTGATGATCGATGCTGCTTAACTCTATGTTTTCTCTACTTGATGCAATCTGTAAATCAGTGCAGTACATCTTTCTTGATGTTTTAAAATAGGCAAATCAACATTTGTATTATTTTGATTGCTTGTTTTGCATAACAAATAACTTTAATCACACTTTAATCTCATCTAAAATTGTTAACATGTACACATTGTCTCCTGAGTGTTACTTTTAAGTTAAACTCATTGAATACCTCAGTAGCAACTGTTGAGTGGAGCACAATTTAGCTTAGGTCCATCATTTATGTTGTTGAAATAATTTCAAATTGCTTTGTGTGGCGACTTTTCAGTGTCAAAATTGTAGCATTTTTTCATCACCATTTAATGCAGTAGTAAGATTTGAATATGACGATAATATGGTGTTTTTCAGTAGTAAGGTACTGGATAATTCTGGACCAACTTACTGAATATCCAGTAGTAATGCAAGTGGTCAAGCTATGATGATGCTTTTTTCTGTTTGTTTTCTTCAGTAGAATGGAAATTGGTCCAGCAATAAGTAGGGAACTGATGAAAGTTGTGGCATATTAAGTAATCAGTCAATCGTATTTGAGTCATTTAAATACTATGTGCAACATTTTGATAAGGAAAATGATCGAACTGAAGATTATTTTTTGTGTGGTCATAATTAAGGTATCATAATATTACACTGAAATACTTACCTATTATAGGATTATCATGTTGCATCTGCTATTTTCCACGCTTTGCTCAAAGAGCATGTATATATTCAAGCACTTACATTGTATAAAATCCAAGCAGCAAAAGGAAGTTGTCACAAAGTAAACACTCTTTAAAGCAGAATTGCCTAAGGTCACGTGATATGTTCAAACTTCAAAGGTGCAGACAGTACGCTGAATGTTAATAAGTGTGGTCGGCAAGATCGAGGCTGGCGATACGATTAAGAAATAAAGTGCAGCCAGATTCAGCCATTGCAAATAGATATGGTACTTTTGAGCATAATCACATCTGATTCTGATACAGAGATCAATATTAATTCTTCATATTCCTGCATTTAACTAGGATAAAATTATTCGTATTAAGTTCAGGCTTGGCATTTGTTGTTTTTTTTTTATAAATTCGTAATTAGATTTTGTATATTTTTTTTGATTAATTTTCAGAACAGTCACACCTCTTGACAAGACAATCTTTCCAATAAAAACATGCAAATATTTACAAAAAGTTTCACACTGATTTGCGAAAATCATAAAGGTATACCTGAAGTATAAACTAAGAGAGTAAAGTTCAATAAAGACAGACAGACTCATATACATACAGAAAAGCAGGCAGATATAAACAAATAGTCAAAGAGATCATATTATCATCGAAAACATATATTTTTCTTTAGAACTGAACTTTTCGAATACAAGTTTTGTCAAGTAAACCAAATATACTTCAAGCTTGAATAAACCAGGTTTATCTTCATTTCTAATGGAATTTCATCTGTACATTACGTGTGCCTGGTTCGCTTTTGCATCTTGTCGTCCACCACTAATTCGAGCGAGCATTGAAATAGTTAGTGTGTGATATTTTTTTAAAAATTTCAACGTTCATCCGTACTGTAGCAAATTACTCCGTCCTTTCTTAAGCCCGTTTGTCCACACGTCCGTCCAAGAACAAATCTGAAACCCCCTCTAGCGTCCTGTTTTTTTTTCTTCTATTTATCAAACACCCTATGTTGCTTCAGTCCAGAAAAAGAAATCAAGAGCACGCTGACCAAATTGACAGCCAAACGCCTTGTGAGTACTCGAATATTCATCGCAAGTTTGTATTGTTTGATTGCACCCAAATCGATGTAAAGATTTAACCAATCATAGATTTAGATGAATTCAATAATCAATAAATTCTGACACAGTTTTGTGTTGGTTGTGACATTGTATCCAGTGTAACCAAACTTTGTTGTACCGTATTATCTCTGTATCTTACCATATCTGAGCTCATCGAACGCGCGTCTTTGGAATAATTCAAATACTTTCATCCGAGGTCCCGCTTATGTTAAGTTATAAGTTTTTGTTTCGCCCTTGACTTATGCTTTTAGAAAGACATATTTTGAGGAGGCACGTATCTCATATTACCACATGATCTGTACGGTCTACAAGCTTATCATATGGAGCCAAAAGAAAACGGTTTCAATTTCGTTTTCTGTTTGAATATATTGTATTCAGCTATTAAGTCGGTATCGTGAATCTGACATTATATGGAAACTTGAGTGCAGGACGACATGTAAACCGGATGCTGGATATTGAGATAACGAGGCAGGATGTCGCCTCATCGAGCATGAAATGTTTACACACATTCCTATTCTAAATCTCTGTTCATGTCAAGATGTCTATAAGGTAACGAAAGTGAGTTTACTCCTTCGTGTATGAATAATTATTAAAATAAATGACAACCATTTAAACTCTTTTATATGCCGAACAGAAAACATCATGAGACTTTGAGTCAGTCAATCGACAGTCTAAGTCCAAAGCAAACATCTGATTTATTCTTCTATGATTGCAATATGACTTCAAATTTTTGGTACCGTTTTATTAAACATTTTGCACCTTCTTGCCCAAATATTGTACATTTGTCCAAGAAAGAAATATTTTTAGGAAGTGAACAAGTGGACAGTTTGTGTAATTTCTTGCTTATTTTGGCTAAATATTATATTTGCACTTGCAGATTCAATATGAAAAATCCTTCTATTTATGTTTTTAATCAAATAGTGGAAATGCATAAGAACATTGAAAAATACACTGCTAAGTTAAATAAAAAAGAGGACCAATTTCTTCAAAAATGGACCTAAATCATGAATAAGTAGCTTTTATGTGTGCATGTGTGCGTGAGAGAGAGTTTTCTTTTATTTTTATGTACAGTATATGTATTATCCCAAGATTATCTGATGAACAGAAATTTTCGATTGTAAAGTGATTTTAGGATGGTGTTCCCCGACCCAGTGGTCAACCTATTACGTGGATTTTTTTAAAAATCTGATTTATCTATCTTGGATTCGTTCCGAACTTTGACTTTAGCACACACATGTTGTTACCAGTCCCAGATAGTACTATTAGACAGTCAGGATGAGTACAAGAATGCTGCACCAGCAGAGAGAGAGAGAGAGAGAGAGAGAGAGATAGAGAGATAGAGAGAGAGAGAGAGAACAGTTGTGACTAACGACTTTCCATTTGGAAGAATGCAAACTGACTTGATTTACACCAGTCTGGTGCCCAATGTAGCTCCATGATGCCGCCGTGTGCAAGGGTTCCTTTTCTCCCATCAATGGCTAGGGGATTCTGATTCTCCGGTTGCCTATAATTCAAACGATCTCCACTAGCTGTGTCGTCTGAGAGTACGTGTTATAAGTTTCTTGTTCTAAACAAAAGATAGCTTACATCCTATCGATTGTTGAGATGTGCTATATTTTCCACGACATGTTATTTTCTTATTTATTACGATTAGAAATGTGAACGTTTGCATTTACAACGTTTACGAAAGACTGAGAACTGATGCCTATTGTTTTCTGACCGACCATTTAATCTAGGGGGTGTGGGGTGGGGTGTTAGCTGGACTGGGATTTTAAAACAAAATTAAAGTCCGGCTCTGAAATGGCTTCACAGAAACATTCTTGCTCTGGTTAATAGGAAAAAAACAAATAACTATTATATCCATTATATTTATTGACAAAATAAATGATCTTGAGGTAACACAAAGAAAATAACGGATTCTGGTTCGAAAGATTATCCCAGTCTCCCCTACCCCCTCCCCCGCAAATATCAAATGGACGGTCCCATATATTAATTCGAGCGTAAGGTCTCAAAAATGTCTTGCTCTACCTTTGTGAATCCATGAAGTCGCGGATAAGTCAAGCATTTCTTATGTAAATTATTAACAGTGGCATACATACAAGATGTTTGTAACTATTGCAGGTCTTCTTATTGTGTTCGAAATAAAGTGTGTGTGAGTGTTCGTGTTCTTGGATTATATCTCTGAAACTATTCAAATGAATAGCAATAGCCCAATAGGTCCTGTTGTATGTTGTTATTGAATTATAAAATACAAATTATCTAGACCTCAATAAATATTGGCGGGATTAACAATACACCTATGGATCTAGACTGATGTTGGGGCACTGACAAACACGCGGGGATACGTTCTATTGCGGCTAATGTCTTTCATAATTACTTGTATGATTTCCTATAGGTCAGATTTGTTGCTTTTTAAACGCTCTAGACCCTTCATAAGATTGTTTTCTTCTGATTTTTTATCATTTTCATTTGTTTCAGTTTATCATTTCTTATTTATTTCCAACAATACATACATGATGAATCCATTATCCACCAAGAATCGGTTTTGAATGCTTGACTTTTTTGTATTTGGTTTGATCTATTTTTCATTTGTATTTGATTCCACGTTTGTTCCAATATAGTCTTCTGTATTTCATTCTCTCTTTTGAAGCATAACTACACTATAGTTGTTTCATGATAATCAAAAGGAAATTTTAAATTGGGGAGGTGACTATTCAACAACAGCTGCACGCTAGGTGACTGATCAACAACAGCTGCAAACTAATGTTGACGAATCGATTAGATAGATTCGTTTCGTTGAAGAAACTTACCCCATTTTAACCGATTTCGACAATCATCGGCTACCATTGCATTGCAACCAACCGAAATGTATGTCAACGGCTCTTGAAAATGCATCCACTTCATTGTGCCAGGATTTGATTTCGTCAGGAAAAAGACGTTTGTGTACGTATAGTCAAACTAAAGCAAGTAGACCTTAATCTGTGCAATAGTGTCAATTTGGCCTCTAGTTCCCAAATCGACTTACAGGGGAACACGCCACACAGCACAGCTTCTGCTGGCAGTAAGACCATGACCCGTCTCTGTCATAAATATCAGGGTCCACGTTTAGCATCGTAGGACTATGACAGCTCCCAACCTGGATGCCTTCAAATCTGCCATCTAGTACATACCATTTAAACAGATACTAGAATGAAATAATTTGTACAGTGTAAATGTCTTTTTTATAATTTGTTTACTTTGCATCCTTGCATACAGGAGATTGGACGCTCTCGCCCTCGTGAGTTGATGTCTGTCAGACGGATTGTTAGCGAGTACTGTATTGCACCTTAAGACGAGAGAGAGAGAGAGAGAGAGAGAGAGAGAGAGAGAGAGAGAGAGAGAGAGAGAGAGAGAGGGGGGGAGAGAGAGAGAGAGCATAGAACCTTGATGTTCGATAGCTACAATATCGTAGCCTCGAGTGACAATTTGGACAGATCGAGTGTCATAATATAGCACCAGACTTTCTCGAAAATTGCTAAATCAACCATCGATAAGCTCCTGAGAGAGAGAGAGAGAGAGAGAGAGAGAGAGAGCAAAAACAAAGCTGTTTCAACAAGTTGTCTTTGAGACGATATATCAACAAAATGAACAAATTTTACCCAAAATTGTACCAGAAGTGGCCTTGCTTTCATATCATGGCCGATGTTACCATAGCGAAACCTCGTGTTCAGTTACTAGGAATATATCGGCCTTATACGTTGAGCAGCTTGCCTAAGTTGTGTAGAAATAACCATCTCTTGGCGAAATTAATAATTCTCCCAACATAGAGATCTTCAGAAAGAAGCCATGTATATCTCCGGCTTACGTTAGGTTGAAGTCATTGTGTCGCAGAAAAGAATATATATATATATATATATATATATATATATATATATATATATATATATATATATGATTTTGTTATATCAATATAATTAATGTGTAATGTTATATTCAGAGGATTCAATTTCAGATGAATATCATTGGAATAAAGCGTCATCTCGCACTTTCGACTGAACATCTGTTATTTTGCGAGATTTTACTCACTTCGACCAACTGTTGGAGATTCGGTTATGTATATGTGTGTGTGTCTGTGTCTGTGTGTGTGTCTGCGTGTGTGTCACCAGCTCTTAAAGACCACTTTTTATTAATTAGGAGTTGACCTTTATAGATAGTTTAGACTGTAATGAGATAAATAGATTATGAGTTTTATATCTCTTTATATCTCTTTATTGCTTTATTGTAAACAGCAGCCGAACAGTAAAAAAAGAATACTCTAACAATTGCACAGTGATATAGAGGTACTGAGTTCCAAGACAGAATTGCCGATATCTTATTTCTTTATTATATTCTCAGAGCATATCGAACGTCAATAGTGAGGAACAAAAGACAAACTCTGGAGCAGATTAAAGGAAATTCGACGGCGAAAAGGAACGTATTTCAGTCCAGCAGTGAAATCCGTGATAAGTTTTAAACTAGCGTTCCACTGATGATTGGACAACTAGTTTCGATACAAAACCGGGATAAAAATGGCAAAATCAGACCACTGATTTTAGTGCAGGATAACATTTGAGCAGTCGGGTATTATATGAATAATTATCACCAGACAACTATCAAAAGCACATCAATACCCTCGCATTTTTAAAACATTTGCCAAACTGGCTTCAGTAACGTAGGTTGCATAGCTTTCCCCCCAGTGGAGGGCCCTAGAGTTTGATGATACTATATGCGTGGAAAGGTATAACTTTCATATGCATTTTCTCTGTCGATTTCAAGTGTATTATTTTCCACAAATGCGTTTTACATATATATTGGACATGCCAAGTTAACCGTGTGACTTTGTCGTCCGAAATTATTGCTGAAACATTGCAGACTAAGTTTCACGTATCATTTCTGTTAACATTAGTTTTGATATTCTCTTAACATTGTTAGCTTGAAAATAAAACAATCAGATTAAAGTCGATATCTCCGACAAACGGCGATACCAGATCGTGTTCTCTTGACCTTTAGATTCACCAATAAAATGACAAGTTTCACATTTATGAAAGTGCCAAAAGTCATTCGGAACATATTGTTTTTAAATACAACTCTCCCTAACACGAAATGCAATACTTTACCTGATAGGTTACCAAAAATGAGTGGACCGGGAATTTTCAAGGTCATCAGAGCATGAATCTTTATAGGTGCCTGTCAGATCTACTTGTTACAAGTATATCTATATTTTTTAATTAAGTTGGAGATTCTAGGCATACAAAGTAGATTGAAAATCAGTCCTCATTATAAAATGATATATGTGAGTCTACGCTGTTCACAGATGAGGGCGAGTTTCACATGAGAAAATAGTGCTATCTAGATTAAGAAGTCTTGCATGTTTATCCTTGCTCATGTGTTCCCATGGACTAATTAAAAGGTGCATTATACCTTTTATATATGCTTCCTGTTTTGATCTTTTGGACAAAGAAAAATGCTCAAAAATCATTTTAATCGCAGTCAAACCCCAGTCTTTTTTTTTCTTTTTCTAAAGGAACTTTGAATCTGGGAAAACTACTATTTTCGAATAGCTTAACTTTTAAGATATCCAAAATCTCTACTTTGTTCTGGTTTTTATGTTTGCTTGTTTGTTTGTTTGTTTAACCAAAAACCTGATACAGTACTATTAAAAAAGACACTGCACACACTAGAATGCTTAGTTTTTGCGAACGTTATTGACGCTTACTGTTTTATGATCCATCCATTCGTAGGTTAAAAGGTATTGTCACAAGCAAAATCATTTTAAAATTAAAACTTGCTAGAATTCCATTCCGTTCACTGAGATACTGGGATATTGTATAATGCGGGTTTTGCTTTAAGATCAACCATAAAGCATTAGTTATCATTCAACATGATAATACATTGAGTCAGTCAGCATATATATATATATATATATATATATATATATATATATATATATATATATATATATATATATATGAGCATACTAGCTAAAGACGATAGCACTGCTTTGTCAAGGAAAACTTGTTTTAAGATTTTCAAGTGATACATAATTTTTGCATATAGCCTTTGCCGTCAAATTATGCATTATGCACAGTATTGACATTTCTGTCTCATTATACATGAACAGGGAGTGAGAAACATAAAAATAGAAAACCTTATGTTCCTCTTCGTACTAATCTCTTGTTCTAATATACAGTTCGGTTTTTATTAAAAGTACATGTGCTTTTCTTGGCTACAAATTTGGTACGGCCAGGCATATCGTTCGTACCGCCAACGACGGCCTTGCTGCATATATTGATAATCAAATGTAATCGATATATTGGAAACATTATACACATACACAAGTAAGTTAAATGAAAGAAAATCACGTACGAATTATTTTTATAAAAAACATTAGATATCTCTTCCGCATTCAAAACTTTCCTATTTTCGCACCTAATAAAAACACCATTTGAATAATTGGATAAACAGTTTGCAAGTGGAAACCTTAGAGCAATCCAGTAGTCTACACAGCAGGAATAACAGACCACTCATATAACTTTTGTGCAAAATCATCTCATATTAAGGTATAAGAAAAACAAATTCAAAATTTAAACTTAGCAGACCGCTTATTTTTATTTGTGTATGACCATCTTCTAAAAGCCAAGAACAATAAAACTTAAAACTAAAAGTCATTCGATCGGCCAGTCAAATTTTGAGGTATTATTTAATAAATAAAAAAAAAAAACAACAACGACAACAAACAAAAACAAATACTAGACCAGCCATACTACTTGAGTGTATTTTGAAAATAATGAAAAGTTACAAGTCCAGTCAGACTTGAGGGTATTGTTTCACTATTAAAACCCTCTTTAGTATGTCTTCCAACAGGACAGTAATTATGACAAACGAATAAACAGAATTCAAACAGATTCATAAAGACTTAAAGATTCATTTCCTGTATATTTTAGTAAGTACAGGTCATATAGTCGGAACATTCAAGATTTAATACTTATTCATCAATATTGAACCATATTTGAAGAAGCTCATCATTCGATAAATCGACCATTTGCATAAAGTAAAATATCTAAATTGCCTATTTGTCTTTTCCTCCTTTTTCCTAACTAATCTGAGTAACATTCAATGACTTTTGGTACCAGTTAGTGACATTCTGGCCGTCAGTTGGTGACATTCTGCGATAATTAGAAAAAAATCAGTTACTTCCGTTCTTTCACGACCCATATAGTCAGATATCATGACTAAACGATGACCTCACTCAACCTCGGACATGTTTAACTCAATAGAACATACTAAAACCAACACTATAACGAAATAAATTATTTCAACACTCTCAAAAAAGCAAGCAATTAGTAGTAGAATTGCCTCAGAGCGACAATAATTCCAGAACTAGGGGAAAAACACAAAGAAGATATACAACAGCTGGAATTGACAAATGTTGTGGAAGAAATCCTAAATAAATCAGACAGAAACGATAACCACCAAAAAAGCATACAAGCTATTGGCAAGCAAATCAAACCTGCAGAAAGAGAAATTTGTTTGATAAGCTACCGGACATAGAATAATATTTTTTAAGATTATTTTTTTTAGGAAACAGAGAACAAAATATTTGGCACAAATATATCAGGATCAAGAATATATGGAGGAGGGCAAGGACAATGAATTAAAAGCAAAGCAAATAGAAGAACTAAAAAATAAAAAGTTGTATTTGGGGTCTCGTCCGTATCCACTCTTCTGCTGCTTATTGGTTTGGGCTATTTTATTTACAAATTGGAGTCATCGCCAACACAATTACAGTAAAAAATTAATACAAAACGGAAGAGACCATGCGAAGCGCAAAGACAAGAGAAAATCCAACATCAGTGACCGTGCCTAAAGCATGAGTGCAAAGCAAACAAACTGCAAAACATAGTAACAATTATTACATCCCCGACACGTAAACGTTGTGTAATTCTAGTGCATGAGACCAAGAAAACCCATAGTAAATATCATTTGCCAGGAATTATTCGACATAGTTTTAAGAGCTTCAAACAACAGGTTGCTGCAAAATGTTGTAATGTAAAAATAGGTCCAGCTTCCATATTCCCTTTTGCTGGAACTGTTACTGCCGTTGTCTGTATCAGAATTTACTAGAGATTATGTAACTGTATGCTGAGTTTTGATTATTTGTAAAAAAAAAAGAAATTGGGGGGGGGGTGATAAATATTTCTTTTGGTTAAATATATCTAGTCTCGTTTTTTTCAAATACATTTTCGCTTCTGTAAAATTTGCCGGATTATGTGCAACTTTTTATTTCTTGCAAAATGTCTGTAATGTATTTCTTTCTGCATTCTACCGACATAAAAATTCAGTTCTTTTCAGGATGTCATGATGCCAAATGAGATAATTCTTTTTCAATTTGTATATATATGATGCATATTGCTTGCTGCGATCTATCAAGGAAGGCCATTTAAGTGTATGCAAACGAGTTATTCTTACCCAATGTCAAACCAAATTGTCTATTTATTCCAATCGTGATCTTCCTCAAATATGGTTCAATGTCATTGAACAATATGCAAATATTCGTTGTTGCGACTATAAAATCTGTACTTATTTAAAAATTTACGAAATGAGTCTCATTACGTTGCTTATGATTCTCCTAAAATTATGTGTATTCATACTTCTTAATTCGTTTAAGTTTTAAAAAGTATTAAATGGGATATAATTTTTTCAATTTCTGAAATAATACCCCCAAATCTGGCTAGTCTGACAGATTTTTTTCCTGATTTTCAAACACTTGTAAATCTGGCAGATTTAGTCATTTTTAATTTGTGAAATAATACCCACATGTTTGACTGTTCTATACAAGTTAGTGATATACAAACATATGAGTGGTCTCATTGTTTTTAATTTTGATTTTATTTTTGTCGCATCACTTGTACGAAATGTTAATGCACACACGTATGAGTGTTCCAGTAATTCTAATTTGTGTACTACTCATTCTATTTACCGATTCTATCTTGCACAGTAACTTCCTTCATACAAAGTACTCTTCCATTTCTAGCAAAATTTAGAACTATAATAACTAGTTTTCCATGAAACGTTTTTAATCTTTATTAATTGGGTAATATCCAGATAACGTGTAGTATTACTGTGTTTTGTTACAGATTTTCTAATACAATCTCATGTCAAGGATTGAAGAGGGTATTTGGGTGTAACTACCTATGTCACAGTATGTGGGGATGTTCCGACCTTGGGTGTCTTTTGTCAATTCTGGTGGTACAATAATAGGTGTCCTTCTTCAATTCAAGGCACACGCTTGGACCATTATCTCGGATTCTCAACATGTCGTAAGTTCATATCGATCACCTGGGGTGTATCACCTCGAATTCCTGGCGTTACTCTTTGAGCAAGATTGATGCATTAAATATCAGCATTGACATGGATAACTCTCCAAAAGAAGGAACACTGGATGATCAGTGTCGTCGAATGTAATCCTACATGTCATTAACGGAGTAACTGAGTCATAACAGAAAATGTATATGGAGACGTTTTCGGGAAGGTGGGGTGGGGTAGGGGTGGGCTGGCAGGACATACATGTCACATATCAAGAGTATTAGGAAGTTACAAACTCTCACATCACTTCCGCGTTCTCATTTGATAACAGTTGCTACAGAACTCAAGACATTCAGAAAAATCAGTTCTAATCTGCATCCAGTCCGGTCCATTCTGGATAAAAGAAATCAAAGCTGTTGAATTGCTTCTCAGCAGATGAACCTTGTCGACCGGGAAACTTGTAATATACACTTGTCCCTCCCGATAGATAAGCAGCCCACCAGCCGAAAGTTCCAACCGTCTGAATCACGTGATCACACTTTGATAGGATGGCAAGATCATCAATTGGTTTTCGTTTGTCTTGCATATAGTGAATAGTTACAGTTAGATTCAAAGATTCGATAGTTGCTTTAGCTTGTATTATCGTATCCGAACAAACTATGAATAAAATTGTATTGTATTTATCCATATAGTATTCCATTGATTTATTGATATATCCAAGTGGCGCAGGGTCTAAGCCTCTTTGATGGAACTGCGGGTCATCAAAAATATCTCCCATTCGGACATGAATCCCTATGACTGTCACATTGGATCCGGTACGATTTATGTACTTTGATTTCAAAGTATCCATCTCTCTTCTTGCCATCGTTTCTATGGGTTCTTTGAATCTGAATTGTTCTCGCAGGCTGTCTGTCACGTTTTGAAAATATTTCCAGGATTCAAAATATCCTCTGAGAGAAATGTCTATGTCCCTTGGCAGCGTTAATAATGACGTAGTAAAAACGCGTGGCATCGTCTCCGAGAATACCTTGAATTTGGAGCAATCATTTGTATCACTGCTAACGGTCACATTTTTTACTCTGAAATACCGGCATATCTCACAGCTTTTGGGAGTCATTATTGAAAGGTTATTAATTGTGGCTATTCCGTATATGGATGCGTATTGAAAAAGATGGTTCCCAAGTCTTCCTTGAGCGACGTAGCATATATTATGGCGCCTGTCTACCGGAGACTGGGTAGTGACATTGAGTAGGATGGCAATAAAATTCTGGCTTGTCATATTGAACGGAGGCTCGGCCGATATATTGAGCAAGTTGGCAACGAGATTCTTGTTAGTCATATTGAAAGGAGGCTGAATGGTGACATTGAGCGGGTTGTTAACGATGTTCTGGCTAGTCATATTGAGTGGAGACTGAGTAGTGGCACTGAGCGGGTTGGTAACGACATTCTGGCTAATCATATTGAGCTTGTTCATCGATGGTAGCCGAGTTCCAAATTCGAAATTAGAGAAATAAACATATGAAACACAAAACCCGCTCACCAACACAAGAAAACACACAGCACCTGAAAGAAATAACCGAAATAACAGTTTTGAAAATCATATACATGTACACATCAACGATAAAGAAATTAAACCTGCACGAAATATACCATTAAAAGGATGTCTGTACGCATAAAGATTAAATGTGACCCTAACAAATGACCCCTGTACGTATAAAGCTTAAATGTGATAACAGCAAAAGACGTATGTACGTATCAAGCTCAAATATGACCCTAGCATAAAACGCATGTATGCATAAAGCTTAAATGTAACCTTAGCTAAAGATTATGTAAACAGCTCAAAATCAACCATAACAAAAGATAATGAACGTATAAAGCTAAAATGTGTCCATGGCTAAAGACTATGTACGTTTAAAGCTTAAATGTGACTCCAGCAAAAGATAATGTACGAATAAAGCTTAAATGTGACCCATGCAAAAGACTAAATCTTGATAATGACCAACAAATATGTCGAGAAAATGTACTTCCCATTGTTTACTAACCAGGAGTGTAAAAGAAAATGACCAGTAACTTATAGCAATTACAAATATATCTGATTGTTTTAAAATCCCACCAGTTTATATTTTTAAATAACTCACTTGTGCTGACATTATTCTTCAAAACAAATTAATAAATAAATCTAAAATGTGAAGCAGCAAGCTTCTTTGAGTATATGTTGACTACTTATCCTAAACTGAAATTCGAAGACATTGGAGTAACTGTAAACAGAAATTTAAACAGTAAGGGATGTAGAATTCCCTAAAACTTTATAAGTTGGTCCTTAGCTCTTTCTGTTCTCAGCGACGCCGAAATAAGAAATAGAAAAACGGAAGATTTACATATCTAAACGTTCACGAATTTTTAGATCAATACTTAAAACAAAAAATATATATTGTTTCTTTATTTTTAATTTTTCTTAAGAGCATGATTTAGCTGAAAAGGTGTGATACATGCATTTGCTGTATAAAAAACCTAATCATTTTGTCTTTCCGTAGCAAATATGCTAGTGCAAATATAACATTTGGGTTGATTAAATATTAAAATTAAAGCAGTTATGTGCCCGTCTCATTTGCATTTGATTAACATAAAGACTCTGATTTACACTTGTGAAGAGGGCCGCGTCGACCTTCGGTTGCATTGAAAAAGTCGTCGATCCACTTTGTTCCACATCAACCCTTGGCATCTTCAACGAGCGGAAACAGTGTTTTGAATAAGTTGCTCTCTTGCGGATAAACAAGTCCCTGCACATAGCAAGCGAATTCAATTAACCAATAAGAGAACTAATTACGTGACCTGTTAGGTATTCAATAAGGTGATTTCCACGATGTCAACATACAGTGACTCAAAATTAAAAGTTGCATGAAATGCTTAAATTGGAGAAACTTACGTGCAACATGTGTCGTTGTGTACCTAGGCCGCTATGGTTATTCCTAACAATCTCCCAATTTAAATGTAACAAGGGATCACATATTATCAGTTTTGTCAGCTGCATCCAATAAGATAGCGGAGCAGTAGATACCGTTTCCGCTAGCTAAAGATGCCAAGGTTTGATGTGGAATAAAGTGGATCGACGACCCTGGCTAGCGAAGATGAAATGTTTGTAGGTATTTTATGAGACGTTATGTCCCAGTATCATCGCATTGCTAAGCTCATACATTACTGTGCATTGTCCAAAAGATTTTTGATATATAAACACATACATGTTTAAACTTTATACAATTACATTCATATAGATCGTTTACTATATGAATTCTTGTCAAAGAAAACTTTCAATCATGTTTGGTTTTTTGTCTTTTTTGGGGGGAGGTGGGGGTTAAGAAATAGATCTCTGACATATTTCCTGGTTTAAATATGATGACACGATGTTACCTCTGCGCTCTCATTGGTACCGAAAATATTAGAGAGAGCAAGATACTAAGCCCTACATGTTTGCTTGTGTTGATTGCAAAACCTAAGATTGCAATATCGACATACATTTTAAAACAACCAGCATCCATTTAGCATTCCACTCACAAGTACATGAACTTTAATTCTACCTGAGACTAATATATTAGGTACGACTCAAACTGAATAGCTTCTTCTCAAAAGACAAAATTAAGACAAATATAAGATACATGTATATAGTTTATACTTACGTCTGCATTTTCTCTGCATTGTGTTGAGCCTTTGATCTTAAAGAAAGTTTAACTGTGATACAAAATTAACAGTTATAAGTTTTCAACGTCTATTCCACTTTCATCGCATTCTCCTCTCTCACGATTTCTTGCTGACATAGACTTGTTGGTATAAATCAAATGGTGTCCATATTTCTTTAAAATACTTTAGATAAAAGCATTAAAAATATAAATTATAAAGAAAGATCAACTTAGTTAATTAATGTACTAAGTATCTCTTTGAATTAGTATACAAATGATGAGAACTAAACCAGTCAACCAGATTAAACCAGATAGTCATTTTGTTACGTTGCTTAAATATGTGCATGGATCCGAGATACGAGAACATATAAAAGCAAAAGCAAAATTTACAATTTACTGAAACACTCATGTATTTGTGTGTTTGCATCTCATCAAGGGATACGAGAATATTTCTGGACCATTATTATAGTTATAACAACTTACACTATGAAGACAATTAGCAAAACCCAACAATCATTACACACACACATACACATATATGTGTATATATATATATATATATATATATATATATATATATATATATATATATATATATATATATACACACATACATACATATCATTAATAATGGCACATATATAGCAATAATAATGTCATAAAGCTACATTTTACTAAATTCAATAGTTTTCAGGGTGAAAAAGATATTTTTTATGTTAATTTTATGTTAACATAAAAGCAACAATGTCAGTATCAAGAGATAATGTAAGCTTGGAAAGGATAAAATGTGGTCAACGCTATTTACGCCCGACAATAACATACAAGAGAATACAAACATAGATTATTTTATTTCAAATATCATTAAAGATACACTATAGTGCTTTAGAAAAGCTGATGATTTATATATGACATATAATTATGATAAGATCCCGAAAAGCATCATAAATACTGATGGCATAAAATATTACCGCATGAGGAAGAAACAAATTACAAGATTACAAATTACAATTTGTATGTGGGTAACTACACAAATTTGTATTTGTATATTTATAGTATAACTTGATCCTCTTTTAAATGTTACAACCTACAACGGTTCAACAAAAACAGATGTAGAATTTATTGAGAAAAATGTTTGAATGAAAACAGCAAATGGTGATTAAGTATATATAATGGGTGATTTAGAACCAAGCATAGGAATGGAAGGATTTTACATAAATCTGAAATCATTTATAGGTTAGAAACGACAGAAGAAACATCGTAAATTGCAGCAAATATAGATAAGTGTTGTAGATTGATGTCATATATGCTTGTTGATACGCCTAAAACAATTTATGAGGCGTAAAGTATTCACAGAATGTTTTCATACCGTTTCAAATGATGTACCAAAAGTGCTGCTGGCTATCAGAGATGTCAGACAAAGAACAGCATTTAAGATATCTTTACTAAAATCCTCAAAGTCAAGTTGGTTGCACAAATATTAATCAAATATGCCAAAAATTAAACGGGACAAAATGAAAATAAAGTTCTCTGAATTGAAAGAATGATTAAATAAGTAATATACCTATACATTATACAAGAAAGTAAGAAAAACAAGTTGCTAACAATGGAGTTTATATTAATCATGCAGATGACCAGTAGCAAGCAAACATCGTTGACATGCATGCAAATGAAAATATAGCAATAAATACAAATATGTTTTGACAGTGATATATGTCTTCTCAAAATAGTTGTGGGCTGAGAAAGTAAACACAAATAAAGAGATGACAAACCAAACAAGATGCAATTATATAAATATTGTATGAAGCGAAAATCTGAAAGGATACACTTTTATGGGTGAAAATAGCAAAATAGCTTTACAACAGGAATGTTAACGATTCGAAAGAAAAGTAAAACATTGACTTCTTTTTAAGGCGTTGTATTAGTTAGGATTTAAGTCACCTTAAGAGACTATATTGTGTACGTATTTCACTCAATATGAAACCAGAAAATGCGTTGGGGTTGTAACAAAGCTAATTGCGAGATACAATAACGCTCATCATAGAACAATTGACATACTCCAGTTAATGCAAACATAAAAAAGAAATCGGATCCAAAGTATCGATAAATCTATTCGGTTACCAGACAACTGCTTGTTGCCGAGTGACGTGATTATGAAAATGGATGGTATCGTCTAATGCAATAACAATTGACAGAAATCGAAAGACTCGTTTATACTCATATTTTACCCTGCCATCAATACCGAGCTAACAAAAAATAGTATTCCAAAAGCTGATAAGAAACCTCTAGCAGTACAACCAGAAATATAGAGGACAAAACGAATACAAAGTGAGTAAATAATGTGCATAACAGAAGGATTATGATGACCAGATATCTTTGAAATACATTTCTGTACCTTCGTCGTTACCTGATGGGAAGAGGTCTCTCAAATGGAAATCGGCATATATTCTCCAACACACCCTAGGTGACAAGTTTCATTTGGCACATTGTTTCTTGCACTATTACGCATGGCAATTTAGAGACTTCAAAGAAACAATATTGGCCGTGAAGTAAACAAACATTCATTCATATTGATAATGATTATTTGAGGAAATGCTTTACTGTTTTACATATTTTTACGAATAATTATGTCCTCTGTAATACCGTCTATGCATTAAAAAACATTGCAAATAACAAACCTACTATGCTAAAAAAATAATATGATATGATCAGCTAGATAATAAGCACTCTTACATAGACAACTTATAAGACTACCAATACTCTCAGGCATTGCTACTATTTTCCCCCTAACTCAAACAAATCAAAGGCTACATTTCTAAAGTTATTTTTAGTTTTGTTAAAAATAGTATTTGCTTCAAGTTGGAGGAGTTGGAGAACATAGGGTAGGAGAGGAAGATTAGTTAAAGTAGATGTGGTTGAACAGTAAGAGTAGGTGGGGTATAAAACTGAGGTGGAACAGGTATAAGAAAAACAATACTTTTTAGCAAATTAGCTATATACAGAGCAAGTGCTGAAAAAAAATCATTCTATTGCTCTACATATAGTAAACATTTATATACCTTTTTCTTTAAACAGTCGTTTCAACAATGTACCTAATTGTAAATATTTTCTATAAGTTTTGAGTTGGTATTTTTCAATATATTCTCTTAAATTTCTCTCTAACTGTGTCAAATATCCAACTAATTTTGCTATTTTATTTTCAATACTTTCCAACCGGTCTCTCAATGGAACCGTTTTGTTGTACCTGTTTCTTTACTGATGTCTTTTTAAATATTAACATCAGATCTCATAGATGATATTTTTGAATTAACAATTTGAACATCGTTTACTTAAGCACTTAATTCTCTTTTTATTGGTGGAGTGAATAATATTTTCACTGCAGATGGAAGCTCTACGTTTTGAATTTTCAGTTTATTCATCGCTTATAATCTCAGCTTCTTCTACCTGTTCTTTAAACGATTCATTGCTGTGTATTGTTCTCGTCTCTATTTTCTAGGGTACTTCTGTTTAGTATTTTTGAAAAACATTAGGTTCTAACGGATAATGAGGTTCTTTATCACAAATAGGATACACCTTTGCTCGCCTTGTTTAATGCAACCTAATGTTGTCAACAACTCATTCCAGGTATGGACTGCTATAGTTCTGGGTTCTAGCATTGATATACTGTTGCCTTTTCTCAAAATTTGAAATTTGCTACTACCTAGTTTTACATAATCCAGATTTGATTTTTTGTTAGTTCTAGTTTTAATCGATACTGAATTTCACTCGTTCCAAGGCTTTATTTATGTCATCCTTGTACATGTCGAGAACTCAACATGAAACACTAGCACGTTCACTTGAAGCAACATATTATACATGTCCAAGACACTGCTCAGAAAAAAAACCACTAGCAGGAATAACAGTATATTCAAATTGCCTTTGCCCTTGTGCATCTGCTGCATCATCATCCTCACGTAAAGTATTCTAAATGAATAATCATAATCATCTCCAACATCGGTCGTTTTCTTTTTTGTTTTTTTGTTTTGTTTTTTTTTTGTTTTGTTTTTGTTTTTTTGTTTTTTTGTTATTGAAACAGAGAAGAAATGGAAAAATACAAATGGACAAAAAGTTGGAACTTTGCGAGTAAAACATAACAAATTGAGCCTTTGGCACACAAGCAAAGCGCAATCATTTACCTACAGAAGTGGATGAATAAGAGGAAATGGAACACACAAAATAGATACTAGGTAAATTCGTAACTGACACAAAAGCTGCAAACAACGGCCGAGAAACATACGAAGAAAATATTATAAATCTTTATCAACCCTAAAGTTGCTCAAATTTCCAAACATTTTCATTTGGTGTAATTCACACAGTGGCACCATTGGATAGAATTTTTTTTACATTTTTTTTTATTTGTTTTATTGACAACATAGATTACGAAATGAACTGAAAGCTAACCACATAACATCAAATAATATCAAATACTTCACTGGATTTGTGCTGTTTAAAACTGGACTTTATCTGTCTGCACTGAGTTCTAGTTTAAAAACATTAAAACACGTCAATTTCAATCAGTGAAAAGAAAATAAATACTCTAGCAGCAGCAAAGCAGAATGTGAGCTGATTAATTTTTGCTGGTAATTTATGCCTTGAACTACAGTTGTTGCAATGACTCTCAGTACAGTAATAGTTGCTCACCATGTAATAAAACCTCACAAGGAAAATGAATTAGAACATACTGTTCAAAATTGTGCGGAATACAACGCGTGATAAAGAAATGATCATGCCAGGGGCAATTAGTGCTAGCACAGTCTCCCCAATGATAAAGTTAGCCATCTGGAATGATTAGCATTTTTCTTGTTATCTAACATTTTGTCCATCAGAGGGCATGAAACGGATTCATGCCAACATAAGCATGCTTTAAATAACAGGTGATACCATACGACAGATATCGGGATTCACCTTTTATTTAGATATTCAACCCGGTGTGAAACTCGAAACTGTGTTGTGGAACCTGAACGGATGGGTTATTCACTTTGATCCTTGATGAATATGGGGACGATGTAATACTCAACATGGCCGCCATAGCGGCTATTTTTGAATATCTTGGTATCCCTACTTCTTCTGAACACTTGATCCTACCAATATTTATTTTCATTCAAAGACTTCTTATTATATCTAGTTGATCACAAATGAAAATTGTGCTGATCTGACCTCCAACAGCGAAGTCAAGGCGGCCATTATAACAAATCTTGTTGTTGCTACTATGGATCATCATAATGACGTAAGTTTTTCCCTAACAGACTCCATTTTGACATGTAGATGATCCTAGATGAAAATAGCGACTATCTTCTGTCCAACATTGCTACTAGAGAGATAATTTGAAAACAAATCTTGTTCTTTTTGCTGTTCTTCCTGCACAAAAATGGTCGCCTGGACTTAGGGTCTTTGTTTGAAGACTGACAACAATATATACTTGGTCCTTCATGAAGACGGGGCTGATCTGACCTCCATCATTACCTCCTTGGCGACAATCTTGACAATTGTGTACATGTTAGTCCTCCCGAATAAATGGATATATTGACATCGATTTTTCCTTAAAGAAAACTTATTATAATATATAGATAATTATGCATGAATATGCAGCCAACCTTTCCATCTGTTTTAAAAGTAAATGACGATGATGGCATATGTCGTGCGTCTTAGAAAGTCATCAGTCTAAAATTTTAACAGGAGTGCCCTAACTGGTAAATTATAAACCAATAGTTCCATTATGTACATCCTAGATACCTTCACTTTTAATCTTCAGTTCCCCCACCCCTGTCAACTTAATTCAACGTAATTCATTAATTTCCTGCACCAATGATAACTCATTCATTAATATTTTGTTAAGGAAGAAGGAAAAGTACAAATCTTTTCTCCTGCGTGTGGTCATTTTATTCTGGCTTTTGACTTAATATTCAATGTGTTGGGAGTTATTTTCCTTCAGTTGTGCAAGACAATACTGCTGTTGAAATTTCATGTATCTGGAATAGAACATAATTCATAAGAAACTTCGTAAATGCTATGTAGCCTTAACCTTAGATCTTTTGATTTTACAAAACAATATATTTATCTCCTTTACCCAATCTCGTCTCTTCAAATATCTGTCCACTAACATGAGCGAAACTATATATATATATATATATATATATATATATATATATATATATATATATATTCATATAGAAAGAGAGAGAGAGAGAGAAAGGGGGGAGGGGATATATAGATATAGATATATACTGGATAACTCAGTCTCAGTTATGGTGGGGAAAACTGATTGCCAATTAGAGATTTTTATGAAGATAGGCTGTGCGAGTCGTCAATGGAATTTGATGAAAGCATGTATGGAATTTGATGAAAGCATGTGAATTCATACTGAAATTATACTGCGTGGACAGTTTCTCTATTACGAGTCAAATTGACTTGAACCTTAAACGTTTATTTTTTCATTCGAAATCAAAAGAGTATTTTGCCTTTGTCCCCAAAGAAAACATTCACAAAGTTTATTGACATTAGGATGAACGGATCCCATGATACCACGCTGAAAACAAAACGGACTAAAGTCAGACGGACGGACATATATCGCCATAGCCTTTAGGCAGACGCATATAAGACACTATACACGTCTAGAGACTAACCCCTCCCCATTCATATCGCAAAACTTTAAGTGCCAGCCTTAAATGATATCGGATGAGTGTTACGACGATCGTAGTTTGTACACACCAGTATACCTTTTTTTCATATATCGTACCTATGGCAGAATCTAGGGCTGAGTCCTCGCGTGATGAAGAAAATTAAAAAGATCATTTTTAGCAGTTGTTGTTTCAATATATAAATCTTTTATTACCCGTATCAAGTACTCTCATAATGAATAATTGTTTGTATTCTGTAGCCAAGAGTACAGTAAGTGGAAAATGTTTCGTCTGCCAACTAATGCCCTAACAATATTTTGTTTCCATGTATTGCATTATTCTGTCATTGAGCGTTGCTACAACCCATTACGTGTATAATAAACTTAAATCAAGGTACAAGAGCCATTTTGCACAAAGGAAGCAAGACAATACTGGAAGTATACGTAATAGCATAATGCATTTGAGGAATAAGATTTTTCTTTTAGTTTGCTGGGAACAAAGATGGATGATCAGGAAGTAAAATGATACAGTCGATAGCGTTATTTAATCCTACAGTATGCTTTATTTGTGTGCATAACTACTCGACGTTCGTGTTGGAATCTTAACGCACGCATTGGATTTCATCAGATAAATGTATTGTGTGCAGAGTATAATGTTCCTTTCACATCCTGCTTTGTTAAGTTGTATATGCGTGTTCGCTGTATAAATATTCAACTTCCGTGTCATAAAACACCGGAAAAAAACGAGAACTATTAGGGAGCTTCTACACATAGGCACCCTATATCACGTGAGTTTCTAAACTGATAACAAGTGCAACGACTACAATTGGGCAGTTATCGATCGAGCAAATGAAAATATAGACATATTCTGTAGCGTTATAGTAGGTGAAAACATTCAGTTTACTCTGACCTTGTCCAAATCCTGCATGAAACTTTTCAATTTATTTATTTCAAGTTAACTTTTAGGTTTATAAAATCAGTGAAATGCATGTTAATGTTTTAAACCTGTTATATGACAAGGAAAAGGACCCCGAAAAAAACCAGAGCTGTTTTAGGACTATATTTGCCACTAAAACTATAGAAACTTTATGAGAATAAATACCGCGTAAAACAGCTTTTCAAATGAGATAATATTGACTTCTGATTAGTGTATTCCAAAAATGACGTCGATGATAAATAACACTATGGACGATCATATCCACAGTGCCGTTACAATTTAATCAGATGGCAATACATGACCAGCATGGTTTTGTGAGTCTGAAGAAAAAAAAATTGGATGACCAAGAATTTCCGATATAGTCTTATTTGCGACTTAGCTGTCAATAATCAGGTTCATTAAGGAATTGTGTTGTAAACTTGACGTTTCTCACCGATGTTACCTCTGATAACCAATCAGATAGAAACTTTACAATCCTCTCTTCAGCTTGAGACCTAGCAGTCTAGACTTTTGTTTAATATGATGAGAATGCTTAATCAAATCTGATATGTTTTTGCGCTTAAATATATATGTGTGTGTGTTCGTGTCTGTGCTGCGTGTGGTGTGTGTTTATGATTCCTGCCGCTTTATTTGGAGGCAGAGAAAAGAGACATACATCAAACAATAGTATTTACTGTCATTTACTGACTGTAATAATCAGTTTTAAATTCATATGCATAATTTGGATACTTTGGAACATTATAATTGCCAAAAGATGTTAAAATATTTTCTCTGCATCTTCTCTCGGATATATATATATATATATATATATATATATATATATATATATATATATATATATTTGACCAATTTAACATACTTAATGAAAGAGCTCTTAGAAATGAAATTCTACAAAACAAATTTAGTTATGATTCAAATGCTCCTAAAATTAACCTATATCTAGATTGAGGAGCTGATAGTGACATATCTTTCACTTTTCCATTTCGTATGAACCGAGATCCTACTATAAAAAGGAGCGGGTTCCCCTTTTTTCTTCAGTCTGAATTTAGTCGTGGTCGAGAAAACGTACTCCTTATCGTTAGATATTAGACATTTCCAGACATAGCGATTGACATGTGTAACTTAACCCCTAATTGTCCAACTGTCGGAGTTAATTTGGTATTAATAGTGGCTAAGTAGTCTACAGTTCTGTATACAATAAAACTGACCAAAAAGTGCATTTTATTCATATCTTCTTTGATACGTTTAGAAAATAAAATTTTACTTACTTAACCATTCATATTTCACGTGTAGCTGATGCTACCTACACCTAACTAGCGACCGACTGGTTTTGTACTTCTGCGTTGAAACATCTCAACTCATTCTCATTTATTTCGATAACATTTTTACTGTCTAACAGATACCTTATTCTGCTAAATATGTGGCGTATAAAAACAAAGAAATAAATGCTCCGTTATATGTATTTTCACAGCCTATGTGATGTTGGGTAGTTGCTTTTTCACTCCTCTCTTCTCTTCTTCCTCTCTTTGCCTCTCGGGAATTTTTACTTTTACCTACTAAGCTATAAACCATCAGCTTCTGAAAAGCTTTCGTTCAATTAAGCTCATTATGTCAACCCTGTCTAGGTAAGAATAATTAAATATCCTTATCTGTGTTAGGAGAAAAGGATAAAACTAAATTGGACAATATAAGGATTCTGCAGTAAAAAATAATTCATATACTTGCAGTGTATTATGCACTACTTCAACTTGTCAACTGTAAATGTGTATTTGTTTGGACCCAAAGATTCCAGCCACAAATATTAAAAAAGTATTATGCAGTAAATTTTATGTTTATTCTGAGCGAAGGATGCAGTCGAAAAGTTGACAACTTTTGAAGATGTGACAACTGCCATAATAGTTTTCTACCCTTATAAATAGAGTTCTGTTCATGAATGTTTCGTATTAGCTAATATTATTTGTTACATTGCAAATGTATATGAAAAAGAATAACTAAGTAAATTCCTTTATAATTTTGGCAAAATACATGTAAATTAAAATGTTATATAATATGCATTATACTGAAATGTAGTTGATAAATACCAGATAAGTTAAGCCATACACAAGCACAAATGGTAATTTTAAACTTGTACACTTCACATGAAATACGGTCCGTCTCTTTTGTTTGAAAAGTGTAACATTAACAAATGCCGTAATGCTGAAGCGGTAATGTGGCTTAACCTTTCCACAAATGCCTTTATAAAGTCTGTTCTGCCTTTTAAAAATCACTTTATGCAGTCGACTCGTTTAAGTTGTAAAATGTGCCAACAGCACAAAAAGAATCCAAGAAAAAAATCTGTTGAGAAAAGTTATCAGCAAATCACATCTTCCTAATAAATCTGTCGTAGCCAAACAAAACGAGGCGATATGTCAAGTTATTTAATATAATCAGCTCAAATTCTCTTTGTGAAAAGAGACTGTTATAACTAGATAGGTATTGTCCATCCTAGCTCACTCAACCTCTTGAAACAGGATTTAACATTTTTCGAAACATCCTTACTTACAGCATGTTAAACCCTTTTATTTCAAAATTGTTTCAAACGAAATTGTCTGATTAATAACCTAGCTCATCAACATGTGACCCTCCACCATTTTTATTTTTCAAAAACTCTGGCTCACCAAGATGTAACCTTCCACCATTGCTTTTGCTTTTAAAAAACAGGTTGACCATGGTTAAAATATAAACATATTTTCTGAAATAAAAATTAAAAATAAATTGTATTTCAAATATTGAAGAAAAAAAGGATTACTTGGTAAAATTAGAAATGACGATCCCTGGAGTCTTACAATAATCACCAATTAAACCATCAATCCAAGCAAAATATGAAAGTCACATAAATGTTTAAATATAAACATCCAAGATAGTTATGGAGATAAAAGTTATCAAAGAAATTAGAAATTACTAGGTTTTCTGAAGTTTCGGACTTTTAATCCCAATTACAAGGCAAAAAAAATATAGCAGGTAAAATTGTAACTGATAAAGAGATGGAAACAACGGCCGAAAACCATACCAAGAAGACATTAGAAATCGTTATCAATGCTACAGCTGCTAAAATGTCCAAACCATTGTCATTGGTGTAATTTACACAGTGGCACCATTGATTATGAATTATTTTATGGACAACTTAGATTACGAAATGAACTGAAAAATGAATACGTAGCATCAAATAGTATCAGATGCTTCATTGGATTTCTGCTGTTTAAATCTCGATAACCTATGTCTGCATTGAGTGCTAGTTGAGAACATTCCAACACATGTTACGACTCTAGGCCTTAAAAATATGTAACAGGAAGAAAGTAAAACCAACAATGTAAGTAAAATCAACAAGCAATTTGTTTCCCTATAATACAAAGTAAAAATTCAAAAGATATTTACAATATTATAAATAAAATTTCAAATAATCTTAAATGTCCTAATCACAAATCCAAGCATATAGAATGTTCCGAATGAATTTCAGTAGTCTTTAATATCTTGATATACCACGATGATACAATCCAGAATGTCTTTGAATGAGTTCGCAAAAGTCGAAAGTAATATATTAATCCAAAGTCAATGAGAACTTAATAATTCTAATGAATGTTTAAATAAATAATTCCTCGCAAATGATATCTGAGTTCAATGGCACAATCTAAATTCTGATCACAAATTGATTCCCACAGACTGATCTAAAACAGGAATGAAGTTAATGGGTATAAAGTCTCTATTATATACCTATTTTCTAATAACGCATGTCAAAAGAGGACGTGAGTCATTCTATAGAAAAAAAACCCCAGTCTAATAGCAAATAAGACCGGCCTTGAACTCAAATTCTAGTCAACATTCTGTTGACAAGTGACCAGAACTTAAAGTGCAATTCACCTTGATGGAATAGATTCAAACCCACATTATAGATTCAATATCTATCACACACATCTATTTCAACAAGTCACAAAAATAGAATGAATTTCAAAACATTGAAAAATGATTTGTTAATAAATATGGATTTATGCCTTTAATAAAAATTGTTACAATAGCTGTCATTGCAGTAAATGTTGCTTACCATGTAATAATGTCTCACAAGGAGAATATATTACACAATAGTGTTCCAAATTGTGTGGTATACAACGCGTGCCAAAGAAATGATCATGCCAGGGGCAATGAGTGCTAGCACATTCTCCTCAATGATAAAGTTAGCCATCTTGAATGATTAACCTTTTCTCTTGTGCTGGAACATTGTGTCATCAGAGGGCAACATACTTAATCAGATACCCACAACATCTGGTACATACCGAATGCTTAAGTCAAACTGATTCGTGCCAACATAAGCATGCTCTGAATAACAGGTGATCCCATAAGTCAAATGTCGGGATAAACTTTTAATTTAGAAATTCAACCCGGTGCAAAACTCGAAACTGTGGAGTGGAACCTGCATGGATGGGTTTTTCAATTTGATTTTTGATTATTATGGTGCCGATCTGATATCCAACATGACCGCCATAACAGCTATTTTGAACATCTTGTTATCCCGCCTACTTCGGACAGCTGATCCTAATAACATGGATTTTCATTAAAAGGCTTTTAGTTATATCTCGTAGGTCCCAAATGAAAATAGTGCTGATCTGACCTCCAATAGCGTCGCCAAGGTGGCGATCATATTGAATTTTCTTGTCGCTACTTCTGAATGGATGACCTACTGACATAAGTTTTTCTCTAGCAGACTTCATTTGATATGTAGATGATCCTAGATGAAAATGGTGACGATCTGCTGCCCATCATTGTTACCATAGCGAGCATCTTAAAAAAAAGTTTTTGCTATTTTTCCTGTGTTTTGTAACGGAAAGGATCGATGGAAATGATGAATTATTTACATACTCATTGGATATAAAAGACAGTATCAAAATGTGTTAGGGAGAGCTAGCCAGTAAATAAGTCATAATATTACATCAGCAGAGGTTATGGTTGGTGCAGCAATTGTTAACTCTTTGGTAATTCTATATTTCAATGTTTTGATCCAATTGGTGCAAATGATGAATGAGTAGGGCGTGATAAATATTTTGAGGAATTAATAAGAAAGCTAACGACTTTAATGAAAACAGTAAAAATCACTGGATTACTTTAAGAAAAAGTCAAGAAAAAAAATTGTTTACACAGAACTTAAATAATTTTGATGTTTTTTTAAAATTCTTTTTCTCATCCCGAGGCTGGCCAAGTTATTTCTAGGCAGCCTAAACTGACTGATTTATTGGTGTTGCAATGGCTGCTATTGCTTATACTGTATATACGTATCTATAATGAGTGAAGCGAACAAGTTCTAGTGGGCACAACAAACAAGTTCTAGAACAAGTTATGATCACTAGCTTTGCTCTCTCGATTATCTCACTTAATAAATAAAAGTTACGTCAACATATGGAAAATATACAACTCCCCACAAACTGGAAAAACACCTCAAGGTATAAAACGTCGTAATGCTACACATTATTGTATTACGTACAATCCAGGCAGTATAAAACCCGAACAACATTTATAGGTGATAATACGAAAAATAGGATGTAAGATCATGATTATACCTGGTAGTTTTTTTGCTTCGTTCGATATGAAGTTCGAAGGAGATGCTAACAATTCAGTTGTAAATAATTTAGGAATAATGATTGTTAGAGATATAACACATTTATTCGGTAGTGATGATGTTTGTAATGCTATACGGCAGTGACGATGTTTGTAATGTTATACAGTAGTGATGATGTTTTTAATTTTATACAGTAGTGATGATGTTTATAATGTTATACAGTAGTGGTGGTATTTGTAATTTTATACAGTAGTGATAATGTTTGTAATGTTATACAGTAGTTATGGTATTTGTAATGTTATACAGTAGTGATGATGTTTGTAAGCTAATTGATAATACCATTGTCATAATATTCGAAGATTTGTATTTACCAGCATCTGTAAGAGCAAATAGATTTGAACAGGGTATTATGAAGAAAACATCTGGAGTTGCTAATGCCGAGAACACTGGTAATGAAACTGTTCCATTTATTGTATATGGTAGAATTTTAGAATACCACTTGATTTCCAAATACTATCAGATAATTGTCCATTGTATCATTTGGTTCTTCCTAAGGAACATTAAAGAAAGTATATGAAGTAATAGATGGTTTATTTCTGAAACCACAAATCCCTGTGTTGGTATACCTCTTTTAATGACAAAGTCTTCAATGTAATGTAGACCGCTAGCCCAAATTGGATAATACATGTAAAATTAACAAATAATAAGCATTTGAGAGTAATAAAAAGATATGCATAAACACATAATGAACTATATCAACATATATCCACTTAATTTCAAGTCCTTGCATTTTTTATTTACCTGTGGGATGCAAAATATATTATCTTGTGTGCAGTCCCGTGTATTCATTTCTATATAGATACATAGAAAATCAATATCAGTTATTTGATGTTGTATATTTTCACCATACATTTTTCTAGCTTGCTGTAATGGAAGTCATACATTAACCATCTGCTTACTTCTAATACTGTTAAGCCACCATAAATTGGTGTTGTTAACTTTACTGTGCTATTTGTCATATTTACTAATACCATATCTTCATCTAATACAGTTCTTCTCTCAAAAGAGATATCGTTTTGTAGTTGAAGTTTAATTTAGTTCTCTTTGTAAATTTTTTCATTTGTTTTCCATATTCATGTACTGAATCATTCATGATTTTAAAGAAAGCCATTTGAAAATTATTATTATTAGTTTTGTCTTAATCTGATATGTAATTTAATATATGATTTCAACCACGTTTTTTGTCAAATAATATAACTCTGTGAATATGTTATGGTTTCCATCCTAAAATAAAGACACAACGTTATATTATGATGGTGAAAAACATATTTTGAGTTTACATAATAATTTCACTGAAAGTATTGCTACTTTCTTTTCATTTTTACTTGTATTTGTAATAGACATAATTCAGACAAATGTGTGGCTAATCTTTAAGGTGCTAGTGGGCAGGCAGTCTTTAATGCAATACTGCAGTTGTTTAAAAACTTCCAAAATTCCTCATTATTCATTGTAATCTTTCCAATGCATTATACTTTCCTTAATATGTTTTTTCCTGTTTATTTGCCCATCTAATACTGATCTAAGTTCAAACATATATCGCACAACATTAGTGTAGATTTTTAAACGTAGTAGTCATAAAGATATCCAAAACTTTTTAATTTGAAAAATTGTATAACATCTTTAACATATTTGTAATCATCTTTACTAATTCCAGATCCAGTTAGATCAGAATAAAACGTTTGAATTTTAGGTAGCAGTTTTTCTCATTAAACTTTTCATATGAATCCATAAATTCATTAATATAGATGTTTGTTTTAAATATTTTGAATTCATGCTACAAGTTCTATAAAAAGTTCCATAACTTGCTTGTTTTGCTAGTTTCTGTAAATTAATCATCACTTAGACTTTTTGCAAGTTGCTATAAACATTCTCCCATAATTGAAAACTATCAAGAAACCTTCAATCTGTTTTTCTTTTGTTTTTGTAAATAAGAAACTCTTTTCCATCTTTTCAAACTTACCTGCTATAAAATAAATAAAAAAAAAATACACTTTTCATCATTGTTTGGTATAATAATGACATCTTGTTCGGGATCATTTTTGCCAGAATCTTAATGAATAAATGTGAATCGTATCCAGGTAAGTTATGAATAAATAGTGGAATAAATTCATCATATTTATAATTTAAATTACAGTCATTATGCCTTGGTCTTCTATGGTCACCATTTAGGTAATCACGATTTCCTATTTTAACATTTTTTAATATGTGCGCTAGAACGTGTTATTTTTTTTTTCTCTCTTTCACTCTCTTTCTCTCTCTCTCTCTCTCTCGTTCATCAAATATTTTCTTGACGCAAGTATGACATGTATTGTTAGAGTTGTAGTGTTTTTCATCTTCTTTGTGAATATAATTTATTCAGCTTTGTTAGATCTTAAATACTCATAGTTTCTGCTTTCAATTGCAATTTTTCTAACATTTTGCTATATAGTCATAAAGGTCAATAATTTTGCATTCAGTGACAAAACTGCCTCCAAATAAATGTAATCGCAATGGATATAAATAAAGATGGCCTCCTCATATGCTAATATTTGTATGGGAAGCCTGGAGAGTCAACTCTTAGCATAGGTGAGGCTCACACCATACCAGTGGGTACGCTTCATTAATGACATCGAAATGAAATGGCAACATGAAAAATCTGGGTAACTTTATATTCAAAGCAAAAAACTTCAATCTTGCAAATAAATTTAGCTGCAGAGGTCTCCAACTCATACAACGTATTTCTGGACACAACAGTCAGACTTGAGAAAACAAACTCCATACATACATATAATGAAAGCAAAGTGACAAACACTAGTAACTTCTCCCATCCAGCTATCATCTAAAGACATTGCATTTGGAATATCCCGTATAGCCAGGCACTGAGGATAGGCAGAATTCGCTCCGTTAATGAAACATTCCAAAAACGGTCTGAGGAGTTGTCTGAACATTTGACGAGCCGAGGTAACTGGGGCTAGACAAAAGACCGCTATGACCTAGCTCTTAAAAAATATAGAAAAAGACAAAGTTGACCAGATGTCATTTATCCTGACTTACTATCATATAGAAATACTGGCCCATCGTGGAATCTTGTGACAAACTGGAGTTTTACTCCTACTGTGCAAACCTGTAGTAGCCTACCGTAGATCGAGAAACTGCAGAGCAAAGTTAACGCCAATCACAAGCCAACACAATACATGTAAATCTGGACCCTGTGGTAATAAAAGGTGCAAGATCTGTCAACATATAATTGAGACCAGCACATTCTCCATCACAGTGACGAACAACAAAATCGTTACGCATGGTCCAAACAGAGAAAGTAATTTATCTCATCACATGTAAAATTTACGGCCTTCAGTATATCGGAGAAACCGAAAACTACACAAAAGGACCAATCTCCACAGATTGGATGACAAAAGAGATGGACAGAAACCCAGTTTCAGAACATTTATCTTCGCCTGGTCATGCTTTCAGTAATATTATACTAACTGCAGTTGCCCACAACCGCAACTGCACTAACCAGGAAAGAAAAGAATATAACTGGATACGCCGCCTAAGAACAGTGAAACCAAGCGCCTAAAACCAAGAAAGCTCCAAACGGGCACCCACGTGCAAATTACATCCGTATATATTTGGAGCCCATATTTTTCAATCAAATACTTCGTTCAATTAGTTCTTTATTTAGTCACTTGCCTGTAGTTGCTAGAGTTTTGTAGTTCTTGTTTGGTATTATTATTATTGTTGTGGTTATTACTGTCATTATAGGAACAATACTTTTCTCGGATATATTGTACTGTTACACCGATTTTTATTCAGAAAATAGATGCTGCTATTGCTTCTCCTTTTGTAGATCAATACAAACTAGGTTGACATGTTATCATTAAAGTTAAATTTAATTAGATCTCATGATTCAAAAAACACTTCAGTTAAACATATAATCATGTAAAGTCTTGTTTATGCAGCGCTTTCTTTCGTGTTTATTGCTAGTCTTGTTTGTCTCTGTTTTGTAATTACCTTTGACAAAGACTCAGGGCTAGATAAAAATCAGTTTTGCACAGTTCGTTGTCATTTTGTTTGCATTTAGCTAAATGAATCTCTGACACACGCGACCACTTGCTTGATCCAGTGCACTCGAAAGAACTGAAGGACTGTTATTCGCCATTTGATTTGCATTCTTAGTATATATATATATATATATATATATATATATATATATATATATATATATATATATATATATTAACATTCTCTAACCTGTATGATAATATGAATTATTCGTAATTAAAAATTATGTTAATATTATCAAGCATTCTGCTATAGAATACAGGGATAGCACTTTTCGCTCTGTTTTGTATGCATATTTGTAATTCTCTCTCTCTCTCTCTCTATATATATATATATATATATATATATATATATATATCTATATAATATATATATATCTATATATATATATATATATATGTGTGTGTGTGTGTGTGTGTGTGCGTGTGTGTATGCTTAGTATTTACGCTGTATTGTTGATATACCACGAGTTGTATGAATTTTACAGTAAATGGAAACGAGGTCTGCCGAGTTATTTTTTAAAAAATATACAACGAGTGGTCTATAAAAGATACAAAATACATAGTATACATATATTGTATTTATACCACGTACAATTTAAGTATATTTGTACAGTTGGCAAGGGCGGTAAAACTGACTGCCACTTCTCTCATATGTACGTCCAAAAACATAGTTCATCAGTTACTATTAACTTCATTTCCAAAATTCGTTCATATTAATTAATGCAGGATTCTTTTTATATTAAATAAATGAAATTAACATACACGGCTGAGATTTAAACTTAAACATATTTTGAATAATGTAAATACAAACATTGAATCAGCAGCGCTCCGTGTCATTAACGGTAACAGCGCTATCATTTAGTCAAACTAAGCACATCTATTCAAACCAGGAACCTCGAACTAATGAAGAAACAATAGGTAATTTAAGACGTTTAACAGTAAATTACAGTTCATTCGTTCAGTAACTGTCCATGTTTTACTCTTCCTATTAACTGTCAGTGCCACTTTCTATAATTATCCTTCGTTTTGGGTTGTAGGGCACCTGCATGAGCAGTTGACTTGTGCAGAAAGTTGACCTAGTTAGGAATCTCGTATGTCGTTTCGTGGAAGGTTGATAAGATTACATTTTTGGAAACTTGAGATAGTACAGTCTGTTACGATACAGTTTGAAACATGTTTGTTGCAGGGTTCTGGGTTGACGTCATTTCTCGGGGGTGGGATGGTGTTCCTTAGGTAATTGGAGTATTCTATTCTTGTCAGTCACTGTACATGTTTAGGCCGGAGATATGCATGATATCAGTCTTTTTTTTTTTCTTTTTTTTCTGTTGGGGGGGGGGGGTCTCAAAACTTTTGAATTAGATACTTCCTGCTACTGGTGTTTGTAAATTTATTTTCCTCTGTCAGATCTGCTTTCTTTTTCATTCTTTTCATATTGTACCCCTGCTTGTTAATTACGACAACTTATTTTCGTTGCTTTGATCGCCATATTGTTGGGCGCAATATAAAAGGGATCTTCTGACGTACTGAATTCTGCTAGGTTTCGCTTTGCATACCTGTTGTAGACACTATTGGATTTCTCTCATGTTTATCTTTGTATTGATACATTTTACTATTGATTGACCTAATGTTCTTCACGTTGTCAAGCCAGGAACCTCGAAATAATGAATGTTCTTGTCTTGGCCTGTTGTTAAGTTCGAGGTACTCCTGGCCATTCACGTCTCAGTGTAATATAACAACTTCCCTTCCTTCTTTCCCCACCAACATGTAAAATTGTAATGTTCAATCACTCAGTTCATACCGAACTGCACCGAGTTGTTAAACTAAATTGGGATAAAGAATGACTTCAAGTGTTACACCCCCATCAGTATTGTGTTTTCATACAAAACACTTTTTTCTTCATCTGTAATTGGCTGACTACAATGGGATTTATTTTCAATGCCTTTACATTTTAAACTTCTTTGCTTTGCCCGAAGAGTTTCTATGGTTAATGTAAATATTTGTGTCATTTCCCATTATAATTTCGCTAGTGTTTTTCTTTATTTTTAGGTCACGATCAACGGAGCGAATGCTACTTCTTAAGCTTTTGGGCTTGAACTCAGAGAAATCGTTTTTCCTAACACTTAATATCAAAATGGATAGGTGCTTATCCTGATCAGACTGAGGAGTTGTTTGTAAGTTTCTGGATTCATTATTATTGTCAAGAACTCAGCAACAAGCATTACACGAAAGAATGTCTTATTTCAGAATTTTTGCATTTTGCTTGCTTCTATAATTTCAATTAAAATTTTAACTTACAAGAATATAGTGGGTATGAACTAAACACCTTGCAAGATACATGGGTTCACCATTAGCAGGTAGTGAGGTAGATAGATAGATGTTGGCCTGAATTTAAAACATTGCAAGATAAATGGATAAATTGTAGGCAGGGAGGGAGATAGATAGATAAATTATCCCGTACAATGTTTAGTATAAAAATAGAAAAGCAACATGTCTGAAAGAAATAAAAACATAAAGTGGCACAGAACTACGGTGACTGGGTGGAATTTCAAAAATTAATTTCAGCTCCTAAAATATTAATCCAGAATGTTTTCACTTTCCACTAGCAAACGTTGATCTCAGTGCCAATCACTCCCAAATAATCATTGCTGCAGTTTGTACTAAGTGTTTAGATATATGTTATATATGTCTCTGCTGTTCAATGCCCAACAAATGCAGCTTCATTCTAAAGGGTCGTCTTCTTTCAGTGTAACCTCCATACTGCATTCTGCACTTCAAACAATACACTACATAGACCAAGTTTACTTTAAAATGTCTCCGTTTTCAATATTTTTGCAATGTCTGTATTAATTAGAAAATCACACTACATAGACTGAACGTTTACTGATATGAACAATAAATGGAATTAAAACTTCTTTCTCATACTCATTTGAAAAAAATAAATAAGCGTCGTGTTGCAACTCCGGCCGAACCTTAGAATATATGACTTAACAATGCTCAACTTACAATGTATATAATATATTGGGGGTTTGAAATAAGTACATTGCAATGTAAGCAGGTACACTGTGGAGAGAGAGAGATAGCCAGGTGGTCAAACAGTACCGTACTTTCTGACGAAGAAGTTTGTACTAATTTATTCCTCGTGCAATTATTAGCAGACTTTTTTTATTTCTTTGAGGTGAGGTGGATGTTGAGGATGGGTGTATTTCTGACTGTTGAAATCAAATGAGATATAATGGGCTTAATTAGTTCTTAAAATGGCAATTTTGTCCAAATGTTTAGCATGTGGCCGATGGTATCTGAAAATTAGAGTGGGGAATCCTTTTGGGTCATATTTTGGAGATAAGCAAGGGTGGCGGTGTCTGTCAAAACCCATATCTACAAGTAACCTAACTACCGATCCATCTATGGATGATAAAATCAATCAAAATTGTTACATACCTGTCACGAGAATAAAATCCTTATTTCATCGCATCAGAAACATATAAATCCTTACACACCCATTTTCCTCGTGAAGCCCTAAAATAGGTCATAATCACTCTATCACAATAGAAGGTACCAACAACGCTGTTGTGTTCCCTGTCGGTGTCCAGGGCTCTTCAGTCAGCAAAGTGGGTAGACCAATGCAGAAGAAAAAATAACATTTTTAGCCTTTGTTGGCATGTGAATCCGCAGTGAAGTCAATTAGTAGGAGTCCTCTTGAAATAATGTTTCGACTTTTTGCATTTATGCAAATAATTTCTTTGGCTTTAAAAAATTTGGTCTTTGTGTAATGTTTCCATTGAACCTGCAGCTATAGCTGCGCAATAGTGTGTACTCTCGTACATGGTCGATATTTTACCTGGAATGAATGAAGCATTAAAATAGCACAACGGCTGCAATTGTTTAAGGTGATAGAGATACAGATCACATCACTGATCAACATTTACAATCTGAGCACGAATTTTAAACATTCGGAGGTAATATTAGAACATTTGGGTACATAAATAAAATGTTGGTACGGCAAAATATATTGACTATCCAGGAGTGTACAAAGTTGTAAAAGAGAAAAAATAGTATATCATTATGAAGTATGAAAAATTTCCAGTTCCACATAAAACACAAAGTTTATGATATTGTATTCATTATTAGGGTAACATATTTGGCAAGATGTTGGAGAATTGTGCGATAATTGGTGGCAAATAAGGTTTGTAAATTTGTAAAAGAGGGTTTCCGGTAATAGAACGGTTTGAGAAACTTACCTCTTTCTCTGTAAAATTTGGGACAAATGAATAAATAATAGTATTCGTCCCCGATGTCACAGGACTAGTCCAGATTATTCATTATTTCACCTTTTCCTTTATGTCGTGTTCACACACCCACGCTAAAATAGCCACCAAAAATGAACTAAATGGAACATAGTACAGTCCATGAAACACTGCTATTAGAGAATTAGTTGGCGCTGATCCATCTAGGAGAAGAAACTCGTACAATATTTATTTCATGGCTTATGTTGATCAAGGCTAATCGCCCTTGTTCGTTCTCCTTGTTGTCACTACTTTCTTCTATTGTACTAACTTCGCATCTTTTACACATGCCTCTTACTGAACCCACTGTGTGAAGAACATACTCTGAAAACCTCGAAAATTAGAGGAATGAAACTGTTTGACAGTTCCGAATTTAATAATATTAAGGTCATAAATACGAGATGTATCAATTGCAAGATTCCTCATGCAATACCTTTTTAATACTGATATATTTATCCTATTAATAATATGTAATGTCATTTGGGGCATAGAATACGTTCACAAAAACACTATTCATAGCTCCGGAATTCTTCTTGTAGTTTGCTACTACACTCTGTACCAAGACCCGATGCGTGGCAGATTGACTATTTCTATTCAAATTGTGATTCTATTACTTTTTAATGTCTTCCTGGTCGTAGCGATCACATGCAACTATGCATCAAAGAAATCGCTGAAGGTCCAACAAAGCATGTCAGTATTTCAAGAAGATTGCCATTCTGTATGTGATGAATGTTGCAAACCGTAGAATGTCTGGTCGATGTACTGTTATGTATAATGTTTACATATTTACTTTGTCCTACATATTTAACTTTGTCCGTGGTTATAGGATGTAAACAAGTTGCTTACTTAGAATTCGAGGTCAAGCTTGCTTTTGTTTAAAAGATATTCTGGGTTGCATCATTCAGGCATATCAGGGCATTCAAGACTACTGGCACATCAGGACATTCAAGACGACTGGCACATCAGAACATTAAAGGCCACTGGAATTCATTTGGAACATTCTATGTTTTGGACTTGTGATTAGGACACAGGATTATTGGATTACTTGGATTTTAATTCACAATATTGTAAGTGTCTTTTTGAATTTTCATTTTCATTGTCCAGAAATGAACTGCTAGCTGATTTTAGTTACATTGTTGGTTTCACTTTCTTTCTGTTACATATTTTTAAGACCGGGGATCGTAGCATTATGTCAGTGTATTTATTACCAAAGGATGCGATTTTAACGTCTTGTTTCATTCATGCTTAGGCTAATATTTTTATGCTGCATTAGATCTCCAAAAATCTCGTGCCTTTGGACTTTGCAAGCAGCTTTTTTCGAATTACGTTTACTCTCTCTCTCTCTCTCTCTCTCTCTCTCTCTCTTGAATAGCTCTTTTTCATTTCGTCTGATGGAACCATGCCATTACCTGGTAAATGATTGATAAAACAACAGGGGAAAAAAAAACACGTCAACAAAAAGAACTGCGCGCGCTTAAATAAATAGGAGAAATGATATAAAGTAAATATTTTGACCGATACTTAGCGTTTTATTCGTGTTCTATCCTTGTAAAAACACAACGGCTATATATACCATGAGCCTCTGCCCAGAAATGATATAATTACTAGCCAATCTGTGTTAGTAAACTTGTAATTAATTTTAGAAATGTTATCCTATGTATCCATTTAGATGACTTATAAGAAGCAATTGATCAGTACTTTTTACACTAGTACTGCGAACTTTGAGAGATGTATTTGTCGAGATGCATGCAATATTCAAGATAACATTAATGTCAAAAACTGCATCTTTTCATCTACTTGACAACACTACATATTTTCTATGTCTAAAAGTCAGATATTACTGGGTGGAAGTCACAGGCTTTGAGCAACATTGGAGAGTCCGATATTGTGACAATGATTGCAAGCATAATTCATGCATTAGTCATTACCTTAATATACCACTACAGTTAAGGCAGCACATGACATGCATAAAGTACAGTCTTCTAATACCTATTCATCCACATGTCCAATACGTATTCCTTTCTTGTGATGTGACACTATTGTGTTAGCAACGAGCTATTTTCTCTGATTCACAGTCCTGGCTCTTCCTGTTGCAAACACACCTCTGGATTTGTATTTGTGTCCTATCCTGTTGATAATGTCACAAACACATGCACGTGACAGTTATAAACAAAAAAATCAAGACTGCTTGTTTTGCAGATAAATTTGTGAACCTTTTAATTCCTCTTTATAAGACAGATAAAAAATAATGAAATGTAAAGCAATAGTACAAATCTTAATAGTAATGGAGTTTACTTGAGGAATTATGTTGTACATTTGTTAACGCTGTGTCAAGATTTTTGAAAACCAACAACAGTAGAAGATCAAAACAATATCTTTTAAATGAAAATATACTTAGTCCTTACGTATAGATATAATTCATTTGCATATACTTTGGGAATAAGGCTTCATTTTTGATTTTATAAATTGAAAAGCACCATGGTGCAGGTGTTATTCCGTTATTGTTGCTCAATAAAATGTACTCCTTTATGGATATTTTTCAATTGTCATGAATTTATTCATAACACATAATTCCAAAGCATAATTTGGTGTTAAAAATCCAGACATTTTTTAAATTAAGTCAAGAGACAGTTCTCGTGTATGTACTCACCGCGTAATGACCACATGTCTTGTACTTGGGGAGTCCTTGAGAATGACCTAGGTTACCGGCTATGTGTAACCGAGCACATGCATATACCACGCATGAATACTCGGTATAGTCAAGAGCGAGATTCCAAGGGTGTAACAAGATTTCGGAAAATGCTTCAATGAATCATTTTATGCTTATGCACCACATTTATGCCAAGATTCTCAAATGTAATATTTAAATTGTAAATCACGGTAAAAATGGATTAATATATACTTGCCAAACTGTTTTTACTTCGTCTGTGATAATGCTAATCGTATGCTATAGTAGTACATGTATGTTATTGTACATATTGTGAATACTGCACATTTTAATACATCTCGACCCTGTGTGATATGAGCCTTTGGTTCAACAGTCCATCGAGGATAAACAAAGTGTATTATTATTATTATTATTATTATTATTATTATTATTATTATTATTATTATTATTATTATTAAGCTGAAGAAACCGCTCCAAGCTTTGGATTCATGACAAAGATGCACTTTTCTCTTTGGGGCTCGTGTATTATTTTTCATGAATCCACCGATTGCCTTGGATTTCTCGTTACATAGTTAAGCTTTTGAGATTAACATATCAGAATATGCAATGTATAATCATTAATATGGAACGTGTACCACTCATTACAAATATTTATTCCTTCTTTCAACTGCACCAGTCAGAAAGAGTCATCCTTGTAGGTTTGTATGCATCAAGCATGCAACAATATATGTGGTCATGTGCTACAAAGAAATAATTAATCTGTATTACTAAAGTATAAAACGCAGGAAACAGTGACCTTCAATTGCCTGCAATGCGTTAATAATAACAGAGATGCATCCTATTCCGAAGCTGCATGACTTTAACATGAACAGTGATATGAACCTTAAACACAAACTTTCAGCAAAGTCACTGAGTCATAAGGGTGTAATACTGATCAAAATACATTCCGTCGCCAAGTTTCACTATTCTAGGCAAGATAGTATGCATATAGCATGCCAACTTTCTAACCAAAACCAGTAACAGATGAAATAACAGTCAGAATGACCTTCTTGTGTTGTACGAATGTGGTACTAAAATAGATGTATATCACCATCAAGTGGCATAATTCAAGCATGAAAGGTCTCAGAGAAATTAACTTCAAACACAAAATCCAGCAAAGTCAGTGAAATGACCTTTCCCATCCTGTAATAGATATTTGAACAGTTATGTTTAGGTGGGAGGTCACAGCGTATCCACTATCGAATACATGGAATTAGACGAAACCATACGGTAGCAGCATAGTGAAGTCTTTTACCCAGGGGCTAGAAATTTTCGATCCCATGTTTTAGTCTATGTTTAGCATCTCCTTTTGTTTCTTCTTTAGCGTCTTCTCTCAAATAATTAACTATATAATAGAGAGACACTCTAGTAATAGCAACAGTTGTCACAACGGTAGTCAGTGGAATAAATGCATCGATTACAAGGCATCTAGTACACATTTATTCGAAGTTCTGGTTTTCCCCTGTTGACGTTTTAAAATTGATGTGTCTGAATGTTATCACGCTAGCAGCCAATGCAGATAGAGGTAATCCCAACCTAACAGTTGTTACCCAGTAAAGTATCGAATGCCATTTGTTGTCAAATAATCTCCTTTTACATCTGTCTGTAATTCATTCACATCATCACTTGGTATACATTTTCTCATCAGCGATGTTATGCTAGGATGACAACATTAGTCAATAACTTGAAGAGTTTTAGCTAACCTCGCATTTCGCATCCATTTTTTCCAACTTTTTGTCTGTTAAGGTTTTACCAGTTATCTTATTTTATGTCCCATTTGCTATACTAATTGTTACTTCCTTTTTGTATTTTTCTTCAATGCTACTAACTTGCTCTCCTCTTTCATTGTTATTTTGATCTCCTGTAAAACCCTAATCATTTTAAGTTGTTTTTGATCCATTGAAATAGTATAACTCTGGCAGAGGGTGGTGGAGAGTTTGATCTGACTTTTGATAATCCTGATTACGATGAAGATGATTACTGGGAACAAGTTTATTTAATTTATCAATGGAGAATTTGAAACTTCTCAACAAATATCTGCAGCTTTAGTGGATGAATACAACTCTTTTGTTAAACATGATTTAAGCATGCATGTAGACAATATAAATGAATGAAACCTAATTTAAAACTTGATGGGAAAGCGTTATATTGCCATGAAGTAGACAAAGAACCAATACAAACTTCTGGAAAGGATAAATCAAATAAGAGACAAGCACCTACCTATATAGCTTTAAATAAATATTGAAGTAACTATCTGAAACACAGGCTGGACTAAAAGAGGAAATAAACTGTTACCGCCAAATGGTAAACCTACAGACAGATCTTCAATACCACTGTTTAGCAAAGGCAACAATACAAGTTTCCGAGGAAGTAGAGATGAATACAATCAGCACAAACGAACCATTTTATCAGCGAGTAAGAGCACATATACGCTAATAGATACCACGAAAGAATTAAAAGTGGAGAGTTTCCACGTGCAGAGCGTCAATTATTTCTTCTGGAAGACGAAGAATTAAGGGGTTTTGTATATGCAGTAGAAGTAGTCACTTCAAACATAGAACACATGAAATCAAACGATGAAACGTATGACAAGGAGATAAAGGACATAAGAAGATTACATTACGACGTCACAGATGCAATATAAAAAGGTGAATCGGAAGAACTGTTGAAAATACTGAAATTGTAATAGCACACATAGTTCGACATTTGGATAAAATGGATAGTTACTTTAGAGTCAACATTAAAAACATAAATTCAAAAGTTAGAGAAAAGTCAACTTTAGATGAAAGATTAAAAGAAATATGCAAAGAGAAGGGTGTGACAATTGAATTGCCTATTACGGCAATAGGTATGATTATAGTAACTCTTGCTATGTCTATAGAAAATTTGGTAAAGGTGCTACAGGAGAAGGAAGAGGTGGTAGTGGTAAAAAAGGTAGGACAGCAGCATTTGCTGACAAGGTCAAATGAGGCATCAATAAGATTGCCAACTATTTGTTAGCGATATTCATAAAAGCATTAGTAGCATCGCCTGGTATCATTGGAAGTGTTATAGGCTGGCTTTTGATAACAGCTGGACATGTTGCTTCTTTTTGGGGGTCGATTGTGTTGTTTTGCACATTCTAACATTAGTTGGGTTAATGTTTGTAGTTTCAATAAAAGATTTGAATCACAGCAGCAAAAAAAGATATAAATTTAATTGCCTATTTCAAAACGTAAATTAAGCGAACTTTTGCAGGCATCATCATGATTGTAATGATTGTTTATTTGTTTCGTGGTCAATGTCTTTTAAATTATGTGTTGTCGTATTTTGCATATGTCTTGCCGTTGCAACTACAAGACAGTCACTGCTTTTGTCCTTCTTGTCAAGACAAGTCTTACCCACGTTCTCTTCTTTCATTTCGTTGTGTGTATTTTACGACATTGTTGCAGACTGTTTATCAGCTGCTGGTATCTCATTTTTTTAACACATCGGTATTTTATGGCAGTGTTCAGTCCTAGTTTCAAGGTAACTTTTTAAAGTTGTTTTAACAACAATATTACCAATTTTAATAACCATATCACTCGGTAATTAAACATACTATCATCATCAACAGCATAGTCGACTATAACCTTTGAATCTGAAATATATTGCTGAAATCTTATTGTTATATTTTCATCTAAATCAGGGCCTAGCTATTATAAAATTAATTTCTCAAGTTACGTTTTTACTCAGTCTTGAAAGGTGGAAACAAACTGTTAAATAGATATTCTGTTTTGAAACTGAGGATCTAAAACACAGATTAAATAAGACCTGATATTTTGATTAAATCTTGCCATTCTTTCTTTTAACCAGTATTATGCTTCAAATAGAAATAAGTACATCGATTTTACTGATTACTTGATATCATTGATTTAATTCTAATTACAGTTTTCTCTAGTATTGAAAAGTACCTGGTTCATAGTTATGTTGACTTATTTTCTTAATACATTAGTGACTTATGCTCTCCGAATCCCCGATAAACTGTTTTATGTTCTTCGGGTTCATTATTAATAAAATATTTGGTTTTTTTGCAATAATGTTTATCCAGTCATAATTTTAGAAAGTTAGTACAGATTATGTTAAATTGGTTCAGATCTATGTTGTTGTTGGTTGGATTAAACAATTGTTTTTTAGATAATGGTATCGCACAACCAGACAACAGTTGTCTTGTCTGAAAGTAAACATGAAACATGTATAACGATTTTCCAAACTCTGTTACACTTTTATTTGTTAAATGCCAGTAGTAAATTGCACAACCAGATGATGCCATCCATACTGTCCATTTTTATTCATTCTGCCAAAATTTCATATCACACAGTGCTTTGTATTTGTTCAATGAATTGTCACTATCAGATCTTAGACCGTATTTATCAACAATGTTCAATGACCTGTATGGTAATTAGTTTTCTTGTGTGAGGTAGATTTTGTAATCACGTTTGATGGCTTTGATATGCTAACTTCGTTAAGGTGCATTAACCATTTTAATGCATTAAACTGAAAAGCAGAACATCAATAATGTGCACTTCTGACTAAAGTTTTACATCTAAATACACTTGTCACAAGTATACATATTTCAATAAAATCAGAAATAGTAACACATTTACTCTCGTGTTTCTCTGTTGTGCATATTTTCTTCTTACACTCATTTTGGAAATTCTTTTAATCTCTGACTCATACATTCATCTTTTTTATTCTCACTTTCATTTTCAAAGTTTTCTGAGTTTTCTTCTACATACTTTTGGAGTACTCTTCTTTTCAAATGGGAATAAATTGATTTAAATTTCAGTGTCTTTCCACGTTTGCATTTAAATGTATCGTTATCAATGTTTGCAGTTATATGATCCAAAGTTTGAAAATCCGCGATCTTAGTGTCACTTTGTTTTCCATTTGTTCAGTATTTTTCTCTATGCTGCATCTGTCATACATCTTCATTATTTCACAGATTGTATTTGTAATAGCCTAAAGTTAAACTTCTGTTATTGGAACTAATTCTCTCTTTGATATTGTAAAAATTAGAGAAGTAGAAAATGTGCTTACTTTCAAACATTGTTACTGAGCTTGAGGACTCTCGTATTTTCGCGGGGCTTCAGCCCCCATAATAATGAGTATTGGTATTATAGAAAAGAGTTGGGAGTAAGCACCTTTTTTCTACTAATAATATGCATTTATAAGAACTATAGTTGAAGCATAGCAGATAAGACAAATTCTACACATGTAAAAGCGGAATTTTGAAACTTGTGCACTTCATGTGTCAGTCACTCTTGTTTGAAAAGTGCAAAATTTGCTAATTACTTACTGCTGACGTAATAGTGCTGTTTAACCATTCCACGTGTGTTTTTATGCAGTGTATTCAGCTACGTTACAACATGCGCCGACTGCAAGCAAAGCATCAAAGAGAAACATATGTTGAATACGTGTTAGGAGAAAATCACATCTTCGTGATAAATCTGCCGTATGTCAACAAAGTCCGGATATTTGTCAAGTTCTTTTATATTTTCAATGAATTCATTTTGTACGGCAATGTGGATGATGGTGGGTAAAGAGTATGGTGTTATATGGTAGGATTATGTCATTGTATGATTATGTAGTTAAAAGAGACTATATATATATATATATATATATATATATATATATATATATATATATATATATATATATATATAGTGAAACCCATCAAAAAGAACCTAATTTATACCGAAATCCAATCAACATCGTTATTTATTTGCCTCCCAAATTATTCCCTCTTTAATATCATGTTAATATCATAATTTTGTTCCAGTAAACCGAAACCCCTCTACCCTGGAAACCCAAACAAATTTTCGGTCCCAAATTTCAATTTTACATCTTATAAAACCACACAAAACCGAAACTCACTTCAATCGTAAATCCGCAAATATTACAATGGATACTTTTGAGAAAAAAAAACTTTAAAGCTGTAAACAATTCTAATGTTTACTTTTTTTATACCAGATGAAGATAGTTTACACTTTAATGAAGATATCTAAAAGGAGAGTTTAATGTCATGCTTAACGAACTATATAAAGATATTTGTCTTCAAGATGTAAAAAAGGCTTTGCATAATCTAAAAGTAGGCCACAATGCTAGTCCAGATATGGTTACTAATGAAATTCTTTACCGTGATAAAGATACACTTTTAAGTACATTCTGTAATTTATTTAATGCTGTATTTAAAAGTGGTCACTTTCCAGAAATGTGGTTCGAAGGTCTAGTTATACCGTTGCATAAAAATGGAAATTTAGATGATGTTAATAATTATAGAGGTATAACACTTTTGAGTTGCATAGATACATTATTCATACGTATACTTAACAATAGATTTAATTACCGGACAGAAAACTATCATGTCTTTAGTGAAGCACAAGCAGGAATTTTATTTTACATGGGCTTAAATCACATATTGTTAAACAATTATTTTGTGCGTTTATTAATTTTACCAAAGCGTTTGATTACAAAGTAACGGATAACTTACGGTATAAATTGATAAAATATAATCAAATTAATGTACAGCAATGTAAAGTCAAGAGTTAAATATGATAATATGTTAAGTGATGAATTCTCTTGTATTATTGGTGTCCGGCAAGGCGAATGTTTATCACCATTCCTTTTCTCAATATTTGTAAATGATTTAGAGGAAGAGTTTGCCATGCACGGTATTGAAGTTATCGATATTGGTATGTTAAACCTTATTATTTTTGTATACGCAAATGAAATTATCATCTTTTTAGGTTCGCCCGAAGGCCTTCGGGCCGGGCTAAATTATTTAAAAGATTATTGTGCTAAGTGGAAACGTGTGGTTAACATCTCAGAAACAAAGGTCATGATTTTTCGAATGTTTGGGTTAATCAAGGTGTCGGTCAGTAACACTGACATATTCTACAGTTTTTTTTTTAAAATTAAGGCAGTCGGACAATTTTATCCAAAGTTCGATGAATCGTCTTAAGGACGGTAGTCAAGCGTTATTTTATGTAAATATTGCAAATTTCGAATCCAGACGTTACCTGGACAGCATCTATTCTTTGAAATATAGAAATACAATTGCTAAATTTAGAGTTTCCTCTTACAGACTCGAAGTTGAAGCTAGTAGATGGCCGAGATTGTATAAACCAATTCATAATAGACTTTGTTCTATTTGTAACCTCCTTGGAGATGAATATCATTTTGTACTTGAATGCTAATTGTATAAAGATCTAAGAGTCAAATATATAGAGAAATGTTTCAGATAAAGACCAAATATGTTACAATTTATAGAACTTGTCAACTTGTAAATATCCAAAATACTAGAATTTTCAATGATTTGGTCACTTACATTTATAAAGCATTTAATCATAGAAATGAAGATGCATATTCAGATATCTTGTAAATATGTTTGACTGACCATTGCTTAAACATTGAAACTGAATTACATAACTTCTGATTTTATCTGTATAAATACCCTTAGAGATCTCGTTCTCCCTACGGAGATATAACCTGCTTATTTCATTTGCATTTGATCTGCATGCTATGTAATTTCATTGTTTCATACTGTTTTCTTTGTATATTGCACACTATAGATGATTATACATTGTTGTGTATTGTACTTTTCACCATTCAATTCAATTAATTGAAAGAAATGTATCAACACAGTCCGTTTGGGCAATTGGAATTAATAAAGTCTCTCTCTCTCCCTCCCTTCAAACTTGGACATGTATTTTAGCTGCTATATTCCATAAAACGTTGATATTTATGGTCCAGAAATAGCCTGTCGTCATGCATTAAGTAAAACACACACCTGACACAAGCTGGGACAGATTATGAACGGTTAGGAAATAATGTAGTAGGCTTATCGCTGAGTCAATCACCCTGTAATGTTCCAAATACACGCGCGGTAAAAACAATACTCGACACACGCACCAATACAGATTAGGGCCGGCAGTAGTTTAATCCGGAAGTATTATTTCCACCTTAAACAAGAGCTGGTAGATAAGACAATTAAGAAAGATTACATTTATCTGACTGTACCTAATCGTATTTGATGTTATTCCTTTGTGTAAATGATCAATATAACTTTTTCAACAAAAAATAATTAAATACCCAGGTTTTAATAACCATGTCTGTAGCCTCACTTTTGATTCTTTGCCGACCGAGACCGATAAAATAGGATTTGGAAATAACGTGCGTTGTTCAGCTAATTTTCCATTAAATGTTAAAAATTCAAACAACTTTCTTAATTGCTTGCACTCTTACAAGCACACAGGCATATATGCTTTTTTTATATAATTACATCACTCTCTCTACTCACATAAGCGATTTACCTTTTTCAAACACGCACACACGAACAAACAGAATTATCTTACTATCTCTCAAATCATATGACAAACATTAACGTTATTTTGTTTGTAAAATTTTCGGGCTTTTTTCTCTTGAAATTTAAGGTTGTTATCGATAATGATGTGCTTGTACATCTACTTATATAGAAAAATAATTATTTTTCCCGTCTGTGATACCCTTAGTTAACCAAAAACCTCTAAAAATAGAACATTCAATTTGGTCTCAAGGGTTGACGGTTTTGAAGGGTTTCACTCGTATATGCGCCATGGAGAGATTGACGGCTTAAGGAGAATGTGGGGTTGGGTGTCTGAACTTCTGAACTTACCGATCATTTACAACATTGCTAGATAGATACATACACTACAAACATGTTGGATAATAAATAGACTCTGTTTAATCTAATTTTTTTTTTTTTTAATTTTTTTTTTTTGGCGGGGGGGGGGGGGGGGGGTGTGTAATTTCGTTCATTTCGTGTAATGTAGAATTCCATGAGATTCAAGCTCACAAGAAACGTATTTACTGTTTTGAGACTTGAGATTACGAAATTGTAACCTCACAAATTCGATTGAAAATTTCTGAACGTTTAGCCCCATGAAAATGTTGATTAGACATATATATGTAGGCAGGTTCAAAAACATCGAATTTAATGACACATATATATAATCCTATTAAATCATAAATGATGGTGGAATCTATTGGGACATCACAGGTGCAATTAGCGTAAAAACTGGTGATTTGTCCATATTTATGCATGCGAATAGAGGTAGGAAAGAGCGGCGACACGACAAGAAAATAGAGTTAGAATATATATTCTGTGGTATAGGTTGGCAATGAACGAGGCTGGCGGTGTAATGCGTGACTATAGTTTCTAATCAGAACCAGAAAATTCAGCCCACTCGATCGATTTTTGGACAATCAAAATCGCATGTTTCAAATACGCGTATGTCGTCACAGACGGGACCTAGTCAAAACGCACCAAACAACCGTAATAACCATAATGTGAGGTAGAACACGGGGAAAGATAGGAGGTCTCCACCAAGGCTACAGGAAACAGGAGGACAGACATCACAAAAGCAATCACATTAGGAAACAGGGGAGAAGATCTTATTACGAATCATTCTGTTGAACGTACAAGGGCTCTCAACTAAATCGCTAAATAAATTGGAATTAAACGAATTTAAACTATTGTTTCAAAAGAATGATATTATTCTTTTTTACGGAGACGTGGACAAATGAACTTTCAGAAGTGTCTATTGCACATTTTAACTTTTTTGCATTGCATCGAGTTCAAAGAAAAATGTTGGCGAAGAGGGATTCTGGAGGCTTACTATTTTACTTCGGGAATTCAATATCTGAAGGTATAGAATTAATACATTCCGATTCTGATGATTTATTATGTGTTAAGTTAAGATCAGATTTTTTCAAACTTGAGAAAGATATTTATATCTATTTATGTTACCTTGTTCCCGAAGACTCAAGTCGTCAAGACATGATAGATATTAGCGTATTTGAAAGATTGAATGATCACATATCACATATTGATAGCTTAACGAGAAGCAATTACTGATATGTACTGTGCTGTGACTTTAACGCTAGGACCAATGCAATGCCTGACTGTGTAGTAGACGATCATAGTTTACAGGTATACCGTTACCAGACGACTATATGCCAGATCATTATGCATCGAGCCTCACGGGACTATGGTCCAGTAAACGCATGATGTAATGCACTTTTAGAGTTTTGTAAGAAAATATCACTTAGAATAGCTAACAGGCGAGTGTGTCAGGATTCAAATACAGGTGAATTTACTTTTGTAACCACGAGAGGTAGAAGTGTGGTAGATTATGTAATATGTAATCAGTCACTACATGATAGCGTGCATCAATAAGCTCGTATATCAAAACATCTGTTTGATATTTCAGATGTAATTTTCATGAACAGCAAAATTTCTACGTGATAACAATCTGTTCCTCATAATCTACAAATATTATATAATTCATAAACTCAAGAGCTGATCTATTGTTATTTCCCTTTGTTCTAGTTGTAGCAAATTGGGCATTTTAGATTTAATATCGAGAACGATTAAAGCCTTCTATACGCCATGACTTTTTCATAAAACGAAATAAGTGTGCACTATTTAGAAGAGCTATTAGTAAATTTCAAAAAGGCATCCAAATAATATTTTTCTCCCGTGTTGTTTTTGTAGAGGAGACACAATACAGACAGAATACATTGAGAAAATCTCAAATATTCAACATAGATTAGGTTTGAATACATGGACAAGCACGTCTAATGTGTGTAATGATCATAATCAAATTTCCTCCTTGCTATATATTGATCTTTCTTTATATCTTCCAAGACTTTATGAACTTTGCATAGTAACTCTGTCCATTTTACTTCATAAAAGAGTTTGGAACGGGGTGTTTTAGATTTTTTTAGGCTGCAACGTAACTGAAATGTACATTGCCTCTAAAAAACAAAAACAAAAAAGATAATAAAATTAAAAAGGTTATATATATATATATATATATATATATATATATATATATATATATATATATATATATATATATATAAATCAAAACTCCTCTATTTGAAAACCGAAACAAATTTCGATCCTAAATTTCAATTTTACACTAAATAAAACCCCATAAAACCCAACACACTTCAAACTTGGAAACTTGATTTAGCTTTTTAATTCCTGTCGCGCGCTGGACCAGATTACTGACGGTTAGCAATTACTGTAGTAGCCCTATCGGTGAGAAAATGTGCCATGGACACGCGTGGTTAAATCAACACTTGACACGTGAGCCGACACAGATTAGGCCGAATATGATCTGATGTGAAGTCCTTGCACCATCAAAACTAGCCAGCTTTTAAGGTTAATTATTAATAACTAAACGCTTGTAGATAAGCCATTTAAAAAAGAGTATGTTTATCTGCTTATTATATAACTGTGATTGATTTTTTTAGTGTGTATAAAGGATCCATATAAAGAGTTTTATTTATTTGTTTATTATTTTTTGTAGAATTAATTTAACATAACTGGTTAATAAATCATGGGTATTAATAAAAAATAAATCAATGAAATTTGGAACTTTTATGACAATAATAAGTATATACGCTCGTACGTGTTCACAATTAGCATTTTCATATAATTTTAACAGCTCTCGTCGGCTAGAAAAACGGACCGATGATAAATTTAGGCGTTATATAAACAGTTGGCAATGGCTCATTCATTAATTTGTGCTCTATTTAAGCTAAACTTAATTTGTCATTCCATATCATCTGAGAACAAAATTTCATATCCATACATGAATAACAAGTGTTCCCATCCAAATATACTGGCACACATACCTCTCGACAGAAGATCAGCTACTTACAGCTGGGATTGTGTAATTCTCTTATTAGCGATTCCAAATCAATATGGATACGTGCATAAAAGAAAAGAAAAGAAAGAAAACATATCATAGAGACATGATTATTCTAAATTTAGTACGCACGTTATTGTAACAAACAAAGCATTAACTATAACAAAGTTTTATTTTATAAAAAAAATAATAATATATAACCCATTATTAATCTGTTTAAGGGCTTACTTGTCGATACAACTAAAAATCATGTAATTTATTTTTACAATAGACATTTTAATTCCCAAACCAAATACAGAGATCATAATTTTACATAAAATTGGGTGTTCTTTGAGATCATCATAAATGTATGGCGGAAAAGTAAGAAGTGTCATCTATGTTCATCTGAAAATATTTGTACGCATTTCCGCGGACTCCTCCAGCCTAAACATAACACCATAACTCAACACAGAACTCTATCTCTCTCTCTCTCTCTCTCTCTCTCTCTCTCTCTCTCTCTCTCTCTCTCTCTCTCTCTCTCTCTCTCTCTCATAATGCTAATCCATGTACAACGGGGCTATAAGTATTGTGTTGTATAACAACAAAGCCTTGAGCAAGTGCTAAGAGTTTTCCAATAAAACCTGACGGGACAACTTGTATTGAATTGACTAGCATTCATTTGGTACCAGTTTCCGTGGATTCCGTAGTTGTCAAAAACTTCAAATATAAAGCTCCAACGAAAACTTATACATCTACGAAGACAACAGCACCCGATCACAATCAAAGGCAGATTCACGAATGTTTAAACTGATGAAAAAGTCATCTTTTTGCAAAACACTCAATAACATAACGAATGACAGCACGACGATATATAATGTGAAGGTGTAATGACCAAGACATCCGAATGTAACTTTATATATATATATATATATATATATATATATAGATATATATAGATATATATATATATATATATAGATATATATCTATATATATATATATGTGTGTGTGTGTGTGTCTATATATATATATATATATATATATATATATATATATATATATATATATATAAACAGGTATGTGCAACCTATGGTCTGCGATCTGGTTTTATCCGCTTAGTTACATCATAAGGTGTGGCTTTAAAACTCGATTATCCGGTCCGCGACCTTGAGAAAGCTGGACATGCCTGTTGTAGAAGAATGGACAGCATGCATTGCAGCTGCAGTAGCTTCTTTTTTCGACAATACAAATAGTTTCTGAAGTTGACTTTTTATTAAGAATTATCTGCAGTTTAAAGCTTGGAGTATTATACAAGTAGAAAGCAAATAAACACTTCTATAAAATGAGAAAATTCACACTATTACATTTTCAAACTAAAGTTTCTGTTTCACTCGTTTCTGAATAATTAAAAATGTATGAATTAGTAGCATGGAATATATAAATTCTTCAGTCCAATATTCAGTTTTCATTGTTAAAGAATGATATATTTATGATTATTTTCCACACTAATATTAAAAGTCTGTCGAGAAAAAAATAAAATAAGAAAAAAATAATCTTACTATTTTTAAAACACTGTGGTTGTTGTTTTTTCTTTTTGTTATTTTTTCTTCACAAAGCCAAAGTAGAAAAACTCCAGTATACATGAACAACTAAAATATAGTAATGCCTAATACGTTTATTTGCATTTTAAGATATATTTTATTATCTTGGCTTTGTACTTCACCTGCACGTAGGTCAAGCAATAAGATAGGGTACACGGAAACAAAATGTGACTCATGTTCGTTACGGATGTAGGGCGGGAAGGAGACTGCGTAGATTGCTCAAATCGCAGTTTGCTTGACTATTGTCAGAAGAAACGTGCGAATGGAAATTTACATTGGGGTAAATTACACATACATATAAATACCGTGTATACCTGAGATAAAATATGAGAACTGTTATGCTATTTTGATATAACACACTCACTGGTCGTGAAACACTGATATCACAGTGAAAGAAACATTCATGTTTCGGGTTATACGTTATTTTGATATAAACAACTGTTATAATGATGACAGGAAAAATTAGTGCAATAAATAGTAGAGTTAACTGCATTAAACTCGCTGCCATGGTCGTTAGCAACGGTTGAGTGCTACAGTATATCATCTTCCTCTATAATGGCATTTACAGCAACCTTAGATTTGAAATTAATAAAACAACAAGTGCGATCTGACGTGATTTTGAACCTGTGATCTGTTTCGTCATTTTTGACATCATGACGTCACATCTTGGCATTTTTAAGAAAGCGTCTTTCATTGAAAATACTTATTACTAAGGCAATGTAAATACTTTCGTTGTTTCATTTATGTGTATAATCTGCTTGAAATATACTAGTTTATCATATGGTTACTGTGTTGTTAGATTAATATACCCATATAATATTTTCCAATATTATACACGTTTAATAACACATGACGATATATAATGTGAAGGTGTAATGACCAAGACATCCGAATGTAATTTAAAGTGAATTTTTGATATAATGTGTTCTATCCTTATTGAGTAACACTGGTATTTATATATAATATCATCTTACATTTGAGAATATTAAATTGTTGGTCCCTAATATAATTGTGGTATACCGTGGTACTTATGTTCCAAAATACCGCGGTAAACCGCAGTACAATATTTGTCGTGGTACCCAGCTCTACTGCATATAGAGATATTGAGTTTGTACATTGGCACGAGATCAATGAGACTGTTGCTAAGTTAAAAACCGATCGTTCAACGCGTGCTGATTCCCTTCAAGCGGAACACCTTAAATATGCTACTGATAGGTTGTGTGTGCTATTTATCTTTTGTTTTAATAAATTCAATAAAGTTGAAAACATCCTGTTATGGACTTTCATTTCTCTTTATGGCATATTCGTTCGTCATCGTGAAAAAAATGGTGTTTTAAGACCTTTTACAAGTTTATATGGGCAAGGGTGCTTTTTTCTCTCGTTTGAAATGTCATTTAATCGTAATAAGTTTTAGTATTAAACTTAAAGCAACAAAATCTGACACTTATAGCGGTTATTAATTCAGTACAAGATTACGTTATTGACGAAACAAGGATTTATTAATTAATCATGCAGATTTGTTTCAATGCTCATCATTCCGCCAAAATGCTGCTGATTATAACTTGTTCTCGCCCTTGATACATGCAACACTATGCTGAAAGTCTGCAAACTGAACAGAGTTTTGAGTTTTAAATGGTATTTGTATGGTCGAGACCAGTTAGTGATTTTAAGTGATCCATGGTAATCGAGTGTTCAGTGTTTGAGTTTTCGAAGTTGATTAATATGAAAACATGGTCGATTTTAAGCAAGGAATAAGCATCTCTCTCTTCTCTCTCTCTCTCTCTCTCTCGCTCTCTCTCTCTCTCTCTCTCTCTCTCTCTCTCTCTCTCTCTCTCTCTCTCTCTCTCTCTCTCTCTGTATTTACTTTTCTTTATAATCATCTTTTTAGCCAGTAAATCAAAACCCCTCTATTCAAAAACCGAAACAAATTTCGATCCTAAATTTCAATTTCACACTAAATAAAACTCCATGAAACCGAAACTCGCTTCAAACTTGGAAATATATTGTAGCTGATAAGTTCCTGACACGCGCTGAGCCAGATTATTTACGGTTAGCCATTTGAAAAAGGATTATGTTTATCTGCATATTATATAATTTTGATTGATGCATTTCGTTTGTTTAAAAGGTCCATAGAACGATTTTTGTTTGGTTATTTTTCTTTTCTTTTTTTGTTATTAAATTAACATACCTGGTTAATAAAGCCTGGATATTAATTTTAAAAAAATGAAATTTGGAACTTTTGTGACAATGATAAGCATATAAGCTCATATAGTTTCACAATTAACATTTTCATATAATTTGAATCACTTCCGTCATCTAGGAAAAACTGACCGTGGATAAAAATTTAGGCGCTTTATAAACAGTTGGCAATGTCTATTTCATTACTTTGTGCTCTTTTCAAGTTAAACTTCATTTTTCATCTGACAACAAAATTGCATCTCCATAAATGAATAACAAGTGTTCCCATCCAAATATGCTAACACACAGACGTCACTATGGATGATCAACTAGTTACAGCTGGGATTGTATAATTCTCTTACAAGGGATTCCTAAGCAATGTGGATACGTTCATAAAAAAAGAAAAGAAAGAAAATATACCGTAGAGACATGATTATTGTACATTTAGTCAGCACATTATTGCACCAAACAAAGCATTAACTACAAAAGGTTTTATTTTAGACAAAAAATAATATATACCCCATGAATAATCTGTTTAAGGGTTTACTTGTCGATACGAATAAGAATCATGTCATTAAGTTTTTACAATAGACATTTTAATTTCCAAACCATATATAGAGATCATGATTCTACCTAAAATTGTTGGTCCTTTGAGATCATCAAAACAGTATGGAGGAAAAGGAAGACGTGTCATCTATGTTCATCTAAAAAAAATTTTACGCATTTCCGCGTATTCCTCATGCCTAACCATAACACAGAACTCTCTCTCTCTCTCTCTCTCTTTCTGATCTCTCTGATCTCTCTCTCTCTTAATATTAATAGATGAACAACGGGGCTATAAGTAATTTGTAGTATATCAAAAAAGACCTGAGCAAGTGCTAAGAGTTTTCCCATAACACCTGACGAGAAAACTTGTTCTGAATTGACTAGTATTCATTTGGTACAAGTTTTCATGGATTCTGTAGTTGCCACTAACTTCGAATATACAGACCCAACGAAACATTATCCGTCTATGAATACAAGAGTACCTCAACACAAACAAAAGCATATACACGAATCATAAACTGATGAAAAAGTCATTTTTTTTGCAAAAGCACGGAATTTGATTCTCAGAACATTTCATGAAGTACAACTATTATGGACAGCTATCTAATATTTTAAAGTTGACTTCTGTAATAGTAAAGGGAACGGCAATTTACTGTGAACGAGATATATAGACCAATTAAAACAATTACTGTACACTGTAACTGATTGCCGCTCTTTAAAATGAACTATAATTTCTGTTTTGTTTTGTGTATGTTTGTTTTGTCTTATACAAAATAAATAAATTCAGAAAACAATAGATGTTTTAGGTAGTACTTCCCACTCCAAACGTACAGAAATGCTAGTTACAAGTGTCCTTTTACATAGTATTAATTATTCACTGCTATATTTGCAAGCAACGAAAACTATTTGCAATCCGAAAGTCGCCTGTTGGTGTTTTGATATTAAGATTGCCTCAGACATTGCCTATTCGCATTAAATCGCCGTTCATTGCATGATGGGTGATACTGCTTTATAATTTATAATTTACTATTGTATGTTGATGGAAGTAAAATCAAGAATGTCCTTAAAGATGGCATTAAGTGTGGTGCATTAAATTTTGCAATATCCCTAATTAGTCAGTACGCAAACACCATACAAACCTTGGACTCTATTGATCCATGGAGTTTACAGGTGTTTAGTTGGATATACTCTGAATTTTTAAGTTAGCCACCAGGACGACAGGGGCCACGGAAACAAAATGTGACTCATATTAGTTAGGGATGGAGACTGTGTAGTTTTCCTCAAATCGAAGTTTGCTTGACTATTGTTAGAAAAAACGTGCGAATGGAAATGGACATTGGGGTAAATTACACATACATGTAAATACCGTGTATACCTGAGATAAAATCTGGGAACTGTTATGATATTTTGATATAACACACTCACTGGTTGTGAAACACTGATATCACAGTGAAAGAAACACTCATGTTTGAAAATTAGGACTTTTGTTTGAAAAAAGGTGATACAAAACAGTGTTGTTTTTGCTGGTTGTAGACAATTCATGTCAAAAATGACAGTGTGGGAAGCAATTTTTTTTGATAGGTTGAACGTTCTTTAAATCTTGTTTTGTTTTATTGGCAGATCTCTGTTTTCTGATAGCCGTTGAAACTAAACGTTGTTACTGATAAATTTGTATTTGTCTGAGGTTTATGTAAAGATTCTTCTTTATATAAGATTTTTAACCTTTCTTCAAGCACATGCTTCAGTCTACCTGTGTGTGTGTGTGTGGGGGGGGGTGAGTGGTGATTGGAAAGGGGGGGGACGACGTTGAAATATTTCCAATGATCAGATGATTGCTGGAAGAGGGCATTTTTATTATTAATATTTTTATGTAACGAACCTTAGATTGTGATGAATGGAAAGTCGAATAGGAAACTTCAATCACTGGCAGACTAAATGAGTTTCTACCCCGTTTTCTCTCTACAGATGGCGACAGGAACAATAATCAATGCATGCTTTCTATCAAATAGAAAATGATGGAAACGTTGTTGCGGCATAGTTTCGGGTTATACGTTATTTTTATATAAACGACTGTTAAATAATGCCAGGAAATATTCGTGCAATGAATAGAAGTATTAACTGCATTAAACTCTCTACCGTGATCGTTAGCAACAGTCGAATACTACGGTACATCATCTTCCTCTATAATGGCATTGACACGAAACTTCGATTTGAAATGAATAAAACGACACGTACGATCACGTCATGACGTCGTTTTGAACCTGTGATCTCTTTGGTCATTTCTGACATCATGACGTCGCATCTTGATGTTTCAAAGAAATGGCCTTTCAAAGAAAATAATAATTACGAAGTCAATGTAAATACATTCGTTGTTTCATTTATGTGTATAATCTGCTTGAAATATATGAGTTTATCATACGGCCACTGTTATATATATATATATATATATATATATATATATATATATATACACTTATATCATATTTTCCAATATTACACACGTTTGATAACACCCAATGACATAACGAATGATGGTATGACGATATATAATGTGAAGGTGTAATGAACAAAACATCCGAAAGCAATTTAAAGTCATTTTTTATTATTTTTGCTGTCATTATTGAGTAACATTAGTATTTATATATAATATAATCTTATATTTGAGATTATTTCAGATGAAAGTTATGAAATACGTTGAATATTTTTTAAAAAATTGCGAGCCCTTAATCATTCAACTCGTTTAATATATTTCAGTTGAAACAGACACTCGTAAGATTTTTCACTGTTGTTCATATAATTTTACATGTCATTATTTTTTATTGACAAACACTTTGCTTTCGAAAAAGGTAACTTCATTTTGTCCTGCCTAGCATTCATGTACCAATTTAATACTCATTTTATCTCTGCAATACAAAAATGCAGACAATCCAACTATCTTGAGCACTATTTTACCTTTTGTAACTGTACATGAGGGAGAACGCTGTATCTCGTCAGTGCGTAACTATTGAAACGTTATGTGAATACCCTGGGGACCAGCCTTGACCTCTTAGATTAGTTATGAAATCACCAGTGTTATATAATTTGTTTTGACACTTATCTGCAGTTTAAAGCTGGGAGCATTATACAAGTAGAATACCAAATAACACTTCTATAAAATGAACAAACACTCACCAACCTTGACCTCTTAGATTAGTTCTGAAATCACCAGTGTTATATAATTTGTTTTGACACTTATCTGTAGTTTAAAGCTGGGAGCATTATACAAGTAGAATAGCAAATAACACTTCTATAAAATGAACAAACACGCACTATTACATTTTCAGACTGAAGTTTCTGTTTCACTAGTTTATGAATAATTAAAATATGCGCATTAGTAACATGGGCTATAGAAATTCTTCAGCTCAACATTCAGATTTCATTTTAAAGAATTATACTTTTTTTATGCTTACTTAACAGACTAATGTTAAAAGTCTGACAATGAAAAACTTGAAATGAAAAAGGATAAAATTGCAATTTTAAAACAGAATTTTTTTTTTTTTTTTTCTTTACGAAGCCAAGGCAGAAAACTACAGTAAACACGCAAAACCAAAATGTAATAATGCCTCATAGGTTTCTTTGTATTTTAAGATACATTTTATTCTCTAGGCTTTGTTCTTCATGTGCAAGTTGGTCAAGAAATAAGGTCATTGCTGTGTCAAAACCTGTCAGGCGTTAAAGCAGACACAAATCCCTGTATAGTAAGTTTACGTTCAAAGCCATAAAGATGAAGATTCAATTTTCAGTTGACTTACATAAAACCAACTCCAACACGTATGTAGAAATGGCATGATTCATAAGTACTTCTTTTTACACAAAGACCGATTTTGGAATACTGTATATTCTTGTTGCATATAAAAATCTCACCCGTATGTTATCATGTTCTTGTGATATAATTTTTAGTTTTAAAAAGAATCAATGAAAATAATATGAAGAAAAAGTTATGTGCATAGAGTTTGAACAATCAGTGTGCATAATCAATGTACTCTTTATGCCGATTCACTATTGGCCAATAACTTAATTAGGCTGTGCCAGAATCTCGGAGAAAAAATGATTATAATTAAAATCCTTTTATGTTTGTCAAAGTTTCGTGTGCATTCGAGAAGGAGAGAAACCTAATTAAAAGGAAAAATGTTATCTGCACAAACATACATAAAATTTACACAGGCAAAGTACACTTGTTGTGAATTAAGGTGACGTTTTTCGGAAAGAACTGTTTGTCGGGGCAGTTATTTAGTTATCGATACTTAAAAACTTATTGTGAACAATAAAGTAAAACTATCATTTTACATGTACATTTAAAAAGGGGCTTTTGTATACTGTCAAAAGTTATATGTGTTTCACTTTGTAGATAACTGTATCTTTTTGGGGAAGAAAAAAAAGAATGTACGATCGGATTAGAGAAGCTGCAGTGGCTCAGTGGTTAGCTCTCTGGATACGCTACCAAAAAGGAGGCGGTTTGGAATCCTGCCATCGTATCAGCCTGGGTCGGTTACACTGGCGTGTCCCTGGGCAAAGCACTTTACCCCAAGCTGCCTTGGAACTAAATAACCTACCTCTGTTTAATTTTGGCCCTACATTACAAGTATTCTATCGCAGCTAGTAGTACATTGCCACGGAAAGAGCAAGTACCTGCATTGCTAACCAGGCCTAGATTTCGCAAAGTTTTGATTTGCGAGTGAATATACCTTTTAATAAAGTAACAAACACTTTTAAAAGTGATATTTTAAATATTATGTAAAAAGAGGAATAGCTAAACATAGTTACTGAATACAAACATGAAATAATCACAATTTGTAGAAGCAAGTAAAGTATAGACTTGACATAAATGTGATAACACAAACCTGAAGTCCAAGATGAAATATAATGCCATTGTAATACACGGATCAGAAATTTAAATATCAAATCAAAAGAAAAATTAATTATTAATTTCACTTGGCTTTTTGGAGAAAATTGTTGAAGGGCATGAATTAAGAGTATAATTTGCATCTTCGCTAAATTTCGCTACCCTGTCAAGAGAAAAGCGGAAATGGAAAATCTATCAAGTTCCGCGCTGCGTGATCTGCACACAATTAATTGGTTTCAGCTAGTGCACCTATGTTAGTGCCATATACTTAAGATAAATGAAACGTCACTGTGACCCATATTTCACCTTTGCCTAACTTTGGTTAACTTGTTAGGCTCTGGCATGCTATATGTAAAATTTCTACCTAGACTCACGAAACTTGATGAAGTGAAGCATCTTGATAATTATTTCACTCTTCTTGCAAAAATAGATCTCTTTGATCTAAATTTCATGCTTCTGTGACTTCGCTGATAACCGCATGCATCTCTGTAAGTACAACAACTTACAACGAAACGTCACTGACCTAACCCCTTGGAGAGCTAGCTTTCTGAAATATATATATATATATATATATATATATATATATATACCCTATTATATGTTGGATAATTGTAAATCACGATAATAACTAGAGCTGGGTATCACGACAAATTTTGTTCCGCGGTTTACCGCGCTATTTTGGAACAAACAGCGATACGTACCACGCTATACCACAATTATATTAGGGACCAACAATTTAATTTTCTAGGGCAGGGGCATAGGTCATTTGTTTTAAATTTCAGTCCAGCAAATAGCTGGAAAACATATCTTACTTTGATTTATAGCAAAATACCACCATATTATATTCATCATATTATTTAAAGAAACAATTTTATTTTGAGATGATAAAAAACAACAAAATATCAGCTCAAAACAAAATCGCATCCTCCCACTTCAACCCCCAAAGAATAATTAATTGGTCATTACCTGATAGTTGATGAATTTGCTATGTGTATGTTAATTGTTGTATAAATTGTAATCTAAAAACTGTAACTAAACTGGGATGGTTAAACGTACACTATAGCTGACACCATGTGAAAGACATTGTGTTGACATAAGGGAGCTTGTTTATAAAAATAGGAATTGTTGACACTGAATTTACTAGCAGCACTATTGATATAATAGGCTGGGAAACTCTTAGTGCGATGCCATCACCCGGGCACGATGTTTATCAGAGACAGCCAGTAAACATAAAACACACTTACTCAACTAACGAGAACATATTTAGTGAACTTGAGAAATTACGTAAAATTTAAACAGAAAGCAACTGCTCTACTGAAAATCTTCGGAATACAGGTACTTAACACACTAACATACGCTAGTAAATAACTACAAAAATGTAAGTTTTTGTTTGTTTGTTTGTTGGTTGGTTTACTTTTAATCGGAAATTTTGCCAAAAGTTGGATTTGTTTTTAAAGAATAATACTTTTTATGCTTACTTTCCAGACTACTATTAAGTAATAGCAAATGAAATCAATAAGGAATTATCTTAGTATTTTTTAAAGACAGTAGTGGGGTTTTTTTTCACGAAGCCAAGGCAGGAAAACTACAGTAAACATGCAAAACCAAAACGTAGTAATGCCTAATAGGTTTCTTTGCAGTTTAAGATACATTTTATTGTCTAGGCTTTGATCTTCATGTGCAAGTTGGTCAAGAGAAAAGGTTATAGCTATGTCAAAACCTGTCAGGCGTGAAAGCAGACGCACATCCCTATATAGTAAGTTTCAGTTAAATGGCATTAAGATGGAGATTCAATTTTCAGTTGACTTACATAGAACCAACTGCTGCACGTAGATGTAAATAACATGAGTTAGTGCCTCGGCACTAAATATCCTATTTGTGTTGCTTTGCCTTAAAACACAAACATAACTAATCTGGATCGGATTTTCGTTCAGAATAATGGAATGCCTTTGAGTGGAATAAATGCCATTGGATATATATTTACAATATCAGTGTACCGGCAATAAAAATAAACAGCACGTCAACTCTAGAAGTTAGGATTGTCGTAATAATGTATATTCTGAACGGTCTCGCTGTCGGTGTTTTATACAGCTGTTCGATTTGCACCTTTCTTTTTCTTTAGCGAAGTCCCGAAATATGCGTAACCTATTGTGGTGTCATTAACAAGATCTTAAACCCAAACTAACACCAACATTCTGCATGAATATCAGGAATAATTTTAAAATTAAAAAGTTATACAAAATAAATAAATACAAGTTTACAAAATTTAATTATGGTAAAGTAGTCATCTGCCATGTTAGAAAAAGATACAGAAACGAAAACTGTTCGATAGTTTTCGGATACTGATATCAGTAGTGTTGCTTGACCTGTATTATAAAACTGTTTGATTTGGATAGGAACATCATGTGCACTAACGATATGACTTTAAAACGGTGTCAAAGAACATGAACGAAGTTAAATACTGAATTAGATGCAGCTGCCTCATAATACATACTAGTGATAAGTAACTGTAACCTCCACAATGATTTCATCTACAACTATCTTCAGTTCTTTATGGCAAATACATTGTTATTTTAATATTTGTTGGTGTGGTTAACGGATTGACTAATTGAATGACTTGAAAAATTGTTCTGTAATTAGACTTTAGTGTGACATAACAAGTTTCGAAATAGTCCACCGCTCTGGAGATCATACCAATTAGCTGGATTTGAACGTTTATGGCAGGAATAATACATGTATAAAATCCCCCCCCCTCTCTCTCTCTCTCTCTCTCTCTCTCTCTCTCTCTCAGGCATGTTCAAATTTAATGTTGAAAATAGGAGCCAATGTTTCTGTTTACCATACTATGTTTTTTCGTGGTGACATCGTATTTTTCAAGTTACTTTAGCTAAATAAATTGAGCGTGCATACGACGTTGCTTCTATTGTATTTTGTAGACTGTTTTATATCAATCTGAAAACAAAAATACTAATATACAAAAAAGACCACCAAAACACAACATATCTTTTTTTAATCGAATTGAAGTTCCCAACTATTGATACAGCGCTGACGGCTCGTGTAATAGCCCTGAAATGCAAGGGGTGAATTGTTCTATGACAGTTCATGTTTGTATAGAGTTAGCTGATGGGGATACTTTTTAAATAGTACTTTCAAACAGTTTATCTATTTGTGTTGTTTTGGGCGCTAGTAATGAAAAAGATACACTTTAACGGTACTATACTCTCACGGTTCACTTTCCAATTTACTTAGATTATATTTTTGGCAATTCAAAGTTCATTGTAAAGAATGTTTGCGTTGCTGATTTGGTACTGTATAGGAGACGCGAAGAAATTTTCAAACAGTTTTCTGATCCCCATGTTGCCTTCTGTGTAAAACTTACTAGAAAAAGACTATATGAGTAGGAATATTAATGTCTAATACAGTGTTTAATAAATGTACTTTTCAGTTACGGTATATAGGCTGGTCCTGTCAAACATCTTGTGCATTTTGGCTATCATTAAAAACCTGCTTAAATTTGGAAAAGCAAATAAAACTAGGTGCAGCAGTTGTATTCTATGTAAGTCAACTGAACATTGAATCTCCATCTTAATGCCTTTCAACTGAAACTTACTATATAGGGATGTGCGTCTGCTTTCACGCCCGACAGGTTTTGACATAACTTTGGACAGAAGCAATGACTAATGTTGACATTCCGTGTACTTTACAACTAATAGCGTTGGCTACTGAAAAAATATATAAATTATAATGCAAAGGTCATAAACCAAATGAAACTATATTATAATTTAAAAGATGATACATAATTCCGTAACACATACACACACTCGAGAAAGATTTTATAAAGATATCAAAATCTTTAATTTCCATTTTATTTTATGTGACAAAATTCAGCAGGTTAAAATACTCCAGATTTACGGCTGCGGTCAATGTTTAATTGATAGTGCATCATTTTTAGACCCAAAATATATTATATACAATAAAGGGCTTATTTAATAAGCCAGTTCAATGTTCATTGGTAAATTTGGATTTTTGTGTGAAATATAAAACCTTTTACTGCCATTGATCTTTATTCTAACACAGCATACAATTCGATAAATAAATAAATAAATAAAGGCAAATAAGTGCACAAGTAGTGTTTGGATATGAAAATTGAAGCAATGACAACAGCCATTTATATCTTCAGACATATACAGGGGTAGAAAAATCCACAGCCTGGGAGCCAGGGAGCCCGGAAAGACTAAAAATTAATACCGAGCAACCAAAATATATTATTTACAACAAAAAAAAAATATTGTATTAAAAATTATGATAACATTTTATATGTTTTCTAGCATAAAACATTCAATTGTCACTATGTGTACCTGCAGCAGGGTGCCTGAATTATCTGCATAAAATTCCGTAATTGAATGTTGGGTTATTGCTGTCGGTAAGAGATCACACTAAGCTACATGTGTCTGCTGTTCATTATCTGATTAAGTAATCACAGTTCATTCTTCCAGCCCCTCAGGGCAACCCTTGAAGAAACAAGACTCACGAATATTTTGTCAACAAACCAACATACGGTAGTGATTTGTTTCATCTTTGGCTTGCCACATTGAAATCCGATATAAAAGTTTCAGTATTAAAGGGTTTCCGCTTCACCGAAGTCTTCAAATTACAACTAAAATGAGATGAAATCACTTTTGTCCCGAGCTATTATATTACTCTATATATATATATATATATATATATATATATATATATATATATATATACATATATATATATATATATATATATATATATATATATATATATATATTATTTATATCATAAACACTGCATTGTTAGCTTCTTGAACACTGAACTCGCAGCCATTCAGTCACCGGCGAGTATATCGAAACGAGTGGGGAATATAGACAAACAAAATAACGAACCTACAAGAGGTAATTCAAACATTTAAATTTATTTACAGTTGATCTAAGTCATTATTATGCTTTAATTAACATTGCTACCGACCATAAGATTGTTTTTATCCTCCATCTCTCTCTTTCCCCTTTCCGTTGGTCGGTTTGTCTGTAAATTTCACCATCATTCATAGCTTCAGAGATATCGTCGCATTACACAGGGGAAAATCCGCTACGGTCGTTTTTTCTTTTTATACGGATTTTCGCCCGTACCTTGCGAGGATGGTCCAGAGAAAGAGGGGGGGGGGGGTAAACTGATATGCTGACAGACCAACAGAGAGAGAGAGAGAGAGAGAGAGAGAGAGAGAGAGAGAGAGAGAGAGAGAGTAAGATTATGTTTTTATTGTCCATCCCTATGTTTCTCTGTTGGTCGATTAGTCTGCTGCCTGACCAACTAACACAGTGAGAGAGAATGAAAGAGAGGAAGAGCGGCATTCGGACATTTTAATATCTAAAAATGATCTGTTTTTAGAACCTTATTATATATTAAAAAAACAAAAAAACAAAACAAAGCATTAAATAGAATACAATATGTTTGTGCCTCCTTACCAAGAAATTTACCGTACGGTCTCGACAGGCCTTTGCAACTTTGTATCATTGTTATTGTGAACACTGTAGATAAATCCCATGTAAAGTGTACACATACCATTCAGACGACCCAAGTTCTTGTAGGTTACTTGGTGTAAGTTCAAGTTCAATGGTTTCATCCAGCTCAAATTCTTATTCTCTCTCATTCCACAGATTTCCACGTATTTTTGTTCTTTATGCATAAAAGAGAGAGAGATAAAGGAGAAGCAGAGGAGATTTCGATTAAATTGTGTAGCATGTTTAAGTCATTTAGAAAACGGGGATTATTAATATTTTTTTCTCGTTGTTTTCTTATGTCAATAATGATTAATAAGTGGAAATTCTTCACTGATCTAGAGAGTATTCAGGCAATAGCCTACTGTTGAAACCGTATTTATATGTGTATTCATATGCCGTGGGCCGATCACAATTTGATATACCAACAGTATTGGTATATCAAATTGTTTTATACCAACACTTTAAAAACCATGCTATTTTTAATATATATATATATATATATATATATATATATATATATATATATATATATATATATATATATATATATCGATCAGTGCCTTCTTTAAGTTTCATTAATAAAACGATATTTTTTCTATTGGCAGTTCTGCTATGTTTGCACTAAGTTTCTTACAATACAAGTAAATACTTTTAAACAAATTTACATTATTTTATAAAATGTTACTAGCAGAAAAATATCTAAGAATATTGTTGAAATATTTTCGGTGTGTTTTACAGAGCAGGCAATTAATTCTACGACGATTAACTGAACATTCTGATATATTGACATGCAAGTGAAGACATACGAGAATCAGTGTTTTCATTTGAAAATCAATTGTGTGAAAAGCTCTATGTCGACAAAAATGTCAAAGTTCATTTAAACATATTTTATGTGCTAAATTGCACAAAATAGGTTGGATTACAAATCTCACAACATTAAATAAGCCCTTCCCCATACAAATTTTGTGGTACAAATTAATCAGACATGACAAGCGGCAGATGTGCTGGTAATGATCAATAACGGTTCGAAAAAGGATAGAAAATTATGTCAAACGCAGGTAACAATGGTGCTACCAAACTAATGAAAGAATAGCATTTAGTGTGTAATACACCTACATCAACTATCAACTGGTCATTGTACTTCTGAGAAAATAATAATAACTATAATAATACTACTAATAATAATAATAATAATAATAATTCCTTTACATTTAGAATCTACGGAATAAACATTAGTTGAAACGCCTTGTATCCTAAATGTACTTTTGAAAAAACTTAAAGATATTCAAATTTTGTTCAGTTTCGAGCTCAGGTGAGTCAAATAGAAGAGTGTTTGTAGAGATGGGAACTAACATTTCGTTAAGACTAAGCATTAGATTTTGCCTTTGAACTGTGTATCGAGTACAAATGAAAAGAAATGTATATGCACTTTCTGCTTCTACCTGACAGTTGCATAAGGAATTATCTACCAGGCGATTGTCATACTGATCTTTTTTAAGGCCGCTAACTTGGTATCTGATCCTAATGTGAATAATAGAGTATTGCGAGCACCAGAAAGATACCTGGTTGCAGAATATCTCGATAAATTTCGAAGATAAGTGCTCAAGCCTGGTTTTAAATTCAAAACTCAATTGATTGAGGATAATTTAGGTGTAAAGTATTGGACATAGATGACCGGCAAATGAACAGGTATAAAGACTACTTATTTTGCATATTTTTTACATTGGCCGCAATATGTGCCTATGCGTGCGCTGGATTTAGTTTACTTCACTCGTGGCCCTAGTCTATTTTCGGACCGTTGGCGAACTTCATAACTGGGGTTTGACAGCTACCTGGCAACTTTTTGGGTAAGTCCCGATTTTTGAGCTCCTGAAGGAGTACAATTGACCTGTTTATATTGGAAATATGAGTAAATAATTGATAGTCAGAGGTGGAAGGATTATTTACACTCTGTCGGGGGGGGGGGGGAGGTGCTAATTAAAATAACATATGTGTCCGCAAATGAAAAAAAAATGTAAGTCCATCCGTTGCTGACTTAAGCTTTCTGCTTCCATTTCGTACATTTTTGTTCAAAAAATTACACGATTTAACTATATTTTGAATCCGTGGAAGAACGCAGACTTTATTTCATGCGTTGATTGTGATCAACATGAAGATGCATTGAAACTAGTGGTTAACCAGTAGACAATAACTGCTTCAAAGTTCAATACAGCTATTGATGACAAACTATTTTCACACAAAGGCGATAATTATAACTCCGATAAGAATGAGGAAGATAATGAATGCTAGCGGTGTTCGAGTCAACGTCAGCACGAGAACTTCGCGAAAAGATCCATGCAGTACCATTTGTAAAATCAAAAACTTCGTAAATTCAAAGACCTCGCTTCAAAATATTTCAGTTTTGTGACGTCAAGGAGCTTGCAGTATTTTTTTAAAATCTATCTTCATTCAGTCAAAATACGTTTATCTCGGCATGATACCTGGCATGATCTACATGTAGTTTATCATTTAACTTGACTGTGAATCGTTGTCACTTTTTTGAGGAACTGGCATCATTTTCATACACAGAAAGCGTAACCAAACAAAATATCGAAATAAACTTTACAAAGGACGACAAAACTTGCAAAATTGACCATTCCTAGCGCTATGAAAATCCACAGTCTGCTGAAACTTTGCGGTAGTGGTCACCCTTTTGCAAACGGAGCTTTTATGGTAATGCGTAATATCTGCATAGTTGTCTAACTAGAGACATACATGAAGATATTAGCAGCTCACTACAGTCTTTATACTATCTAATATAAACCTTTTCATATATCTAAATGAGGATACCGTCGTGGTGAATGTCCATTTATTTTTGCGCGGTCGCTAACGAGTCAGATGTAAACAACTATAAACTGTATGTAAGATATTAAACAGGTGATGACATTTTAGCCAGCTGTTGTAGCAGCGACAGTTTTTTGACAGTAATGAGTTTTTATAAGTCAAAAGTTCATCATGATATTTCGATAATAATGTAAAGCCAGTTGATAAAGTTTTTTGAGTATATATTGTGGCACTGTTCCACACATCTGCATTAGATATTTCATTATCATCAGAAAGAGAAGTTATTTTTTCTTATCATTCGAAGATGTCTGAAAATGAATACTAGTAATACAATTTGAAAATTGAGCAGGTTGCTGAAAATGTACTTATGTCTTAAATAAAACTAAATGAAACTCGATGAATGAATGATGAAGACATGCACGAATCAGAACAGTTAAAATATTCGAGAGAATATGGGTAGGAATCAAATTCAGGTTATAACTATTTATGGTTAAGATTGATCCTGGACACTTCCATTAAAATTGAAATTACCTTTATTCGCCTTTTGGATGATACAAACATGATTTAATTTCATACAGAATTAGGAAACGCATAAAATAAAACAATTGGTTTATATTCAACGGTCGTGTTAGGAAGTAGATTGGAGTTTTTTCAAAGATAGCATTCTTGCTCATGTTTAGACCCTAAAAACTGTTCTTAAATTTGAAATGAGCCTTTTCAGATGTTATGCAGTCTATTGAAAAATTATTTAGCTTTCAAATGACAACAAATATAGCTTGATTTAATGGACCAGGAAGCAATTCATAAAGTAGAGCAATTGATATGTATCTGACAGAGAATTGTATTCTCATGTTAATCCCTAGGTATAACAGTAATTCAAATTTAGCTTTAGTAAAACTTATGCAATCAGCAGACAATGTAGTTAGCTTTTATATGATACCAAATATGACTTAATTTAATGCAAGATGAATATATGCATACAATAGACCAAATGGAACGTAATTTACAGTTGCGACGGAAAAGCGGCTCAAGTTATTTCAAATACACAATATTTTAAACTAATGTTAAGCCTTCGACATGAAAATTTTTAGTTTTTCTGCTTATTATATCTCTATATTTTTAAATCAACTGCTATTCCAGCTGTCAAATGGTGCCTTAAATGTAGTCGCTGAACAAGAATATTAAATGTGCACTACTTGCTACTTTTTAAAATCTGAAGTCTATAATTTATTTGCATAAAATATAAGCACAAACTGTTTATCCTATGCCAGGTCCTATTTATATGGTGTAAGTTATTTACAGGTAACAACAAAGAGCGAATACGGCGAGTACTATAGTAGCGCAGTGCATACGTCACGTCACCTGCTGTCTAGGTGAAAACATAGCCGTAGTTATATGTAAGTAATTTATACCTCACAAATAGAACCAATTATCACTTTATACAAGCTAGATGTTTATGTTAAGTAAATTGTATACAGACTACTTAAAAAATGCTTTGAGAAGATTTATCCCCATGATCATCGCTCACGGCACAGTTGTTTAATGATGCACATTTGTATACGTGGAATATCCTTAACTTTTTTGTGTTTATTTGTTTTCAGTGATGCCCTCATAAACATTAATAGGAGTAACTCGACAACACTGAACTGTCAATTTGACATTTTAGCAGAATGATATTCATGAAGATCCAGGCCACTTTCAAATTTGGCGTTACGATGTATGCATGTAATGGACGAATTACTTCATGCGCATCCAGCGTGAATACTGGATGCATGCCTATGTATAGTTTGCTTGAGCAGACCAAACAACCGTAATAACCATAGTGTGAGGCAGAACACGGGGAAAGATAGGAGGTCTCCACCAAGGCTACATGAAACAGGAGGACGAACATCACAAAAGCAATCACATTAGGAAACAGGGGAGAAGATCTTATTACGAATCATTCTGTGAAACGTACAGGGGCTCTCAACTTGATCGCTAAATAAATTGGAATTAGAAGAATTTAAACTATTGTTTCAAAATAATGATATTTTTCTTTTTACGGAGACATGGACAAATGAACTTTCAGAAGTGCCTGTTGCACATTTTAATTTTTTGCATTGCATCGAGTTCAAAGAAAAAGGTTAGCGAAGAGGGATTCTGGAGGCTTACTATTTTACTTCAGGAATTCAATATCTGAAGGTATAGAATTAATACATTCCGATTCTGATGATTTATTATGTGTTAAGTTAAGATCAGATTTTTTCAAACTTGATAAAGTTATTTATATGTATTTATGTTACGTTGTTCCCGAAGGCTCAAGTCGTCAAGACATGATTGATATTAGTGTATTTGAAAGATTGAATGATCACATATCACATATTGATAGCTTAACGAGAAGCAATTGCAGGTATTTATTGTGCGGTGAATTTAACGCTAGGACCAACGCAATGCCTGACTTTGTAGCAGACGATCATAGTTTTACAGGTATACCGTTACCAGACGACTATATGCCAGATCATTATGCATCGAGCCTCACGGGACTATGGTCCAGTAAACGCATGGGGTAATGCCCTTTTAGAGTTTTGTAAGAAAACATCACTTAGAATAGCTAACAGGCGAGTGTGCCAGGATTCAAATACAGGTGAATGTACTTTTGTAAACACGAGAGGTGGAAGTGTAATCAATTATGTAATATGTAATCAGTCACTGTTGCCTCTGTTTGATTATTTTCTTGTAAGCCCGCCGAGTTCTTATTCTGATCATTGTGCTATAAATTTTAGTACGAAAGTAAATAATACCTTGTTAGATATTATTACTTCGGAGAAGTGCACTAGTACTTTTGACTCGAATTATACTTGGAAGCCTGATTTAATTAATGAATATATTGATACGTTAAGCTCCCCACCAGTCAGAGAGAATTTCGATGAAACACTAAAAACATTGACTAATATTAATGTAAATCATAAAACTATTAATGAATCGATTACGGAATTCTCAGAGGCAATTAGTTCTGTACAAATGGTCTACGTCGAAAAACTCAAATGCCTGAACATATTCATAAGCGTTGATATTCAGTTTCGAGTCCATCTTGGTTTGATGGTGAATGTAAAAGAAGAAGAAGAGACTTTTTTAAATGTCGAAGGGTATACAGAAAAAATGAATCCGAATAAAATAGAAACGTTTGGTTAAGATGCGATCATCCTATAAGGCACATATAAAAAATGTCGGGTCGGGGGGGGGGGGAGGATTTATAGATGGCCGAACTAATAAATTACTAGAAGCGCGTAAGCGGAATGTTAAGGAATATTGGAAACTCTTGAGGCGATGTGTTACTCAACAAATACCTGCTATATCAATAAATGATTTTGAAGCTTTTTTAAGTGTGCCAGTTTAACTTATGACCCACTTTTTATTACAAATGATGAAGAAATAGATTTCTATAATATTTATGTACAGGGTGACTTACACATTTTATTTGATGAACTAAATATCCCTATTACGATAGGCGAATTGCAGAGAGCAATTAAAGAGTTAAAGAATGGTAAAAGCAATGGCCCTGATAATTTATTTAATGAACTTTTGGATATGGCAAAGATGTTCTCTTATCTACTGTATATTTTAAATGTTATTTTCAATACTGGTTGCTTTCCAGACATTTGGTCTGAGGGTATAGTTATACCGATTCATAAGAAAGGCTTTGTAAATAACGTAGAAAATTACAGAGGTATCACTCTTTTGAGCGTCATAAGTAAATTGTTTACTAGGATTTTAAATAACAGACTTGCTAGTATCAGGTATTTGTTGAAGCTCAGGCTGGTTTTAGGAAAAATATGTCCACAACTGATAACATTTTCACATTACATGGGCTGATAAATCATTATATTAACTCAGGTAAAAATCCTTATGTGCTTTTGTTGATTTTGCTAAAGCGTTTGATTCTATTATCAGTGATATTTTATGGTATAAATTGCTTAAATTAGGAATTAGAGGTCAAATATTTAATATTATATATTCAATGTATGAAAATGTCAAAAGTAGGGTGAGATTCAATAACATCATGTCGGAAGAATTTGTTTGTGTAACTGGCGTGCGTCAAGGCGAATGCTGGTCCCCCTTCTTATTTTCCATGTTTCTTAATGACATTGTAGAAGAATTTGTTAACAGTGGTGTTCAAGGTGCTGACTTAGGTATGCTACAACTGTTTATGATTTTATACGCAGATGATCAAGTAAAACTGTCAGAGTCACAACAGGGTCTGCAAAAGGGACTAAGTACATTGAATACATATTGTGATAAGTGGCACCTTAAAGTTAATACAAACAAAACAAAAAGTATGATTTTCCGCAAGGGAGGAAGAATAGCAGATGATTCTTCATTCAGCTATAAAGGCTTACAACTAGAGGTTGTTAACAAATTTGTATTTCTTGGAATTGTTTTTACAACGAGGGGTTCTTTCACACTTGATCAGCAAACTTTAAGTGCTCAAGCATCAAAAGCATTATTTGATATGGATAAATATTTATACAAGTTCGGAAATATGCCCCCAAAGGTAAAGTGTGCCATTTTTGACACACCAATTTCACCAATTCTTAATTATGGATCAGAAGTATGGGGATTCATTGATGGAAATGCTGTTGAACGGTTGCACTTAAATTTTTTAAAAAATCTTCTTGGGGTTAAAAAGTCTACCCAAAATGATTTTGTATATGGTGAATTGGGGAGGACACCCTTACAGATCAATAGATATTACCGCATCTTGAAATACTGGACTAAGATAATCTCTTCAGATAATAGAATATATATATATCGGTAATATATAATCTAATGCTTACTGACATATAAAACCGTCATGGAAAGAAACATTGGGCTTTGATAGTCCGGAATTTATTAAATAGTCTGGGTCTGGGGGAAGTGTGGATAAATCAAGCTGTTGGGAATATAAATCTTTTCTTATCCTTAGTTAAACAACGGCTATCTGACCAGTTTATTCAGAATTGGCAATCACGAATCAGAGAATCTTCAAGAGCTAGAGTATATAGAAATTTGTCAAAACATTTTGGCTATAAGGTGTATTTAGATATAGTAACAGTGACAAAATTTAGAAAAGCCTTTTCAAAAATAAGAATGTCTGCCCTTACTTTACATGTTGAATCAGGGAGATGGAAGAGACCACATTGCACCCCTCTAAATCAAAGAATTTGTATTTTTTGCAACGTGCTGGAAGACGAATATCACTTTGTTTTAGAATGCCAATGTTACTTGCCGCTAAGATAGAAGTATATAAACTCTTATTTTTGGAAAGGACCAAGTATGTTAAAATTTATTAAATTACTCAGTTCCACTAAAACTACCTAGGTTAGAAATCAGGGAAATTATATTCATAGAGCACTAATTGAAAGTAATAATATGATGAATGCGACTTACAATTACATGATTTAATTAGTTCGTTATTAGTTTTTTTTTCTCTTCGTCTCATCTCCATTTCATTGATTAATACATGCATTACTATCTCTCATATTTCATGTATAATGTTTTTATAATACTAATAAGAAAAGCATTGTGAATACTACTTATATATTGATAATACTTTTTATGTCTTCTTCCGAAGGAGCGTGTATTTAAGCGCGCGCATGTGATTCAACATAGTTTGGAGTAGTTGACCGGTCACACATCAACGTGTAGTATTCTTTACTTCATATCATACATCATGTATACATGAATGCAGGTATGTATGTTTATGTGCGTGCCTATCTCATTTTATCGGTGAATATGTATATATGTGTGTAGGTTTATGTAAACGTGTTCATGTATATAAATATATAATGTTCACGTGGATATATGCATGTATGAGTGTGCTTGGGAATGTGGGTATGCATACTTAAGTATATATCTTAGTATTTATCGAATGTTTGTAAATTCGATAGACTTTTTTTCCTTTATGTATTAAACGTGTCACCATCAATGTTTGTAACAAACTTAAATGGATTTGTATATACTTGCTGATATCCAATTGGCTAAATGCAAATAAAGTTCACTTCACTTCATATCTTACTATGTTACGTCACATTCATTCTGTCTAAATGTTTTACAGAAAACTCATAGTGCGAGTTACTTAACTTCTGATAGAACTGTTGAGGTTAAATAGGAATTCAAATGTTTACGTACCTGTCCCGAGAATAACAATCTAATTCTGTACAGCGTCAGACTGGTCCAGCTGACAATCTGCACAAGGACAGATGGGCTGTGGATTTAAGGGCAGATCCAATTTGTTCTCCCAGTCCGACACTGATTATGTGTATCAGAAGAACATGTGTCATCACATGCGCTCTGTTACATCGTCCCTATCAAAATCAGGTCAATCACGATCACACTATCATTAAACAATGTAATCAGACAACACTGATTTTATTTTCCTTGTTTATGTATCAGTCATACTCAGTCACTACAGTCCACATGACTATTCCCAACAACAAAAGTATTTAGAGCTTTTTATCTTTTGAGACTTCGTCTACTTATTATTTAGGTGCACAATTACTGTTGATTTAAAACAATGGGTGTTTTGTCACCCACTCTTTTGACTACTCAGATTTAATATGCGTACATTTCTGTGTGACATCCTACCTGTTTGATATAGATATTTCTCACATTCCTATATATGTATGATCGTGTTTTCCAGTATGGAACAACGGTGCATCCTGACTCGTTGACTATTTTGATCGTCTACTGTGAGCATAGTGCACACAAAGTAGCAAACACTTCCTGATTTCCATCATCACTTGAACATTCTTTCACAATAATCAAGATAACTATTAATTGTAATACATTTACGTACTAAAGCGAGCAGTGGTTGAAGTTAAAGTGTCCCACAAACAGGCTGTTTCGTATTGATCGACCTAGATACATGTACGGCTTCTTTAGTGCCATTTAGAGTTTTAAAAAGCCGTTGTTGTAAACGTTAATTTAAAAAAAATATTCTTATTCTCATTATTATATTTAATGGGTAAATCAATTATAGACCAAAGTTGAATCAAGGACTATTTCATTATTTTTGTCTATCTCGATTGATCTTATGGATAGGAACGGACTTTATTTTTTTACCTGTTTACATTTGTGTTATTATTTATCTGTTCACATATCATTGTTCAAGCTATCTGCAGTATTCAGTTCAAATGCCATGTATTGCCATTACCATAACCGTTTCAACCAGACTCGGGTCAGTTATTACTTCCGGGTAAGTACCCACGAATGTAGTCCATAGTCTGTTTTTAGAGCATTGTTTTCTCTCCCTCTCATTTTGGTGGTGATACATGAGATAGATTGAGACATTCTTGGTATTGATTAAAAGGAAATTGTTCATTCCTTAGAATATGTGCATTATCGTGTGGTTGTCTGTGTCTATTTTGGCGACAGTGCACAGTGAGTAATGAGACATTGGTGCAGGTCCGGAAGTGAAATCTGTGACCCAGTGTAAACCTAACTTGTTACGCTCTATCTTACAGTAAGGAAATATTCTGTGGATGTTTTGCTGTTTGAAAGGTACATCAGTATTCCCAATACGCCATTTTTTTACTTCGACCCTCATTTTTCTTTCAGTACTGTGAGAAAAAGAATCTTTCATTATGCTTCAGTGTAGGATAAGAGACTTCCACCCACGGGATCAACAGTTTGCGTAAGACACTCGCCAAAGCGTCGTGTCTGAGGCAAATTGCTGACCCTTGGGTGGAATTTTCCTATCCTATGCTGAAGCATATGAAGGATTCTATTAATATTGATATGTCCGTCAACCGTACTTGGCGTTTCCTTGTCTCATTATATTAAACCACAGCCAATAGGAGGGCTCTTGACTCTAGCCTAATGCGAGTATGTTGGGTAATCTATGTAACCGTATGGAACTCGCTCCAACGCACTTGGCTAAAATATAACAACTGAATAGTAACTTTGAGCTGGAAAAAAAACTAAAAAAATTATTCTTCGGATTATGTTCAAATACTTTAGTATTTTCCTTTATTTAAAGTAATGCATTCTTAAAATTTCTTAAATGTTGATACATGAGATAACACTCACATATACGAAAGCTAGAATTGTCCAAACTATAAACGACTTGTAAATTCAAGAATGGAATGGAAAAAGTCGCTACTTCATACAACAGTAAGAATATTTCGTTTTTAAATTAGACCTAAATGTTGAAAATTGCTTAATACATCGAAACAGATATTTAACCTTGCTCAGATTTAGAACGAGTACAGATTCCCAGTATAACCTTGGCGTTAGAAAAATATACCACATTATGACGGAAAGCGCAATCTTTCTAAGAAAAACTATATTGGTCTTGAATACCACTATTTGTTTATTGTCCGTTATTTGGAAACGAAAGATATCAGTTTTCGAAAACTTGTTTTTACATTAGACCAAATTGTTGTGACATTTAGAGATCTGCTTTCAAGGCGAAATATTATACAAATTTCGTGAAAATTATAATGCAGAAATTTGAACAACTGATACAAAGTAATTGCGATATTTCATGAGTTTAGAAACACTTTGTTTTTCTCTACATGACATTTATTTGAGAAATGTTGTCCACTGTCAGTCGGATACACTTTCTGTGATATGCAGCTACCCACAGCTATGTTTGACTGTGTGTGTGTAGGATCATCCGCGTTCAAAGTTAAGCATTACTTATATGCGTGCATATATATTTATGTATGTATGTATTTTCTTTTCTTTACTAAATGAATTATATAAATGCATAAGTATACATCACTAGCGTGAAAGACCCATTCTTGTCATGTGCACCCCATCCAACACCCGCCTTTTCCCTTTTGATGTATATACGACGTCTACTAATATTCCACTCGTGAAATGTTCTATCAGAAAGTTCTTCACATGTGATATTGATTTAGCTGAAGCAAATTACTTAGATGATGATGATGATGATGATTATGATGCTTTTAATGACGACAACGGCGGTTGTGTTGGGTGTTGCTCGATAGAAAACTTACTGGAAATTGACATTCAAATGTCTTGTTATCTCATTAATGAAACAACATTATATTATTTCAATGGTTATATAATATTCAGGGTTTCTTCAGTATGATTGTGATTTTTATCTGTCATAGCATAATGTACATTTCGATCGAAGACTGCAAAATGTAAAACATAAGAATATATATGTGAATGATGATGATAAGTTTATTTTAATATTTGTTTCCAGCTTTTAAGGTAAAATATTAATAACTAATCGCTTGTGGATAAACCGTTTAAGAAAGACTATGTTTATTAGCCTATTATCTAATTGTGATTGATTATTTTCGTTTGTATAAATAATCAATAGAATGGTTTTTGTGTATGTGTTTTTTTGTGTTTTTTTTTTAATTTTTTTTTTTTTTTTATAAATTTAAATACCTGGGCTTTATTAACCAGAAATGAGGCCTCGTTTGTGATGCTTTGATGATGAAGATCGACAAAAGAGTATAATAATTTTGACAATGATCTTCTTGAGGTGAATTCCGGTGACTGGAGAAGTGAACTTGTTTCGCAGTTTCGTGAAAGCGATCAGGCCAATGAAGAAAGCGATGAATATGATGACGAGAATGTATGTTCTGTGCCACCTGGCAATGATATGACATACACTGATGTTTGAGGTTTTATACGGAGATTAAAAAACTTCGCGACTGCTAAGGACTGGCTACGGCACAAGAAGAGTCATTAACACAAGCCACAGTAGTTAAACAAATATGTGGAGAAAAACAGACTCTTGAGCTGTGAAAATTATCATTTATACGGAGTATTTAAACATTACGGATTAGCATTCATAATTCTAATTTTTTGTGTTAAAGTTTAAAAGTATCTCGTTGCATAAATGTTTCTTGAGACGAAGGCTCCATTTCTTAATTTTTTTGCACTCTTACACACACAAACACGGATGTACTCTTATAATTGCATTCTCTCCCTCTCTCTCTCTCTCTCTCTCTCTCTCTCTCTCTCTAGTGACATGAGCGCTTATAAAAAGACATTTTCCACATCTGCGAAACCCTCAGAAAACAGAAAAACTCACAAAACCGAAAATTAAATTTTGTTCCAATGGTTTTCGGCTATGAGGGGGTTAAACTATATATGTAGATAGATAGATAGATAGATAGATAGATAGATAGATAGATAGATAGATAGATAGATAGATAGATAGATAGATAGATAGATAGATATATAGATAGTGAGAGAGAGAGAGAGAATTACAAATATACACCAAACAGAGCGGAAAGTGCAATCCCTGGATCCTACGTAAGAATGTTTGATAACATTAACATAATTTTTAAATACTAATAATTAATATTATCATACAGGTTAGAGAATTTTTAATTCGTACTCTACGGAGATTCAAACCCGGATCAGCGGGGTGAGGCACCGATCGCCTTGCCTGTAAGCACCAACCCCTATGCCATCTCGACCATGGTCACATATATATATATATATATATATATATATATATATATATATATATATATATATATATATATATATATGTATATACACACATATACATATACATATAATATGGGTAGAAAAATCCCATTGCCCAGGGGACCGGGACAACAAAAAATGAATGCTGGGCAACCATTTTTCCTAATGTGAAAGCCCAGTCGGTAACTTAATATATTATTAGAAAATGATCGTGGTAAGAATTATAATGAAATGTTTGATATTTTCCGCCTACAAACATTTGATCATTGAATTGTCCGTTTTGGTACATACAGCAGTGTATCTGAATTATCGCCATATACTTCCGTATTTGAGTACATTTATGGAGATTGCTGTTGGTAATAGTTCACACTAATCCACATGTGTCTGCTACTCATTATCTGATTAAGTAATCACAGTCCATATCAGACCCTCTGGGAGAATAAATAAAGAAACAAGACTCGCGAATGTTTGTCTTTCTGGCAACACATCAACATATGGTAGCGGTTATTTTCATTGTTGCCTTGTTTCACTGAATACCTATGATATAGTACATGTATTACGCTTTCTCATTGGTCTGTTGAAGAAATGGTCACTCGCTGTGGAGCATGTGACAACAGTTGCTTGTATTGGCTAACTTTAGATAAAGGAGTATGGCATTTAAATAATCAAATCAATCACAATTATCGCTGCATTACTACATTGAATTATGGGGTAATGGTTAAACAAAAAATCTCACGTGGACATTTAACAGTTCACTGACACAATGGATTTGCATTAACCTTGTTGTAGTAACTTGCTAATTCAGCTGAATGAACATGAATAGACTGATATCTGACGAAAATACATATTGCGATTGGGGCATTAATCTGGACACGCAGAAAAATGTAAATTGTGATGAAAATATAAAAATTTACCATCAATTATGCATCAGTATGTTATCAAAAGTTCCCTTACAGGATTATCTCCCTAACGCATTGAATATTTGAACACTGCACTGATAACTGATAAACCCACTAACAAATATATTTAAAAAGCTACATGGCTAAAATTAAAATATCTAGGTGCTTGATGCGGTATCAACAAGTAAAGGTAGAACAATAAATACAGCAAAGAATGCGTTTGGAGTTTTTGAAACCTAACTTAAAACCATTTCATAAGAGAACATTATCAGATGCAACTAGCAGACGACTCCTACAACAAAACAGTAATAGTGAGTTAAAACAAAATTTAAAGTGAGACCAAACATTCTTACGAACGAAGACTCCTTTAAAGATAATAGGCATTAAATCATATGATCTTTTCAAAGAAAGTAGTATTGTTTTTCAAAATTTAGAAATAATTACAGTTTGCTTCGATTTATGCAAGTTGTTCATATCTTAAAATGCTAAATTACGCTAGTGACAACTATTATTTTAAACTACTTTTGTTTTATGTTTCAATAATATATAATGATTAATAGTAAGGAAATTAATACCAGGCATAAATTGGGAGTTATTTATTCATTTTCACTTATGCGTATCTGCGTATCTTCCACACTGTCAGAGATTTCTTTTAGTTTAAGTATCTTTCGAATATTAAGTGAGGCAGAACTTTAAGAAAGGTTCAAAACGTAACAAGAACTGAACATACAAAAATTCAGCTTTTTGTTTTTCTTTTTTTCAGCAGCGATCGACTTCGGACGCATTATGTCTCCACATCTTGAACCCTGTCCGTAAAATTTACCATGTCATGGCACGCTCCTTCACTTGGCTCATTGCATGCAATGGGCGGAGGGGTTGAAAATTTAATGAAACGGTGAAGTTTTCCTTCTCTCTCATTTCAGTAAGTACTGTATCAATTCAGGGTTTCCATTCGACTGCAATAGTCAAAGTATGCAGAGGCACCTTAATACAAGTTTAAAAAATCTTCCACTAAGAACTTGTTTACTTTGTGCTTTGAGATCAAATGTGATGATACCAATCTTCTGATCCTCCAAAGAGTCAAGATAATTATATGTACTGAGCACGCATATTTGACAAGCGAAAAGCATTGATAGTTGCTAGTTATAAAAATAATTTCATTCAGGAAATTAAAATCAACATGCGTAGAAACTATATATACCCTACCAAAAGCACACATTTGTGTTATAGCTATATATTTTTGATTGGATACAAGGGATCACACATGCAATAGCATAAACTTTGACCCACGCCAACCTATTTGCATGCAGTTTTCATGACGCACCTGTGACCTTGGTGCAAACGTTTTCCATACTTACTTCGGATCTCAATGAAATTCCTTTATATGTAGAATATGTGAATTTCATACAACATAGCTCTTTTTAGCCAAACAATGTCGAAGGTAACAGTCTGTTTGTTTTGTTGTTTTTTTTATTTTTTTTTGGTTTTTTTACTTGGATATATTTGCTACGAGGGTATAACCCTTAGTCTATGCAGATGTCGGGGTTGACATACACGTCCTTATAGAGACAACCATTTAAAGAAAGAAGGCTTCGTCTTCGGATATGCAGTGGTTGCAACAGTTCTCCATATGAATGAGAGTGTTGCATTTTCTGTAATAGAATAACTGTAAGAGAAACAGATGCCCTTAACGTTGCATTTAATACGTTGTGTAAGAGTATAAAACAATGTGACCATTTCAGTCTAGATGGTCATTCAGACAGTAGTATCAAAACAAATGTCGTATGTAAATCATGCTTACCAGTTACATATTGAACAGGCTATTTTTTCACCTTCAGTATACTTCAATCTATGATTATAATTATAATTACCATACCAAATCGTCACCATTGACTGCAGTATACGGGTTATACAAAACCCACAGAGTTCGACGACTGCCTGTACAATGCCTGTGCCGTGTAATACATGCGATACGTTCAAATGCGAATGCAATGATATACATTACTGATGCATGCACATGAACTGACTTTGTTACGCATTAAATTCTTGTATAAGAACGCATGTGCGAGATTATTATTACAATAACCATGTTCGTACATGAATATGTCTCCGACGAGAATAATCGCACTGGATTATAAAACCTCGAACGGTCCTCATCATTTAATACATACAATATATAACTGAATTCAACTTGTCTCTACAGCTATAAGATGCCTTACTTGGAAACAGACTATATCCAATATGATAGCATGGCGTTGTTGTGACACTGGTCTGACTTTCTAGAAAATACGGAATAAATTCAGATACATTCAGTATAATAAATAATATAATCACATAGAACGGATAGCAAGAAAGAATACTTATATATATATATATATATATATATATATATATATATATATATATATATATAATACTTATATATATATATATATATATATATATATATATATTGACTCACCTCTGCAGCTGAATATGTCTTCCGTAAAGTGAACAGCTCCCTGACAAGACTCAGCTGAATTTGGGACGATAGAGAGATAATTGGACTATAAGTACTCTATTCGTGGTCACATCTGCGGCCAGATCACCCGATGTAGAACGGGTTCCACACTGTCGGCGCTTTGTGTGTGCTTTCGTAAATGAATATAGATCAGTGCTTCTAAATTGCCAAGGTTAAAAATAATACACCCCAGGTAACGCTGAACGCGGCAACAAAACCCATCTACATTTTTGTTTATATGTAATGCATACAAATCTTCGTACATGCAATTCCGTGACAATAGCTCCCACCTTAAAAAAGTGGAAACACTTTTAGAAAATCACGGAATGTGAGCAACAACAACAACAACAAAATCCAAACTGGAATTTACTATTTACATTATCAGGACACGATGATCACCAGAAAATCTGCAAATAACACCCTGCTCAAGTAATTGGCCTCTGCATTTTCAGAATATCTGATCACCTCGATCCGGAAATGATATGGCTGTAAAGTCAACGCCAATGCATCAATCTTGCGTTGGCGACTTTCGTTTTGTTTAAATATATTTGGGCTGGTGGTCCGTTTCAAGGAGAGATTCCCTCCCGAAAAGGTATGTGTGCAATTTTCGTATTCCCCACACTACTATCACACCCAGATCCAGCATTTTACTTACTTCCTCGTTGATTGTCAATTCCGTGACAGATATAAATAAATACAGATCTGAAGTTTATGATATTATACTTACTGGAGGTATAATTGCATAAGCTGCTTTAGAGTTTGCTTTTATTATAAATGACGATCCTTTTCCTATCAAAAACCATATTTGATTTTGATATTCATAATGATAATACGAGAGTTCTATGAACAACAGTACAAATGTATTTGGTAATTTTTGCTTGATTCGTGTAAATGAACTGGACTGATAATACGTAACGACAAGTGTTTTAGTGATCGTGAGATTAGTAAATTTGCCTACACAGGTCATCATGTACGTAGTGTTATAGACTATATTTTACTATATGATTGTACTGCTACAATACTTTCCGATTTATATGTCCACGATATTACAACTCATCCTGATCATTCACAATTAGAATGTTCCTTACCGCCTATAATTTTTAATGCGAGAATGCGGAAGATACTAAAATTAGGTACAAATGGGATCAGGAACATGCTGCTGCATTTCTTCACGATTCAGAGCTGTGAAAGAGTCTACATATATTTTCAATCTTTGAAGAACCAAATAAACAAATAACTGCATGAAATTACAAAAGCGATAAGAAATCTCAAATCTTTGAAGAAGCATGGCAATGATTATTTTTGGAATGAGTATTTCAGAAATGTAGTAGGGATACTTAGATCCTGTATATGTAAAATACTTAATGCAATATTTTATAGTGGTGATTTTCACACGCAATGTGGGGAGTGGGTAATTGTACCTATAAGTCTGGTGATGCTTGTAATACAGGAAATTATAGAGGTTATAGACCTGTTGCTCTACTAAATTGATTTCAAAATTATTTATCATTATTTTAAATAAAGAACTTTTTAATTGGGCGATGGGAAAGGACAAACTATCAGATGCAAAATTTAGTTTCAAGAAAGGAGTGGAAATTACTGACACTATTTTTGTTCTACACTGTTTGAAATATTAAATACTTAAGTTAAGTTAAAATGTCGCACGGAACTTTTGTTCATTTTAAAATGGAATTTAATAGTGTTTACAGAAATGTTTTGTGACTAAAGGTTTCTAGACAAGGTAGAAATAACAAAATGTTAAATGTTCTTCGTTCTATGTATCACGGAATTGTGTGTAGCAATATATTTTTGCATTATATATATGAACGAAAATGTATTCGGGTCTCGTTGCCGCTCACAGCGTTACTCGAAGGTGGTTTATTTTTCGGCTTTAGCTATTCAAAATACTGAGTTCGGTTCATCCTATGCTGCACGAGCAAAGTGACTGCAGCGAGAAACTGAAGTACCTCGAGTTCTCTGGCTGTGCATTTTCGCCACACCCAGGGTACTTATAGAGTGAATTCTTGATGTATAATCAAAATTTTTTGTCAGGAAGCTGTCCTCTTTACGGACGACTTCCTGATGAGAATTGTCTGGGGCTCTCTCAGAATTCATAATATCTGGATCCATCTCAGTAAGTAAGGTGGACTCGGGTGTTGGGAATTTTGGGACAATTAAAAACTTCAGAATTTATATCGGGTTCGGCCCAACCCAAACAAGGCGCTGATTGTGTATCTGAAAAGATGCACACCAATAACCACTTTACGGGAGCAATCTTCAGCTGTAGAGGTATGTGAAATATAAATTGTATTCTTTCTTGCTATCCGTTTTGTGTGATACAATTATTTTATATAATTGATGTTGCAGAATTTATTCTAAATTTTGCACAGAGTCAGATCTATGTCATATAGCGCCATGCTTTCAGATGGAATATAGTCTGTTTCAGGTTAGCCATTGTTATAACTGAACAGACAAATTGAATTCAATTATATATTGGATGCATTGAATGATGAGTAGTGTTGGAGCACTTCTGATCCAGTGAGATTATTCTTGTCGGACACAGATTCATGTACGAACGTAGTTATTATAGTAACAATCTCGTACAGTAGTTCTGATGAAATGATTTAATGTGCAGCGAAGCCAATTCAAGTGTGCATTTGCGTAATGTATATTATTGTATTCGTGCTTCACCGTGTCTGAAGTAATACAACGCTCAGTCATTATATTTTTAGCTGTATTTGGTGATTCGTCGAACTCTGTGGGGTTTCATGTAACCCGTATGCTGGGGTCGATGTTGACGTTGGCTCGGAGGACGGTAATGGTTTACTCTCAGTGAGGGACCAAAGTTTCGTTTGGAATAAAGAGGTTTTTAATGGATCCTTCGGCAGACTGGGATTTGCGGGCCATGCGTGGTGGCTCCTTGACCATTCGACGAGAGCTGTGGAACAGGAAATACATCCTGATTGTCAACGGCACGCCACGAGATACATATGTTCGATTTTTGAATCAATATTATTCAATATCACTATATGAGTGAAATCAATAATTCAATACCGCTATAGGATCGTAAATCAATCATTCAATATCGCTATATGAGCGAAAATCCATAATACATACATCCTACTTGGTGTTGAAACGTACATTGTTCATATTTGTGTGTAAATCCCATACTTAGATCACCCTTGGTGATAGAATCATAAATTTTTCATATTTATGTATAGATTATATACGTTGATCGTCCGTGGTGATAGATTCATATATCAATCATATTTGTTTATAAGTTCCATACATTGATTCTTGTCTGATTACTCGCTGAAGTTGCATGTTCTGATTAGTTCCTTTTAGGGATGATATAATTTCCTTATATCAGTTGTTGAACTAAGTGCGCATCATTCTGTTAAATTCATTGTTGGACTTTATGTGCACAAGTATGGTGTCATGTTTATTCATCGTTCAATTGTATTATAAATAAACATCTCATTCACGAAATTGCTTTCAGTGTCTTCGCTAAATCCAATCCCAACCCGGATTCATCCTGTTACACTTTGTAAATTGTAAGTAAATCATGTGTTTCACATAAGGAGAGTAGTGGTTCCTTTTCGAAAATGGAGTAGTTTGATACAAGAATATTTTTAAAATTTACTTTCCAAATTGCCATGCTGTTAAATCATCCTCTACAGTCCCACCTGGTTGGGTTTTGAGATTAAAATCAACTAAAGAAAAAAATTAAAAAATTAAAATATCCTACTCTCCTTATCAAAATCCACCTGAAAAAAGGTTACAAAAACGGAAATAGTTTAAAGGAAAGTATGAAAGGTATCCATTATTTAGAACAGTCTTCCTTATATATTTAGGGGGGAAAAATGCAAAGGTTCAATTTTAAAAAGACGGAAAGAAGAGGGGAGCAGTATCTTACATATGCATACATACATGCACGTAAACCATATGCAAACCTAAATATTGTTAAAAAAGGAAACTTTAAAGCAGAGAAATATCATAAACCCATCCCAACTGTTGTGTCTCTTGATAATATATGACTTGACAAATTAATATATTTAGAATTTATGATTTTTACAATACAATATGATATCAGGTATTTAAGTATGACAACATTGATACGGGGGAAATATTACTTGACAACCACTTAAGAGAGAGAGAGGGGGGAGTCCGACAGAGAGAAAGAGAGACAGACAGACAGGCAGACAGAGAAAAGAAGAAGCTCTTCTATAATAATTCTTAAAGAAAAGAAAATCCCGATTATTCGTTTACAAAGCGTTTATTTTCTTTACATATACCTGCATAAAAGACAATTTTCCAACATTTCCAATCTTGTAAAGTAAACACAAATATCGCCTTAAACGAGGAAAATCATGCACAGTTGCATTGATCCTACTCCTATAAATGAAATCAGCATATTAACTAACACCTCGTTTGAACAATTGTTATGTACTCCAAATATCATGTTGTATTTTTGTGACATAATAAAACCTCGTAGACCTGTTTCATCTATCCATAATCTACAATCTGGAATCAATGACCCAATGCATATACATTGAAAAAATACATGTGATATTGTTTCCTTGTGCATCTACAAAAAAGAAAACAACTATCATTCCTTAAATTCATTTTATACAACAAAGGATTTAATGCTAAATATGCATGCAGTATGTTATACTGAAAATTCTTTTAATTATTATCAACAGTAGATTCTATCTAAATAAGGTAAATATCTGGCCAATCCTTTGCTTGAATCCAATATTGTTCACTGTATCTACTTTGCATCTTGGAAGTCACTTGCAATTTATGTTCATTAAGAATATCATGCACAACATTTATGTTAGCTTCCAATACATTTAAATTTTTATTAGGTTTGCATAATGACAAAACTTAAATATTTTCCACGTATGGTGTATTCTCTACCACAATATCCATCTTGCTTTTAAATACATTGTGTGCTTGACACCCATGTTGTCAAAAAAAATTTTTGTTTTTGCTCTTCAGTAAAATGGTCCTGCAAATACCAAATACCAACATCCAAAAATCTTTACAAATAACGATTTTGCCATTTTCAAATTTCTTTCTTCTATTGTAACAAAATAAATTCACTTGTTCGATGTGCAATAATTTTAGACCGTAACTGCAGGAGTTCGAAATAAATACTTGGATTGTCGAAATCTAGCAGTGACGTCATTTCGTAATTACAAAACAACAAACAGAGCTAGACCACCATATATATATATATATATATGGAGTATGATACAACATAAGTATAAACATATAATGTGTGAACTGTGAAATACACCAGAATATGTTTATTAAATCAAACGCGCGTACTTAAATACAAACAGTTTCGAGGGAAGATCCAAAGAGTACTAAAAATGCTTCTCCTAATTGTATAGAAAGAACATTATACATAGCATATACTAGATATAAATGCATGTATTAAACAACAAAATGGACATAAGACAGGCCAGAAAATAAGCGCAAACGTTATAGAATAATAATAATAATAATAATAATAATAATAATAATAATAATATAATGATGATGATAATAATAATATGAAATAAATAAATTAATTAAACCATGCAATATTATGTAATTTTAAGTAGCATTCATCATATTATTGTGTATAATTAGTGCTCTATGGATATAATTTCCCAAATTTTTCGTCACAGCAAATTTCGTAGAATTTAGTAATTTAATAAATTTCATCATATTCGGACCTTTCCTTAAATAAAAGTTTATATATTGCTTTCCTACTTGCGAATTCTTTTGGCATTCTAATGCAAAGTGATATTCATCTTGCAGTACATTAAAAAAAATTACAGGTTCTTTGTTCCAGTGGGGTAGATTGTGGTCTTCCATCTTTCTTAATTAGTATGTAAAGTATGGGTAGATATCCTTAGTATTGAAAAAGACTTTATATATTTGGTCACTTTTCCAATATCCAAATTCTCCTTACATCCACAATTTGATGACTATTTTTTAAAATCTTGTTCTTGAAGATTCTCTGATTCTAGATTAAAAATTTTTGATAAATTGGTCAGATACACGTTGTTAACCAAAGATAAGAAAACATTTATGTTCTAACAGCTTGATTTATCCACACTTGCACCAGACCAGGACAATTTAATAAATCCCTAATCAACGATGCCTAATTGTTTATTCCAGTATGCTCTTTTCAATTCTCTTTTCGAAATAGCAATATTCAATTTATCAAACAAAATTTGCAAGTCACCTTGTACACAATCATTATAGAAATCTATTTATTCGTCATCTGTATATCATCAGGCATACTGACACACTTAATAAACGCTTCAAATTCATTTATTTGTTGCAGCAGGTATTTTTTTTAGTAACACATCATCTCAAAAGCTGCAGATAATCTCGAATATTAAGCTTTCGAGGTTCTAGTAGTTTACTCGTTCGGCAAGCAAAACCTTTTCTTCTTTTAATAGGCTGAGACTAAACGTTTATTCAGAAAATCCCAGTGATCAGCATGCCAGTTTAGTATAGTGTCAAGATAGATTAAACCCAAAGATTACACTGAAATAAAAGGAAAACGACCTCTTAATTTCATATGTACCTAGAATAACATACTACGTCAATGGAAAGGTACACAATAATGTTATTCACATATACTTGCCGGTTTTACAGACACTACTGATTAATTTAAAACATTCATAGTCTAGACTTCGAAAGTCGCTATTATACAGTTGTGACGTCACTAACTCGCATCAGATCTATTGCCCATACATTGGTTTACCTATTCAATGATGCCATAAAATTTATTTTGGAGCTGTGGAAAATAATCAACAAGAACAACGAAGATAACCATATAGTAAATACTGAAATGTATTCAGATGATGGAGATATACGAGGAACAAGATTATGAGACTGTCAGATTAGATCAACCCACACTGAGGAACCTACCGCTGTCAATACGTCAACATCATAATCAATGATGCGCTACCGAAACCAAACATGTGATCAACACTCTGAGATAACCGAAGACATGTACTTTATCCACATGATACCCAATACTAAATCGAAACCTTCTAACAAACTACACACAACTTTGGGTTACTTCAACCGACAATTACTGCTTTCACGGGTATTTGAAAATCTCCTTAAGGACGAAAACATCAAGAATGAACTATAAGTGTGGTGGACTACAGTTTAATTATGTATAGTGAGCTCACAATGTTTGACAGCTTGACAGTTTAAAGATATAGGGATTCGATACCCAGTTATACCTTTATGGATTTTATAACATGTGAGATTGGTGACTTTCACAAAATATATTGGTTGATGAAAAGTTTGTTACAATCCTGCAAGAACAATGTTGTATTGGATTCGACGTATAGAAGGAAAGTTGGTTTGGTTTCGACGCTAGACACATACATACATACATACCAAATAGTCAATTTGAAATATACAAATTCGAAATTGCCATTGCCAGGAATGTAATTTTGACACATCCAAACAAATATTAAGATACAAATAAGCCACTCAAAAATAATGAATGTAATATTACCTGCCACACTCTTGAACATGAGAAATAAACATACAAACACGCCAGTAAAAGTATGCTATTCACATGGCCGTGGGCCAGTAAATTGAAATTATTATTATTATTATCTTTGTGTTTACATGGAAGGCCTGATTAAACAATATCTGTCCCATTCTTCATCCTTCTGCGAAACATCATGTCATACAGACTACTCTAACTCAGCCTAGTGTTGCTTATTCATTCACGAATTTACAGTGAAAACAAGAAGAATGGTGGGGAGGAGGATTTCTCTTTCATGTTCTCTGACAATATTTGGCCTTTACTTTAAAACATCTTTCTTTTGCTTTGTTTTGTTATGTTTTGTTTTGTTTTGTCTTTGTGTGTGTGTTTGTTTTGTTTTGTTTTTTTGTTTTTTTTGTTGTTGTTTTTTATTATGTGGAAAAATATAGTGTTTAGAGAAACTGTAAATGGGAAACGTTTGACAATAGATGGTTATTGTACAAACTGATTTTAAAGTCACAGAGTAATTGTTTGTACTCTCTATTCAGACATGTGAATTTAATAATGTATGTTGCTTACATTTTCACATTGGGAAGTAAACATATGTTCTCTAATGTAACCTACCTTTCAGAAAAGATATAATCTTTTTCACATTAATACGGATACTTTGGTGGTGATATTTGTAAATTAGTATCTTAGGATATATATGTATAGTATGATTTCGTTATAATAGATGCACATAAGCATTATTTTCATTTGTCATATTCTCTCTCTTTCTCAAGTTAGCTTTCATTTCATATTATAGTGACATAAAAGAACTGTATAACTGCCTACATGTTTTGTCTTCTTCAAATGCGATTTAAATACTATTCCAACATATGTTGTATTACATTTATGTGTCATTTATCTTTATCTCAAGACATCTAATAAAAATGTACTCTTTTTATCTCTGCGTCTGTATATATCTTCTTTATATTCACTTCATCGTTCTGTAACTTTCCATTTGATGAGATTCTTTATTTCTCTTATAATGTGTTTTACTGTATATTCCTTCAAATTAATCTGAATCATCTTTGTGTATTATTCACGTTTGAGTTGTCTTTACTTTACTCTTGTTTGTCATGTATTTGAAAATCTCCATATGGAGGAGAAAATCAAGAATGAACAATAAGTGTAGTGAGCTATTGTTTGATTATGTATTACACAGAAAGTGAGCTCACAAAGTTTGACAGCTTGACAGTTTAAAGATATGGAGATTTGACATCCAGTTATACCTTTACGGATTTTATTACATGTGAGATTGGTAACTTTCGCAAAATATATTGGTTGATGAAAAGTCTGCAGCAAAAGTTCAAACTAAGTTAATGATAACATTTAAAGATTGATGTCAAAATAAGAATTTGACATAAACAAGGGGAAAATTGTCTCCCATTCACAAATAGTCTCATTAATGTCAAGCAACAAAGTAAATTACTAACCTTTATATAATTCTTACAATCCCGGAAGGACAATGTTGATGGATTCGATGTATAGACGGAAAGTTGGTTTGTTTTGGACGCTAGACACATACATACACACATGCAAAATAGTCTATTTAAAATATATAAATTCGAAATTGCTGTTACCCAGGGAAGGTAATTTTTCACACGTCCAAGCAAATATTCAGGTGCAAATGAAGCACTGGCAAAAAACAAATGTGATATTACCTGCCACATTCTTGAACATGGGAAATGAACATTCAAACACGCAAGTAAAAGTATGAAATTAACATGGCCGAGGGCCAGTAAATTTCAATTATTCTTATTATCTTTTTGGTAACATCGAAAGCCTGATTAAACAATATATGTTATATTCTTCGTCTTACTCCGAAACATCATGACCTACTGATTACTCCTACTCAGCCTTGTTTTGTTTATTCAGTCACAAATTTACAGTGCCAACAAGAATAATTGTGGGGAGAATGACTTCTCTTTTTATCAAGTTAGCTTTCATTTCATATTATAGTGACATAAAAAAACTGAATAACTGCCTACATATTTTGTCTTTTTCAAATGTGATTTTCAACATATGTTGCATTACGTTTATGTGTCATCTCTCTTCGTCTCAATCAAGCTATAACAAAAATGTACTCTGTTCATTTCTGCGTCTGCAAATATCTTCTTCATATTTACTGCATCGTTCTGTAACTTTTGATTTGATGAGATTCTGTATTTCAGTTAGATTGTGTTTGACTGTTGTTACGGAATTATGAATCATTTTGTTTTTAAATAAAGGTATAGTTTTATGATCTCTGCATAATAGTCTAACAGCTGTCGTCTTGCAGAAAGTACATATACGGTATTTCAATGTGACTCAGTACATTGGTCTTGGGAAATATTGTCGGTTGTAGCATTAGTCATATCGTGATTTAGCGCGTGAGAGTTGAACTTCTGACCTAGATTATATGTCCAATTAAGAAATCAATACCTTGTTCATTTGGGTATAACGTCAGTGCACAAGTTCTTTAGCGGTGTCACGCATAACCTAGTTTTTGATTGGTTCGGAGAAGGTTGTTTTCTAGAAGGATTAAATGATTTTTAAGTCGCAATACAGTTTTAATTGATTTTCCTTATTCTGTTTTGCGTAGTCAGAAGCTATGTAATAAGATGTATTGCTGTGTTTGGAATTCTTTCATAGTTCGTTCAGCCTGAGAGGTCATAAACAAGATTGGTTCATTTTGTGTGTGGATATTCTGCTTCAGTGATATTATTATTATTATTATTATTATTATTATTATACAGTACATTCTGGATTAAGTGCTTCTTAAACTTTAAGAATTATACAACTCCGTGGAATTATCGGAAACATTTCTAGTACTTGTGTGATATTCCATATTCACAAGGAATATTTGGAATTAATAACATTTGGATATAACTGATTCTTGTTAGTACATCAGTACAGTGAAGGTTTCATTCGGAACCTACTTCATTCGGAACATTTGGATTAACTTCCGGATCAGCGAACTGTAGAACAATTTAGGACTTTTAAGGATATTCTACACTGTAAGTTATTTTTAATTCTTTCACTTTGATTATTTGTTGAAATATTTTTAATATTTTAGGAAATTAAATATTTGTATTTTAAATCTTGAAAGCTTGTTTGAGTCTTTTCTTTTGTTACATTACCCCTAGTCGTAACACTGTATATTCCTTTAAGTTAATCTGAATCATCTTTGCGTATTATTCACGTGTGAGTTGTCTTTTCTTTAATGTTGTTTGTCATGTATTTGAAAATCTCCATAGGGAGGAGAAAATAAGGAATGAACTATAAATTTGGTGGGCTACTGTTTGATTATGTATTACACAGAAAGTGAGCTCACAAGGTTTGACAGATCGATGGTTTAAATATATGGAGATTCGATACGCAGTTATACTAATACGGATTGTATAACATATGATATATAATATACAAACATACATTAATACAAAATAGTCAATTTGAAATATATATATTCGAAATTGGCGTTGCCCAGGGTAGGTAATTTTGATGCATCCAAGCAAATATTCAGATGCAAATAAGCCACTCGGAATTAATAAATGTAATATTACCTGCCACATTCTTGAACATGGGAAATAAACATTCAAACACGCCAGTAAAAGTATGCTATTCATATGGCCGTGGGCCAGTAAATTTCAATGATTTTTATTATTATCTTTTTTGTTTACATGGAAGGCCTGATTAAACAATATCTGTCCCATTCTTCATAGTACTCCAAAAGATCATGACCTACAGACTACTCTTACTCAGCCTAATGTTGTATATTCAGTCACGAATTTACAGTGAAAACAAGAAGAATGGTGGGGAGGAGGATTTCTCTTTCATGTTCTGTGACAATATTTGACCGTTACATTATTGTTGTTTTTTTTTTTGTTGTTGTTTTTTTATGTTTTGTTTTGTTTTGTTTTGTTTGTGTGGGGGGTGGGGGTTCTAATGTAGAAATATATTGTGCTTATAGAAACTGTAAATGGGAAAAGTTTGACAATAGATGGTTATTGTACAAACTGATAATAAAGTCATAGAGTAATTGTTTATACTCTCTATTCAGGTATGTGAATTAAATAATGTATGCTGCTTACATTTTTATATTGGGAAGCAAACCTATGTTCTCTAATGTAGACTACCTTTAATAAAAGATATAATCTTATTCACATTAAAACAGATATTTTGGTGGTGATATTTGTGAATTAGTATCCAAAGATATATATATATATATATATATATATATATATATATATATATATATATATATATATATATGTTTTCGTTATAATACATGCACATAATAATTATTTTAGTTTATGTCATATTCTCTCTCTTTCTGAAGTTAGCTTTCATTTCATATTAAAGTGACACAAAAGAACTGAATAACTACCTACATTTTTGTCTTCTTCAAATGTGATTTAAATACTATTCCAATATATGTTGTAGTACGCTTATGTGTCATCTATCTTCATGTCAATAAAACTATAAACAAATGTACTCTGTTCATCTCTGCGTCTGCATATATCTTCTTTATTCACCTTATTGTTCTGTAACTTCGATTTGATGAGATTCTTTATTTCTCTTAGATTGTGTTTTACTGTATATTCCTTCAAGTTTATCTGAGTCATTACGTGTGATTTTTCTTTTCTTTCCTATTGTTTGTCACGTATTTGAAATCTGCTTAGGGAGGAGGAAAAAAATGAACAAAATGTGATGTGGGCTACAGTTTCACAGTTTAAAGATACGGAGTTTCGACACCCAGTGACATCTTACGGATGTATAATATGTGAGATTGTCGACTTTCACAAAATATATTGATTGATGAAAGCCTGCATCAAAAGTTTAAATTGGGTTGATGATGACATTTGAATTCTGATGTCAAAGTACGAGTTTGACATAAACAATCGAAACGTTTACTCCCATTCACAGTCACATAAATGTCACTCCACAAAGATCAAAAACCAGATTTTATATAAAAGCATAGAACAACATCAATGCTCACATCCTTTGCCTTGGAATATGAGAAATTAATAAGGCAAGTACAAATATGGAATTCGCAGGCTCTTGGGTACGTAAACTTTTAAATACACTATTTTGTTTCAAAAGAATCGAAGGCCCGACTAATTGACCTCAATTCAATTGTGAGTCTTAATTAAGAGGCATGATGAGTTCCATATTCGTCCTACTTGGCCTAGTGCTACGTCTTCACTTACAATGTATTCAAACACGAGATGAGATTGCCAACAAGAAGAATCAGCTATCAAAATTTCGACTTACTTCAACCGAATGTTGTCTTGCCATGTAACTGGAATTTACTAGAGCAATTCAAGGATACAGCTAATAACTGCTTTTACAGGTGAAGAGCTTACAAACTGTGGATCGTGTGCATCAGGAAAGTTGTCGATTGCGGAAAAGAAATCGAGAAAGTTTCTTCACATTTTACAGTAAAAAAAAATTGGTTTTTCATACGCATACATATGCAATTTGTTTTGGTATAAGGTCTATGTAACAATTTAGATAGACCAATTGGCATATAACCGTTTCTTTATGAATATGGATGTTAGTGGAAAAACGTACTCTTAGGCTGTTGCAAGATCAAGATACTTGTACATGCACTAAACCACGCTCAAAACTTTCTGGGTAAAGCTCTTTTATCAAGACACTGTTAGCAACAAATATGCATTTTTGGCCTTAAAATGACTAAATGGGTCGTGCAGACTTTGATTTCTTGCTTTTTTAACATGAACACATGCAATAATGTATTGTGCCTAGGTAACTGGAATGAAATGCATTGCCCCAAGACACACTACGTCTGCCCACCCAGCTTGCTCTAGGCTTGATTCATACCTACAAACTCCTGGGGCGATTTCGGTACGTAAACCACTAAACCAGCATGGTTTATAAAATGTCACTCCACAAAAGTAAAAACTAAACTTTACATAACAGAACAAAACAACATTAATAGTCACATGCTTTCACTTGTAAAGTGAACAATTAATCAGGCAAGTACAAATATGCAATTCACATGCCGGTAGATAAGAAAATGTTTAAATAAAACATTTTTAAAAAAATCGAAGGCCTGCCCAATTGATTTCAGTTGCATTCTAAATCCTATTCCGATGTATCATGAGATACATATTCCTCCTACTTAGCCTTGTGCTTCTTGTTCAGTCACATTGTAGTCAAATACAAGATAATAGCACACTCAAATGTTCTATAATGATGGGATCAGTACCATGTTTTATAGCAAAATGCAAAGTGTTATAATGTAATTAAATGTAAAAGGTGACCCTGAAATTGGCAAATACATCTCCTGGGAGGATCTACCTTACTGAACAGTGGTGCTGATCTCCTCATGAAGATCTAAGCCATGTCTTTGAGGAACTAAATGCCAGTATGGTAGCATGAACTAATCCTGGTAGCTATTGCTGGGTACATTGGTCATATCCTAAGGAGGCCTTGGTATCACCACCTGACTGCTGGAGAGCATACAAGCTAATCCAAATATCCGCCTTGTTATAAAGACCAGGCTGGACCTGAAAAGAGAAAACATATGTTTTCCTAATCTCATAGATCAGTAAGATGTCAGTCAATGAAGTGAAAAGGTGTCAGATATGCAGACGTGAAAATGATAGTATGCGTGCAATCACAGGAAAAACCATTAAACTTGACATAGTGACAATCAGAAATTGTGAAGAAATGGACATGTACTAAAAAAGTGACTATTCGTCCCCAAATTATAATATTTTCTGATGTATGTTTATCAGAGTATGTTCAGACAATAACAGGCTAAATAAATAATAAGGTACACTCTCTACCATACTGTTCAAGGCAGTGTGGTGGCGGTGAGGTTTGATCATTTGCGCAACCATTGGTACATAAAAGTATACAAGAATGCCTAAATCTAAGCCAAGAAGCTCCACCAAAAGAGGAGAGTACAAATACTAGGACTACATAAGGAATCAGGTCAGAACTATTACTTCTGGGTCATTACAACGAATATTGTCCCAATCTATTTTTAGAGTAATTGTTCCTTTCTTGTTTTAGTGGTGATTCTCTGCTTAGATTTCGCAGATTGGTTAATTGGTATATTGAAGACAAGAGATGTGAGGGTAACACTTAATTAATAACATACGTAAAGTCCGGTATATATTGTAAATATATTGGCTTCCGGCTTCTACTAACTTATTTTGTTTCGGAAATACCTTTCGCGTCCTCTGTTTGAAAACTACGTGCATGTTTTACAAATGATCCATTTGAAAAATAAAATATTGGAGAAGACTGGTGATTCTCGAGCTGTAATTAATAGTGTAACAACTGGACATATAAGTATTTAACATTCAGAGACGCAGCAAACTCATCTGCACGTGATGATTGTTATTGACACAAGATTTGGACTAGGATTTATTGTGTGATGTTTGATTACTAAAACTTTTGCCCGTCGAGGATTACTAGAAACCTTTAGGTAGAAACTAGAAACATATTTCCTTGTAAAACTGATGGAAGAAATTATTCTTGCAAAAACATGTTATTACTTTGGTACTAATAAACATACTGGTCTTGGTTCAAGCTTGTAAGTGTGGACAGGCCGAGATAAATTACGAATGTGTTACCTTTTTACGTTCTTTCAGCCAGCATGTAGCACATTTGTGCTGTGCCCACCGAAGATCTTTTAATTCTGCCTTTCTGTTGTCTATATACCCTCTTGATTTTTCTTTCTCTTTTTCTATCATAGGTCCTCCACCATTTTCAGCTCCTCCTTTAATGCCCTCAAGTCATCATCCTCGTCTTCTCCCCTTTATTTCTCAGAAAGAAGTACATTCTGGTGTATCTTGCATACCTTTAATTTAACTCGACCTAACATCAAAGACTAGCTTATATCGGTCTTGGACTAGTTTGGAAGTACAAATATTTCTTTTCTCTACCATATATTGTGCATGGTATGATTTTGGTGTATATTGGATTATCACAATGCCACCTACGGCTTCGTCTTCCAAAATATCAGACAAATCATTGAGATCAGTCCCGTCAAGCAGTGACTGATAATTGTTCGAAGTCCCTGATCGACGAGTAATGTTCTGCATTTGCCATTCGAATAATTATGAAATAATGTGTTGAAACATGTCCAAAATGTCTGAATCACATGGAAATCAAAATGAAACTATATTGAAAACTTCAAACAATTACCACGAAGAAGAATGAAAACAACGACACACGCCTCATGAGCGAAACTGATGTGACATTTCACTCTGATCTATATATAAATATGTGTGTGCTTGAGGGTCAAATGATCACTGACAGTCTTTTCATAAGTAAATGAGGGTGCCGACAGGGTGAGTGTCCATTTATGCTTGAGCGGTGGCTAACGAGTCAGGGATATAAACAACTATGTACGGTAGTAAACAGCAATGTTTGAAATACCTTGATCTTGATTACTATCAATACTCGCTAAGATCTTTAATTGTTCTGATTTATGCATATCTTCGTTATTCATTCATCGAGTTTGATTTGGTTTTCATTTAAGAGACTTTCAGCAAACTGCTCCATTCTCAAATTGTGTCAGTCATTTTGAGACATTTTCGAACGATAAGAAAAGGTTTCTTCTATGCTTGATTGCTAATGAGATATCTGAGGTAGATGTGTGGAACACAGTCGTACTGTATCTTCAAAAACCTTTATCAACTGGCTTTACTTTATTGCGGAAATATCATCACGAATTTGTGACTTGTAAAACCTCATTACTGTCAAAATTGTCGGTGTAAAAACAACCGGTTAAAGTATCATCACATGCTTACTAACGTACACACAATTACTGGTTGCTGACATTTTGATCCGTTTGCTACCGCGGAAGTGTAAACGTACACTCACCATGTCGACACCCTCATTTGCATATTAAAAGGTTGCCATTAGACCGTACAGAGCCAGTGGGGTGTCGCGAATCTCTTTGTTAAATATGTCTCCGATTTTCGGCTTTGAATTTCAGATTTCTCATGATTTACAGTGCTAAGTACCCAAACAGGATTTTAGCAGTGAGCGCAAAAGTATGTATGTATGTATGTATGTATGTATGTATGTATGTATGTATGTATGTATGTATGTATGTATGTATGTATGTATGTATGTATGTATGTATGGGGTTTAACGGCACATCAGCAGAATGCTGGCTATATAGTGTCGTTTAAGTTTACGTATCTGAAAAGCGAAGCGCAATCAATACATAACCGGTGAAGCCAAACAACACTAAAATACCTAAAATACAAAGTCAAATTAAAAAGTCCAAAATTTTCTCAGCTGAAACGTCATCTCGGAACGTATCTCAAGGCGAAAAGGCTGCCTCCATTAGTTGCCTCTTACGACATAGAAGTGTGTACATCGAGCTTATTCTCCATACCAGAGCATGCATAGTGGATGTTAGAATAATAATAATATAATAAAACAGAGAAGTCGAATTTTTCCTAACGCACTTTGAATATGTTTTATTCGTACTCGTGTTTAGAATCTGAATTTCTGCTGAACAATAAACACTAAGTATTTCAGCCTCATAGACTAAGTTTGCTTATTTACTATCCGAATTCATTTAGCATTGAATAAACAAAGCAAATCTATTCAGTCTATTTAGTTTGCATTTCAACATTTCTTTAACGTATTCTAGTCATATATTGGCATATACCTCTTCTTACGAAATGTAAATGTTTCCATTTCATTATTTGTACATTTCTGTAAAACAGTTGTACAGGTTAACTAAGCTGAAGCTAACCACAACCGTTTAGGTAGAATCTACTTTGATATCGTCAATCTCTCTACCTTACGGTTAGTGTATTCAACAGGATATATACATTAAGCTATACAAAAAGGGTATGTGTTTAATATATAAATGGGTGTGTCACTTCCTTATACGAATTTCTTTTCTCTTTCTCTAAGCATGCATCCACTTAGATTATTTATTCTTTCTTTGTCCTGTGTTGCTTGCGTTTTCCCCCTTGCACATCTCTTTATGTTATTACCTGGCTTACACTTTCTCATCGCTCGATTGTACGAGTATTGCCCACCAGTATTTGGCTGTTTTCCCTGCACTATATTTCCCACAATCAGATTTGCAGGTATGAATGCACGTGCACATTTGTGTTAGCAATAATGACCTTGTCATCACATTCTGCTAAGTTTATGAGGACGTTTTGTTAATTTATCCGGCTTAGGTTGGATAGTTTGTACAGTGTGGTCGTGTGGCTACCATCTCCTAACCTTATGTGAAGATTATTTTACAATTTTCCTGTTCCTTGGACTTCCGTTTTGCCGTTGAACGTGCAACTGTGCGCCATTTTGACAGGTGGAAACATCTCCCAACCATTGCCTTTATAGAAAAAGGTAATGAAAATTTGTATGCTTGACATTAGTGTTGTAGACTGAAACACTGTAGACTGTAAAATTAGGCAGTTTACTTGTAAACTTACATCCGCAACAATTGCGAATACAGTGAAGACATTTATATAAAAACTGATACATCCAGATCAAACAGGTTTCATTTCTGGTTAATACATACGTGAAAATATAAGTATCAATTATGATATAATGCAATATGCAGAAGAGAAAGATATCCCTGACCTTCTCCTTGTCGACTTTGAAAAAGCTTTTAATTAGGTTTTATGAAAATTTATATATGAAGATATATAATGTAATTTTTTAAAACAAAATTAGAATACGCAGATAGCTAAACGTTTAACATATAGAGATATATAAAAGCTGACACATGCAAATACATAAAAAGCAGAACATTACAATATGTGTACAATTGCTAATTGCTAGACACAGGCATACCTGTACGTCCATGTGGGTAAAGTACTATACACAAATATTTTGTGAGGTATGAAGTACCTTAATGAAATCGAAGCTTTTGATTTTTTTTTATTTTTTTATTTGTTTTTGGTAATCTACTATACAAGTAAGAGAATGTACAATACTTGAAACTACGTATCAAAATATGCATACATGTCTGATCATTTGTACAAAAATTTGTTACTGGACTGTTTTAACTTTTAAATATTTCTTTAAGCTTTTAAATATATACTTACACTCTGAATTAATACTTTCGAAATTTAAATGTGATTTAGAAAATTGTGATCTATTGATAAAATGGTTTGTTATAACAGTAAGGTCGTAACCTGCGTTTGGAATATCAGTCACAAATAGTTTTGTCAAATTTCGTATGAATATTTAATTGTTATAGCGGCATCCATAGATGATTTACTTTTCTAAATTTAAATAATAAATGTCCAACTGACTCCTTTTGCCAATTCACAAAAGATCCATTTATCATTATATATTATTCTAGCTTTATGTACAAATGAATTTGTACACGAAATTGTATGCACTATTTTAAACTGCATATCCCCCAAATTCATATCATCAAGGTGAGCAAGTAGATAAACATAATCAATTTTTTCTATCTGAATGTGTGATATCAAGCTCTCTGTTCCATTTCTCTTGTAGACACAAGTGGGTTTTTTTCTTTATTTTCTTTTCTCTTTTATCTTCAGTAATGGCATTATCAAAGGTTCTACATCCTTACTTATTCATCTGAATATGTGATAATTAGACACATTATCTTATTACCAATTGTTTCTTATATTCTTGAATTGTAACTTTTTTTTACTTCCAATTAATTATTTTCAGTGTTCCGGAATTCACCTTATCACTGACATATAATTTTGAAATTTTTGTTTTCAATCCATACATAATTTTAATTCTTCATAAGAGCAGAAAGAACCATCACGTGTTATGACTTTAATGGTGTTATCTCTTTTAATATATTTGTGACATCAATCTTTTTATATTAACGAATGCAAGGAAGTGTGTGTGTGTGTGTGCGAATGCATATGTGTATATATGTATGCATTCTCATGTTGAACTTTTATGCAATGCAATATACAGCAAATACCCCACCACCAGCACCATAACCACCTCAATTAGTGTTCGTTTTACCTTTTGCCATATCGTTGTGTTTTGTGTACATTCGTTTTCCACTCTTGGAACTGGTGTTTGCACACTTATATCATTTGCGGTTATATCTATCACTTACATAGTTTTCAGTGGATTCACAATACTGGCATTTGCAAAATGACCAAGGAAACATTGATATCATTCTGATTTTAATTTACATGTGAATATCTTCGTGACCGCAGCGAGTCTTCGTGCTTTTCTCGAATCAGCATCCATCCAAGTCAAACACGAGTCTACTATTGTAACCTAATCCATGAACATTGTACTGGAGCGGTACAGAGTTCTAGTTAGGCATTACCCTGCAAGGCAACCAGACGTACAAGCCAAAGGATGATTGGATACGATCAATTTTTTTTATTTTGTTTATTTCAATGGCATATAGCTTTTATCAAAAATGATTTCTACTATTCCTATATAATGCCACGTATAACAAGGGCTTCTTCTCGCAGCTCTCACCATCAATACAACACGAATGTAAACGTGTAAAAACAAGAGAATTACTGGGATTGTCACCTTTTGTCCCTCTTGTAGTACTTACTTGCTAATGGCATTGTAACTAATCCAGGTCTCCGAATAGGCCCTAATTTCCTGAGACCTTTCAATGTGTCATTTTAACAGTCGACGTATTTAGTACAAGGTTGCCATATAAGCATAGAGCTGAAAACATTCTACATTATTAACTTCCTTGAGACGTAATTAGAAGGATCAAAACCTACAGATGCTATCTTGCTGCAGAATATTCAATCACAATCCACCTCAGTATGACGTAGCTATGTTTTTTCTAAACTGGAATTCCGAATTTAAAATTGCTTAACTATATGATCCTTTGGGCTCAAATAGTTCTTAACAGAAGGAGATTTGTAATCTGAATTTTGTATGTACACCCAAGATTCGGTGACTGAACTTTCAACGAACTCTCAATTAAACAATCAAAACAGTATTGTCAAAATATAATAATCTTAGTTGATTTCAACGAAGATCTCATGGTATCCAGTAAATGTAGATATAATTACGAATATCATGAATATCCCTAATTGACTTCAATTAATCGATCAACGCACAATACTTACTAATCACAGCTCCACGTTGATCTATTTATTTACTTATGAGCGAAATGCTAAATTGTTATGAAAAAGGGATCTTAGATCATATTTTGCAGTGACTATAACCATGTTTATTGTTCCACAAAGTTTGTGAATTCTCGGCAACATAGCTTTAAGTGAAAGTATGGGACTATAAATCATCTAATTACATAGATTTGCTTTATGGAGCCAATTGGGATTTATCTAATCTTTCGATAGAAGAATAAGTTGTAAGACTTCTGGCAATATTGTATTGACAACACATTCCGCTGTTCCCAACAATATTATAGCAATCTGTTTGGGAGATCCTCCTTGGATAAACCGTGATATTAGAAGACTAATCCGACAATCGAAAAGAATCCACCTCTTGGCTGAAATAACCAATATTCCTTTTCACCGAAGCAAATTCAGCATTATTAGCAAGGGAAGTTGCAGTGCCATAAGAAGAGCTGAACGTGAGTATCTTAACGAATTAATGAGAAACTTTGAAACGCCAATATTGATCCCAATGGTTGGTGAAATCCATCCAACACATTTCTGAAGCAAAACAGAAAAGCAGAGCATCCACCCTGACACACTATAACAAATATGTTTGCTCTAGTCTTGATAAAGCAATTTATTTTAAAGAAATATTTTTCCACAGCAGACTTTGCAGATGATACTTCCGCTAATGTGCCCTCTATGTCTCTACCTGTCATTGCTCTTAATAGTACCCACATTAACAATAACGATGTATAAGATGTACTTCACATTTCGACCTTAGCAAGGCAGGGATATCTGATGAAATCCACCCTAGACTACATAAAGGAGGCACTCACATAATATCGCGATATTTATCAGAAATTTTCAACAACTTCTTCCAATCTTCATATTTGCTAATAGCGTGCAAAGAGGCCATGTCACTCCTAGTCATAAAAAGCGGACAGAAATATTGTTTCAAATTACATACATATTTCTGTACTGAGCTGTAATGAGTCTTCAAACTTTTGTATAACTATCTTACAGCCAACAGCCTATTACTTAGTAATCTCCAATCATATTACACCCACAAATGATTCAGCTATGTTATAGCAGTGTGATATGTATAATAATTATTGCAAGGCAGTGGGCGAAGGTAAAGAAATTAGGGTGATATTGTGTAATATTAGTATGGCATTTGACAACGTCTCACATAAATGCTTAATTTATAAACTAAGAAATATTGGAATTGGTGATGTACTAATGGAATGGTTTAAAATTACCTCTCAAATAGGACGCAAAAGGTTAATATAGACGATTGCACTTGAGACCAAAAGCATGTAAGGATTCCTTATGGTGTTCTGCACGAAGACCTACTTAAAATAAATTTGTGGGCAGAAAAATGTTCAGTTGATTTTCATTCAAACGAAATGAATAAATGACCATGTGCAGAAAATTCTCAAGAAATATCACCAATACCTTATAATGAATGACACGGTTTTTGAGAAAGTTACTTTTCCTAAACACTTGGGCTTACCACGAAACCAGATCCGGGAATACACACATACACAATAAATAACTCACAATCATGGAAAAGCTAGCTATTCTACGAAGTTTGAAATGTAAACTTGATGAAAATCAGTAGAGCTTCTTCGTTTCACCATTGCAAGACCTCATTTTGGAATCAGGAGATAATATGTGGGATAACTGCAGCCAGTATGAGAAGGATGAAATAGAAAATATACAAGCTGTAAAAGGTAGAAACGTTTGTGGGCAACCTAATCTCTATCATTTGCTAGCAATTTGGAGGAGATAAAATAGGAAGAACTTTCGAAAAGATGCTCAAAACATAGAATAGTAGCATTTGAAAATAAAATTTAAAAAACAACGAATCATGGATATTAGCGGGCTTTGGATTCGCAAAGTGTCCAGAGGGTAAGTAATAGACAACTGAGTGATATAAATAATTTGTATGAGCTTATCGCCATGACAAATTTATCCCAAAGTTCATATTTACCAAACTTTGTTGCGGAATGGAATCTTCTACCTTTGGAAATCCATAACAAACCTTCCTTATACTCTTTTAAATCACACCGAAATAGAGATCTATACAACGGCTCCATTCTATTACCATCAAGATAAGAGGTTAGCACAAAATATGCACGCCTGACTTCGACTAGGTTGTAGCTTATTAAACGACGATCTTTTCAAAGACCACTTGTCAGCTAGCAATAGGTATTTATGGGAGGAACGATATCATAGCCGGTACCGAATATTCTTTCAGAAACCGAAGAGGGAGATTGTCCCATAATATATAAATTCGTTATTAATGAGTAATCCCTTGCAATCGCCTGAAGTCAATGAGGAAATATTTTAAAGCGGTCCAAAAGTACATAACAGCAACTAAGAGATTAATATAATCACTATTTATATATTCAGACAGACGTGATATATACCACTGGTACAGTTTTAATTGCTACGTATATACCACCTGAGTTAAAGTTAATAGTTATTTGCCTAGGTCCCTCCATCAACACCAACATTGTATTACTTTGTTTTTCAATATGCGTTTGTTATATATTTGTATCAAATACTTTTTGATATTATTTCAATACTGTATGTACAATTTTTTTAAAAATATCTCATTAACTTTTTCAATGTTTTCAATCCTCTGTTTCCATTACTCACGTCAACGACATTATCAAACTAAATATAATTGCTAACGAGGGGAGAGCTCCATATAAGGTTAAACTTGTTATACATCTTGTTCGATTTGTATCTATTTTCCGTGATGGCTACTGCAAATAAATACTGTTTAAAGCAAATACAAATTTAAAATATATTTTAGATGTTCATCGAAGAAATTATTTTTCCACACCATGCAAAAATACCCTAGGCAAATAACCGGCTAATGTCCTTATGCAAAATAATTTCGTGACCTAATGCGAAATTGACGTTGTTTCGCCAATTGTTTTGAAAATGTATGGGGAAACGCAAAGTCAGTACACACACCAGGACGTACACAAATGACCGAAACTGCGCTCGTTTTGTGCGCGGTACCTATTTCATAGCAATACATCTCACGTTATTCTACACTTTATATTTACTAGGTATCACTCGTGTGCGTCATAGTGGTGTTATTATTAGACAATTATTTTTTTCTGCTTTGGTTTTATTTCTTGACAACATTATTTATAACATATAGATTCAAGATTTGCAAACACAAAGATGAACAAACGATAATCATTAACTTGCTCACAATATACAACCACACACACACATACACACGCACGCACGCACGCACGAGCACACACACTTTTGTTGGTCATTGCTACGTCAAGAGTAGCATGAGTTACCCGGTTTGCTGCGACTAACTCCCGCTCAGGGTAGCTAAATGGAAAACCGGTATAAATCGGCTCGATGACACATACACCAACTGTTCATTTAAAGTTATTATGTTTACTAATATGAATCACATGTATGTATGTCGTCAAAGTTTGTCAATGCAGGATACAATTTGGGACCAATTCATATTGGGTTACAACATTGAATTATGCCATTTATTTTATCGGCCATTTTTGTGAATAGTATAACTATGAGACACAGATACAATTCGCTGGTGACCGCCATCGTACAGGAAGGCTTGTTGCAATCAAACTTTACTGTGTATCCCATGCTTTGGGAGACATGAGTATCTAGAATGTCAACATGTTTACGCATAAAATGTTAACCGAAGATTGAACCCTCCATTCCGACCACTGACCATTCGGAATAACGCTTCTGGCGCATAATATGATTTTGGTGTATATTGGATTGGCACAATGCCATCTACGGTTTCGTCTTCCAAATCATCAGAGAAATCATTGAAATCGGTCCCGTCATGCACTGGCTTATAATTTTTGGAAGTCTCTGATCGCAGAGTCATTTGTTCTGAGATAATGTGTTCTAACATGTGTAAATTGTCTGAATGATATGAAAATCAAAATGAAGCTACAGTGAAAACTGCAGACACTTACCAAAAAAGAAGAATGAAAACAACGAAACACGAGTCATGGGGGAAACGAATGTGACAATTCACTCAGATCGCGAATTATATATATATATATATATATATATATATATATATATATATATATATATATATATATATATATATATATATACTTATTTATTTATTTATTTTTATTGTACTTAAGGGACAATGATCACTGGCACAACTTGACCTCAAATACTTTTCAACTGAAGGAAACTTTAAATCTTAATTTGTTATGTACACCCAAGATTCAATGAGTAAACTTTGGACGAACTCTCAATTGAACAAGCCAAAGAGTATTGGCAAAATATAATAATGTTCGGTGATTTCATCGAAGACCTCTTGGTATCCAGTAGATGTAGAAATATTACGAATATTATGTATACCTTTAATTTACATCAATTAATCCATCAACACACAATAATTACTAATCATAGTTCCACATTGATCGATTTAATACTTATGAGTGATACGCTAACTTGATATGAAAAAGAGATTTTTGATCATTTTTATAGTGACCATTACCATATTTATTGTTCCCAAAGTTTATGAATACCCAATGTAAATTAATTCCGTGACCTAATGCAATATTGACGTTGTTACTCCGATTGAGTTCACAATGGTATGGGGAAATGCAAATTCAGTACACTCACCATTAAGTACAAAAATGACTGAAACTGCGCTCGTTTTGAAAGGATTTGCCAATTTCCTAATAATGATAATCTCATGTTATCCTATAGTTTATGTTTACTAGGTATCACTATGTACGTCATAAAGGTGTTATTATTACACAATTTTTACTTTTATCCTTTGGTTTTTCTTGCAAACGGTATTTATAAGGTATATATTCAAGATTTGCAAACACAAAGATGAACAAAAGATACAAATTAACCTACTCACAAATATACGCCCCTTGCCCCCCCCCCCCTACACACACACACATACAGACACAAGCACACAAACTTTTGGTCATTGAGAGGTCCTGAGTACCCTGTATTACCCATTTCGATGCGACTAACTCCCACTCAGGGTAGCTGAATGGAAGACCGGTATAAATCGGGTCGATGACCCATAGACCATCTGCTCCTTTGAAGTTATTATGTTTATTAATTTGAATGAGATAAAAGAAAATAACAAAGAAATGATATCGGGTTCGAAGTCACGATCAACATGTATGTATGTGGTCAAAGTTTGTCAGTGGAGGATATAATATGTGACTGATTCATATTGTTTTACAACATTGAATTATGCCATTTATTTTAAGGGACATTTTTAGTGAACATTATAACTATGAAACACAATACAATTCGCTGGTGACCGCCACCGTACAAGAAGGCTTGTAGCAAACAAACTTTTCCGTGCACCCCATTTTTGGGGGGTCATAAGTAGTGTAGTAGGTGGTTTTTAGAATGTCAACATGTTTTCGCATAAGATGCTAACAGGGCATTGAGTCCAACTTTCCGACCAGTGAATCTTCGGTCTAGTGCACCTTCCTGCCAGTGAATCTTAAACTATTTAACTCTTCGGACTTAAAACCTTTCGAAATAGTGAACCTTTTATTTCGTACCATATAACATTCAGACTATCGAAATGTAACCCATATTTAAAAATCTGTTCAGCTTGAGAGAGAGAGAGAATAGAGGGAGCGGAAAGAAATAGACATATGTATAGAAATACAAGTTTAAATAGCATACATAAGGGCAGATGCATTTCCTAAATGGATAAAGAATAAAGGTTCAAAAGTGATTTTGCCACTGTGGCGATATCAACTGTCTCCACTGACACATTTCAATGTATCATTATGACATATATATATATATATATATATATATATATATATATATATATATATATATATATATATATATATAACTAAATTTATCATGGCTTAGCGATCACATTACGACGTTTTTAAACCTTCCCAGTGATTTCACGTGATTCTCACATAATATAATTTAACATTAAATTTGTTAATTTTAAGTTACATGCAAAAAAATAATTAAAGGACAGGACATCTAATTTAATAATTGTAAACACAAATTGAGATCCTAGTCATATTAACAGGGTTTCAATTTCTACCATAGTATTTCAAGGTGGGTCAGTGTATGAATTTAGAAATAGTTATTTAGTATACATTGTCTCTTTAATGTCTTGTTTGTTATATATTTTCTTCATTATATGACGTCAAAGTATAAATAATGTCACGATGGCCGATATCAATTTGATACTTTTTCTATGATTTAAGATTTTTTTCTGATTTTTCCTCTAAATAATTTTTTAGTCTAAACTGTCATTAATAATCTAATTATTTCAGCGTGCGATTAAACCAGTCAGACTTTTAATTCAAATGAATGTACAAAGGTATAGGTGAACAAACAAGTGTATGTGCAGATAAGTGGGCACATTAATGAATGAACAAACAAACAAAGAGAGAAACGAATAATAAAGTTATGTACGAAATGAAAGAGAAAGATGAGAGTTACAAAATACATGAATTTACACACGAATTAGAATCAACAAGAGGATAAATAAATGAATATTATAATAGTGTATAATTGTAATCTCAAATTGTTGATGGAATACAGGGTAGTTGATAGATTGGACCCCCCACCACACCCCACCCCCACCCCACCCCGCCCCAGTAAATCATTGCAATTATTTGAGGGACCCTGTGATTGCGCAAAGATAATATATAACAAATGTGAGACTGTCCTATCCCTGATAAAGAAAATTATCGGGGGACAGAACACCTATTTCATTGCCTGTAAGAATTATTAAAACTAGTAATCATATTGACAGGGTTCAATTTCCAGCACAGTATTTCAATCTATGTCAAGGAATGCGTTTTTACAGTTTAGTTACCTTATACACATAGTGACTTTTCCAAGCACAACTAATCTAACACTTTCAATTAGTGATACAGCCCGTCCATATCCATCCAGGTAAAATCAACACCTTAGTAATTTCCATATTTTACTGCCTCGGGTAACAGACATCTCACTAATTCATTGATTCTTTATTTATTTCCTCCATATGTAGATTTTCAGATACATGACAGACAATAGGTAAGAAAAGAAAAATCACATGCGAATAATGCACAAATATGCAAAGATGAACTTGAAAGAATATCCAGTAAAACACAATATAAGAGAAATAAACAATCTTATCAATTCAACACTTACAGAACGATGAAGTATATATGAAGAAAATATATGCAGACGCAGAGATGAATAGAGTACATGAAATATATCTTTTTTAGATATCGGCTATTTTCTGTAAATATTAAAACTATGAGACACATACAATTCGCTGCTGACCGCCATCATACGGAAGGCTTGTTACAATCAAACGTTTCCGTGTATCCAATGTTTTGGGAGACATAAGTATTTAGAACGTCAATGTGTTTACGCATAAGATGTTAACCGAAGAGTGAACTCTCCCGTAACCCTTCGGAGTAACGCTCCCTTTTCGGGCTAATGACCCTTTGCGATAATGTGACCACACCTGCGGAATTTCCGTCAACTGTGAATTTATCCTATAACATGCTGATTTGAGGCGGAATCTCAAATATATAAAATTTCATTATTTTCCCCCTCTTTTTTGTCTACGCTTTTTGTATATGAATATGATGTTAGTTCCTCAAAAAGTTACAATGATTGACATTCAAGTTGAATGGTAGATTGCATGCAGATCATAATAGGCAACATGTCAACATAAACGTGTTTTGACGGAATAAAGATATTGTTTAAAAAGTATTCCAAGCCCCTTGACGTCACAAAATTGGGACAATCTGCATTGAGATCGAAGATTATGAATTTGCGAACTTTTGTTTTTGATTTTACAATGGACAGTGCGGATTTTTTTTTTTTTTTTTTTTTTTTTTTTTTTTTTTGTAAGTTTTTGTGTTGACTGATTCGAGCACCACTCGCTATCATTATCTTCATCATATTTATCAGAATTATAATTATCGCCGTTGTGTGAAAATAGTTTGTCATCAATAACTGTTTAGAGCGTCGAAGAAGTTATCGTATACTGGGTATCCACTAGTCTCCATGCATCTTCACATTGATCACAATCAATGCATGCAATAAAGTCTGCGTTCTTCCACAGATGCCAAAAATAGTTCACTCGTGTATATTGTTGAATTAAAAATGAATTAAATGGAGGCAGAAAGCTTAAGTCAGCAACAGCTGGACTTTCTATATTTCAGTTGTGGACATATTTTTTTTAAAATAACACTCCTCCCCCTCCGACAGAGTGAAAATAATTCTTCCACATCCGACTATCGCTTATTTACCCAGATTTCGATTGTAAACAGGTCAACTGTGTTTCTTCAGTTGCGTAAGTTACCCCATAAAACCAAAGTTTACACAACGTGGGCAGGTAGCTCTCAGACCCCAGCTATGAAGTCCGCAAACGGTCCAAAAATGTACTAGGGTCATAAGTGAAGTAAAACAAATCCAGCACACGCGTATGCACCGACTGCGGCCAATATATAAAACAAGAAGCTAAATCAATACTCTTTACACTGTTTATTTGCCGATGCTATACACCTACATAATCGTAAATCAACTTACTCTTGAATTTAAAAGAAGGCTTTTTTTTCTTTTTTTTCCTCAGAAAGAAGCACATCCAGGTGTATCTCTCACACCTGTAGTTTAGCTCGAACTAACATCAATGACTAGCTTAGCTCAGTCTTGGGCTAGCTTGTTTTCTACCATCTTTGGCGCATAATATAATTGTGGTGTATATTAGATTGGCACAATGCCGTCTACGGTTTCGTATTTCAAATCATCAGAGAAATCATTGAAATCGGTCCCGTCATTCACTGGCTTATTATTTTTTTAAGTCCCTGATCGTAGAGTGTGTCAATTCAATCTGATCGCCAATGATGTGTATGTATATATATATATATATATATATATATATATATATATATATATATATATATATATATATTTGAGGGTCAATGATCACTGGCAGCCTTTTCATATGTAAATAAGGGTGGCGACATGGTGAGTGTCCGTTTATGCTTGACCGGTTGCTAACGAGTCAGGGATCTAAACAAACCGTAAATCTGCAACGTAGTAAACTGCTATGTTTGAAATAACCTGAACTTGATTACTATCCATACTCGCTCAGATCTTTTAATTCTTCTGATTCATGCATATTTTTATCATTCATTCATCGAGCTTGATTTTATTTCATTTAAGAGATTAGTACATTTTCAGCAAAATGCTCAATTTTCAAATTGTATCAGTCGTTTTGAAACATTTTCGAATGGTAAGAAAACGATACTTTTCTGCTTATTTGATAATGAAATATCTGAAGCAGATGTATGGAACAGTACCACAGTGTATTCTCATACTGGCTTTACATTATTGTCGAAATATCACCACGAATTTGTGACTTATAAAAAAACTCATTACTGTCAAAGTTGTCGCTGTTAAAACAACCGGGTAAAGTGTCAACACATATTTACTACCGTATATAAAGTTACTGGTTGTTTACATCCCTGGTTCGTTAGCTACAACGGAAGCATGAACGGACACGCGCCATGTCGACACCCTCATTTGCATATAAAAGGTTGCCATTAGACAGTTAGAGACAGTGGGTGTATGGCGAATCTTTTGTTATATATTGCTCTGCTTTCCGGTTTTCAATTTCAGCCTTCTCATGATTTACGATGTACGTAAAAAGGATGTGCGTATGTATGTATGTATGCATTGATGATGCATATATGTATGTATGCACATAAGTATGTATGTACGTATAGGGTTTAACGGCACATCAGGAAAATGCTGGATATATAGCGTTGTTTACGTTTAGGTATCTGAGAAAAGCAATAAATACAAAAGCGGTAAAGGCAAAAACACAAAAACACTTAAAACACAATTTTTTATTTTTTTAATTTTTTTTATTTTTTTGCTGTTTTTTTGTATTTTTATTATTATTATTTTTATAAAATCCCAATCTTTTAAAAAGTCTAAAATCTTCTCAGATGGAGCTTCATCTCAGAACGCATCCCAAGGGGAAAAGTCTGTCTCCATTAGTTGCCTCTTACAACATAGAGAAGGGAGCATCGAGTTTATTCTGCATACCGGAACACGCAGGGGAAATGTCAGAATAAATAATAATAAAATAAAGCAGAGAAGTTGATTTTTTCCTAACGCACCTTGAATATTTTTTCTTTGAATTCGTTTGAGAATCTGAATCTCTGCTGAACCATAAACACATAATAGTTAAGCCTCATTAACCAAGTTTGCTTATTTAATATCTTATTCGTTTAGCATTAATTAAAAAAACAAATCTATTCACTCTATTGAATTAGTATTTCAGCATCTTTTTAATGTATACTGGTGATATAATGACACATACCTCTTCTTTCAAAATGTAAATGTTTCCATTGCATTATAAGTACATTATTTGCACAACAGTTATACGGGTTAACTAAGCTAAAGCTAACCACGACCGTTTAGGTAGTATCTACGTTGATATGCTTAATTTCTTTACCGCATACTTAGTGTGCATTGAACAGGATATATACCTTCAACCAGACAAACAGCTATGTGTTTATTATCAAAAAAATTATATGTACGTACGTAATGGATGTATCTATGCATTTATTGATGGATGTGTATTTTGTGTGCATGTGTTTGTGTGTTTGTATATATATATATATATATATATATATATATATATATATATATATATATGTATGTGTGTCTGTATGTGTGCAGCTAGTTCAGTGTGCCCATGTGAGACCCATAACAAAGAATCTCCTCCACATATATACTCTGTACAATTGGTTTCAAATTACATTAAACAGTTCAGTCCTTGCTCAGTAAATCCTTTCCACCGCATTGTAATCCATGCTGGCATCAATACTTAATGTCAATAGTATACAGAGCCATACTTTCAATTTGTACTAAATGTATTGAGTCACTTCCTAATGCGAATATCTCTCTGTCTCTCTCTCTCTCTCTCTCTCTCTCTCTCTCTCTCTCTCCAACATACTTACAACCAGTGGCGTAGCGAGGCAAAGTGCCGCCCATTGCCAACCTTCGACCTTTTCTACTTGCGTTTTCCCCTTACATATTTCTATATTATTACCTTGCTTACACTTTCCCATCGCTCGATTGTACGAGTATTGCCCACCAGTATTTGGTTATTTTCTCTGCATTATTTTATCCACAATCAGATTTGTAGGTGTGAATGCACGTGCAAATTTGTGTTAGCAATAATAACCTTGTCATCACATCTTGCATAAGCTCATACGGACGTTTTTGTTAATTTATCCGGGCTGGATAGTTTTCTGCAGTGTGATCCTGTGTCAACCCTCTCTAACTTGCTGTGAAGATTATTTTACAATTTTCTTGTTCCATGGACTTTCGATTTGTCTTGAGACGTGCAATGGTGCGCCATTTCGGTAGTTAAAATATCTCCCAACCATTGCCTTTGAAGAAGAAGGTAATGATAATTTTGTGTGCTTGAAACTATTGTTGTAGACTGAAACAGTGTAGACCGTTAAATTAGTCAGTTTAACTGTTTTGATATGTTTGTTAAATACTGCTTACAAACTTGCCTCCGCAACAATTTGTATAAAAACTTATACATCCATATCAAACAGGTTTTATTTCTGGTTAATATATATGTGAAAATATAAGAATTATTTAAGATATATTGGAATTTGTAGAAGAGAAGGATATCCCTTGCCTTCTCCTTCTCGATCCCGATATCGTTTCTTTGTTATTTTCTTTTATCTGATTCAAATTAGTAAACATGATAACTTCAAACTAACAGATTGTCTATGGGTCATCTATCCGATTTACACCGGTCATCCATTCAACTACCCTGAGATGGAGTTATTCCAGGCTACTCTGGATCTATCAATGACAAACAAGAGTTTATGTGCTTGTGTCTGTATGTGTGGGAGAGAGGAGGCGTATATTTGTGAGTAAGTTAATTTTATCTTTTGTTCATCTTTTGTGTTTACAAATCTTGCATAAATTCCGTTTACAAGAAAAACAAAAGGATACAAAATAAGAATTGTGTAATAATAGCACCATTATGACGCACATAGTGATACCTAGTAAACATAAACTAAACGAGCGCAGCTTCAGTCATTTCTGTACTTAATGGTGTGTGTACTGAATTTGCATTTTCCCAACAGGAGTAACAACGTCAATATTCCATTAGGTCACGGAATTATTTTGCATGAGTACACGAGCCGGTTCTTCGCCTCGGGTATTTTTCCATTAGATGGAAAAATAATTTCTTCGAGGAATATCAAAAATATATTTTACATTTTTATTTTATGTAAACAGTATTTATTTGCAGTAGTCATCACGAAACATACATATATAGAGGATTAAGCAACAAGTTTAAGTTTATTTGGATCGCTTTCCTCATTAACAATATTCTTTTCTTTGATAATGTGGCTGACGTGAGTCATGTAGGCAGAGGAATGAAAACATTGAAAAGCTAATGAGATATTATAATAAATTGTACTAACAATATTGAAATAATATCAAATAGTATCTGATACACATATATAGCAAACTCATATTAAAAGACAAAATATGAAAATGTTGAGTTTGATGTAGGGAGATAGGTAAAGAATTATTAACTTTACTTCAGGTACTATATATGTAGTACCTAAATACGTGCCAGAGATATATCACGTTTTCTGAATGTATACATAGTTGTTATTGTGTACCTTTGTACCGCCTTAAAAATCTCCTCGTTGACTTCAGACGACTGCAAGGAATTAACCATTAAAAACAAAGTTATGTATATATTATGAGAGAAAGTTCCTATTCGGTTTCTGCAAGAGAATTCGGTACCGTCTAAGAGAAAATGCTTTGCGTTTTTTGATTCATCCAATGAACACCTATTGCTAAGTGACAAGTGGTTTTCTAAAAGATCGTCGTTTAATAAGGTACAACCTAGTCGAAGTCTGGCATGCATAATTTGTGCTAACCTCTTATCTTGATAGTAATAGAATGTACCTTTTTTACAGATCCCTATTTATGTGTGATTTAAAAGAGTAGAACAAAGGGTTGTTCCGAATTTCCAAAGGTAGAAGATTCCATTCCGCAACAAACTTTGGTAAAAAAGAACTTTTGTATAAATTTGTCATGGCGACAGGCTGATACATGTTAGTTCTATTACTAAGTTGTCTGTTACGTACCTGCTGAACACTTGGCGAAACCAAAGCCCGCATATATCCAGGAGGTACGCCTTGAGGAGGTTTTATTTTATTCTTTTTTAAATGAAACCATTCTATGTTTCTAGCATCTTTTCGAAAGTCTTTCCTACGTTGCCTCCTCCAAAATGCTTTATGATACATATGATAATATCAGCATCTTTATATTGCATTTAAGGTATTATGATAAATTGTGTTAATATACAAAGATGACATAACATTTGATTAACAGAGTACTGTATGCATCTCAGGAGTTTGAAGAACTGGGCAAGATATCCCTTCCAGTCTCTCCATTGCCATTTAGTATCTCCATCAGCAGTTCAGCGATAGAGTACTGTTTCTTTCTCATGCCTTAGCATTTCTCTCATGTTTAAGATGTAGTCATAAATGACCTTTTGGTTCTGACTGGGAATACAATTTTCTCGGCAACTGTCCTTATACTGACATCTGTCCTATTTTTTTTTTTTTCAATTCAGTATCAATGGTTTCCTCCTCACTGTTGGATGTTTTGTCCTCAGGGTTCAAATTATCCACATTATCAATAAATTGTCTTGCCCTTTCCTCTAAGTCTATCGTATTATGTGGATAGCATCATCCTCCGATACTAGCTTGTCGTCTTGCCGTGAGTACATATACGGAAGGCTCGATCAATATTTCGAAGCCTTAGTCATATCACGTGGTTTTAACGCGCTGGAAGTATTAAACTTCTGACCTAGATTATATGAATCAATACGTTATTTACTGGTTATAAACATTGGTACACTGGTACTTTTTAGATGTCACGCATACCCTAATTTCTGATTGGATTGGAGAGGGTTGTAATATTTCCAAATGCCTAGTTGTTTATCAAAGATGCAATGGGTTTTAATTTTGTTTCAACGTAATGAGAGACTATATCAATAGGATTAATAGCCGTATTCTAGATTCTTCATAGTTACATTGGATTGAGAGGTCATAAACGAATTTGGTTCATTTTGTGTGTGGGATATTCTACTTTTGTGATATATTTAATACAGTTCATTTAGGATTCAGTACTGTGTCTTGAACGTTTATTAATTATACAGCACCGTGGAATTATCGGAAACATTTCTAGAACTTGTGATATTCCATATTCGCAAGGATTATTTGGATATAACTTATTCTTATTAACACATTAGTACAGTGAAGGTTACTTCATTCGGAACATACTACATTGGGAATATTTGGATTGTCTTCCGGATCAGTGAAATTTAGAACAATTTAGGACTATTAAGGATATTCTATAGTGTAAGTTATTTGAATTCTTTCACTTTAATTGCTTGTTGAAATATTTTAATATCTTAGGAAATTGAATATTTGTATTTTAAATCTTGAAAGAATGTTTGTGTCTTTTCTTTTGTTACATTACCCCTAGTCGCAACAATATATATATATATATATATATATATATATATATATATATATATATATATATATATATACTTATTGATTTTATAAGGTTTCGATTCATTCATGAATCAGCAAAGAATAATCGAATTGATAAGTTACGGTAAATACATAAATTAATTCTATTAATTACATTCTTTCATTTTGTTATTGTTTTGAAATATCCATTTAAGATTAACGATTATCTTACCATACATACATTGTAATCTACAGAATGCATGAAAAAGTTGCCAACACTGTATCTTGACCCCAGTATCGGTCACTCTTGAAAATGACAAATCACTTCTGCATAATCGTGACGTAAGAAAATTTGACGTCAGACTTTGAGTCATGTTTTCCAGAGCCTCTCGCTCAATGTTATAAGGCCGGTTTTCGCATTGACTGGCTAAATGGCGCATATATATATATATATATATATATATATATATATATATATATATATATATATATATATATATATATATATATATATATGTATATTCTTTAATCAGAGCAGATAAGATTAGTCCAATATTTCAGAATGCGATAATATATGTCGATGTGTAATGGTGTTCTCCCTAATTCTCAATATAAAAAATCCTTTTCGGTAGACTTTTTAACTCAGAGAAGATTTTGCAAATATTTAAATGCACCCGTTCAACAGCATTAGCCTTTGACAATTCTCCATACTTCTGATCCATAATCAACATTTAAAACACTTCACATTGAATCTGGTGCATCTGAAGTTTCTTAACCAAGTGTGAAAGACCTCCCCCGCCCCTCCTCACGTTGTAAAAAATGCAAATTTATTAATAACCTCCAGCTTTAAACCTTTATAGAGGAATACATTATCATCTGCTCTTCTTCCTACACTAAAAAAAGCCACTTTTTATTGTTGTTGTTTGTCCGTCGAGTTCGAAGATGACCATGACATCGCTAAATGGTTTGTTTCTGAGTATGTGAATGGGTGATCAGGCCAATTTGTGCTCTGAACTGTCTGTGACACACTTTACAGGAGATGCCACTTGGGTGTGCTTGATCAACAGAGGATGTGCTGTAGTTCTGAGATTTACGCCGCTCATGCTTATGCACTGCCTCTGCAGTTCTCCTCCGTTCAAAGTCAGTAGCTCCAGTATGGATGAGACTCCGCCAGGTGGAGCGATCCTGTTTGAGATTTTCTCAAGACTCAGGATCAATGTTGAAGTGTTTCAAGGATGACTTGAAGGAATCTTTGAAGTATTTCTTCTGACCACCATCAAATCGCTTTCCCTCTTTCAGTTCGCCGTAGGAGGTCTTCTTTGGTAGTCGCTCTTCTGACATCCTGGTGACTTGGCCTGCCCGTCTTAACTGTGACTTCATCAGCAGAGTGTGGATGCTTGGAATGCCTGCCCGTGTGAGAACCTCAGTGTCTGGGACCCTGTTCTTGCCATCTTATTCTCATCTGTTTCCTCAGGCACTCTATGTAAAAATGGTTAAGCTTTTTGGCATGGCGACTGTACACCGTCCAGGTTTTGCGAGCATACGACAGGGTCGGCAAGACAATGGCTTTGTAGACCTTAAGTTTTGTTTGTATACTGATGCCTCTGCGCTACCACACATTTGCACGTAGTTTGCCAAAGGTCAGATTTATTTTAGAAATTCTGGCATTGGTTTCATCATCGATGTGGACTACACTTGACGGTGTGCTGCCGAGATAGATGAACTTGTCCACTGCCACGAGAGTTTGGCCATTTACTGTGATGGTAAGCTCTACGTAAGGCTTTCCTGGTGCAGGTTGGTGCATCACCTCTGTTTTCTTGATACTGATTGTCAGACCGAAATTGTCGCAAGCTGAAGAGAAATGGTCCATACTGTGTTGCATGTCAGACTCAGATTTGGCATTCAGGGAACAGTCGTCAGCTAACATGAGATCACGAACAGTCACTTTCTGTAACTTCGTCTTCGCCGATAGTCTTCTCAGATTAAACAGCTTGCCGTCAGTCCAGTATCTGATGTCGATATCAGTGTTGTCGTCACGGAAATCATCAGTAATCATGGCAGAGAACATCATACTGAAGAGGGTTGGTGCCAACATACAGCCTTGCGTGACACAACCGGTGACTGGAAATGGTTCATATGACTCACCGTCATCCACAATACGAGCGAGCATGACATCATGGAATTGCCGAACCATCACGATGAATATCTCTGGGCAACCAAATTTTGCCATGACTATGAAAAGGCCTCCACGGCTGACTGTGTCAAAGGCTTTTGTCCGGTCGATGAATGTCGTGTACAAGTTGGAATTTTGTTCCTAACATTTCTGCTGGAGCTGACGAGCTGCAAACACTATGTCTGTGGTCTCTCGTCCTTTCCTCAAGCCACACTGGCTCTCTGGCTGGAGTACTTGATCGATGTGATGCACGAGACGATTCAGAAGAACTCTGGTAAGGATTTTGTCGGCTAGTGACAGCAAGGAGATGCCCCGATGGTTGTCGCAGAATTGTCTGTTGCCTTTCCGCTTTTACAAGTGGACGATGGATGCATCCTTGTACTACTGGGGTATAGTTCCCTGAGTCCACATTGACTGGAAGAGTTCAGTCAGTTTCTGTGCTATGTGTGAGTCTCCGGCTTTGTAAACTTCTGTTGGTATAGCATCTGCTCCAGGTGCTCTGCCATTTGACAGCAGGTCAATTGCTTTCACAGGTTCAGTCAGCGTTGGAGGATCAACAAGTGATATGTTGATTTCCACTTGGAGCAGTCGATCAATTCCCTCCTCACTGATAGATGACTGTTGATTGAGGATGTTGTTGAAGTGTTCTTTTCTTTGTTAGTGACCAGCGTGACGCTGTCAGCACTCAGTATTGGCGATGTTCCTAATGACTGTACATTGTCTTCAAAGCATCATAGAAGTTCTTCATGCCATTCTTGTCTGCGTGGAACTGAATCTCATCTGCCTTATTGTTCAGTCACGAGTCTAGCAACGCTCTTAGTTTGCATTGGACAGTCCTCTTGATGTTGTTGAATGCTGCCTTCTTAGATGATGAAGTGAAGTCTTCTAAATAGGCCTTCTGTAGCCGATGTTTCTCTTTCAGAAGTCTCTGTACGGCAACATCGTTCACATCAAACCAATCTTGATGTTTACGTGTGGTTGGACCGAGGGTTTGGATGCGGTTGAGTACACAGAGTCTCTGAAGGATGCTCATGTTTCCTCAACATTCTCAGAGCTTGTACCAATTGTATCCAGTTGACTGCACAGTTCTTGGACAAAAATCGGTTACACATTCTCCTGTTTCAATTTGGCCACATTAAGCATTTTGAACACGTTTTAGCCTTGTGGTCGTCTGCTAGGCTGAATCCGGATATTGAGCTCGGAGACTATGAGTCTGTGGTCAGTCCAGCATTTTGCGCTTCTCGTGGCCTTCGTCACTTGGACATCCTGCCAATCTCTTCTCCTGACGATGACGTCGTCACTAAGATGCCGGTGCTCGGGGAGTGGGTGCAATACGTCTTATTGCCTTTTGGCATGCGGAATGCTGTGTTGGTGATTAGGAGGTCATGTTGAGCGCATTTTCTCAGTAGGAGGAGTCCGTTGTTGTTGCATTTGCCAAATCCAATTTTGCCAATGACACCTGGCCATGGCTGGTGATCTCTACCAGCTCTAGCATTGAAGTCACCAAGAATAATTATCTTATCTGCCTTTGGTACTTCTGCAATAAGAGACTCCAGGTCTTAATAAAATCTGTCCTTGATCTCATCTGGGTTGGTCATGGTGGGTGCATAGGCGCTTATGATAGTTGCATATCTATTTCCGGACAGTGGGAGTCTCATTTGCATTAGTCTGTCATTCACGCCCTTTGGGAGATTTGTGAGCTTGCTAACTAGCTGTGATTTGATGGCAAACCCACTACCAGCTTCCCGTCGTTCTTCTTTACTTCAAACACTCTAGTCAGTTCTATACCAACTAGAGATGTTCTTCCCTCTGGTCTATCTGCTGATGTACTGTCCATTAGTGTGTGTATGTTCCTGACACCGATGGTGAGTTGTGTCACCTTGGTCTTTTTGTTAGGTTTTCGACCGCTAAGGTGGGATCCGAGTCAGCCGCGGTGTGCTGACCAGGGTTAAGGTTAAGTAGGCAATGCTTAGGGTACCTTGTCTAGCCCCTTCCTCGTGCTACTGAGGTGAGCAGTGTGATCCTAAAAAGAGCTAATTAGTCACCCAGGGGGCCTCCGATTTCCTCTGCTGCTTCGGTCCAGTGAAAAGTCCTGAGCTGCATGTGTGCAGGTCTGCAGCTACAGCCCCAGTGTATCCATACCTACTGCTTTCTCACTCGCCTATCGCTACAGGATTTGAAGGTATCTGGTGGTAGAGGGAAATAGTGTTAAGACTTGCGCGTGAGTTAGATTTAAGTGAGGGAAAGTTGCGCAGAGTCGGCCTCACTGTCTAGTCCATGACTGTCTGAATCCAGTGGCACGACAATGTCGAAACGTCTGGAGACACGTCCGGATGCAGTGGATGACCATCAGTTCCTATTGCATCTGAGTTGATGCCCTGCACTGTCCACACAGCTCTTTATATCTGCCTTCACAGCCGGGGGATGAGTATATCTGCTCGGCCGCCTGATCCATGAGAATAGACTTTCCAGAGCGAGTCAGGTGGAGCTATCCACTCTGGATCAACAGTCAAAGGTAGTACCATCTACTGGTACTTACGGTAGCAGGCGATGCCTGACCTGACGCCACGTGTCACAATATTACTCCGAGCATTTAGGCCCTTTTGAAGACCATGTTTTGACTCAAAACATATAACTAGATCATCAGCGTAATAAATTCCTCTTCAGTATCATCAATAAACATGGAAAATAGAAAGTGTTACAATCACTATTCATAACTCACACCAGTTACACATGCAAATTCTCCTCACAAAGTTTTATTGAACCTCACTCTATTTTTTACATTATAGTATATTGAATGTACAATATTAACTATTTTACCTCTTATTCCTAATGAAAGTAATTTCTACCATACAAAATACATTACGATAGAATCTAACGCTTTAGCAAAAGCAACAAAACCAATAAAAGCGCAAAACAGTTTTTACCTGAATAAATATTATGAATTTTCAATCCATATAATGTAAAAATATTATCAGTTGTGCACAGATTAATTTATTGATCACAGTGTGTATTTGTTAAGCAACACATCCTCTTAAAAGCTGCCAAGAACTAGTGCAATTCTCAGAAGTATTAACATAACGAAAAGGATTATTTACTTTCATACTGAAATTTAAACCACAATGATCAGAATACGAACCAGGTGGGCTTGCAAGAAAAAATATCAAGCAAATTAACAGTGATGTATTTCACCAAAGACAACAAGCTATGATCTAATGTGTCAGTTGGATATATATCTGTTTTCTGCAAAAACGTTTGCCCGGTTGTTTTTAATAAGCTGCGACTTAAAGCTTATTCATAAACGACCAGTGATCCGCATGCCAGTTAAGAATAGTGTCAAGATTGATTAAACCCAAAGAATTACACTTCACTGAAAGGAAAGCGACCTCTTAATTTCATATTTTCTTAGAATAATGTACCAAGTGAATGGAAATGTACACCATAATGTTATTCACATATACTAGGCGGTTTTACAGATACTGCTCAATAATTAAAACATTCGTAGTCTAAGATTCGAAAGTCTCCATGATGTATATAGTTGTGACGTCACCAACACGCATCAGATCTATGCCAATACATTGGCCTACCGATTCGATGTTGTCATAAAGTTTTTGTTGGACCTGTGAAAAATGATCAACAAGAACAACGATCATAGTAAATAATGAGATGAAGTTCGATTATGGAGATATACGGATAACCAGTTTATAAGACTGTCCGATTTGATCAACGCACACTGAGAGCCTACTACTTTCAATTCATCAACATAACAATCTATGATGTGTTACACAAACTAAACATTTTATCAATATACTCTGAGATACGTCTAAGACATGGACTTTATCCACATAAAATCAAATTATATCCATAATGAAATCGAAACATTCTAACATTCTAACAACTATACAAAACTTCGAGTTACTTAAACCAAATGTTATCTTGTCGCGTAACCGGAATTTATCAGACCGCGTCACTGCTACAGGCATCTACTGCTGTCACAGAAGAAGAGCTTATAAATGTGGTGACATCTTGTGCATGAGGAAAGATGTCGATTGCAGGCAGAAAATCGAGAAATATTCCCGTACAAGGTGATAACAAGCACAAGTTCGGTAAAGAGAGAAATTTCTTCCCATTTTACATTCACTACAATAGGTATGTCACAAGCAGTTCGTTTTCCTGTAAGATATATGTGACAAATTGTTTAGATCAATGTATATGATACAGGGATTCTTCCAATTTATATTAAGGAAATGCAGGACTTTTATGGATGTTAGTGATAAAACGGACTCTTAACCAGTTACAAGCTCAAGCTACCGGTACGTGCACTACATCACCCTTAAAACTTTCTGGAGAAAACTCTTGTAGAGAGACAGTCAAGAACAAATGTGAACTTTACAATTTTGGAAATGGCTCATGTAATCTTTGTTTTAGTGTATGTTTTTATCGGCACATTAACAAGTGAAAGAATGTATTGAGTCTGGGTTGTTGGAGTGAAATGTCTTGCCCCTGGACAAACAACGGCTGTTGATGTGGCCTAATCTAGATCGGACTCGAACCTGCAGACTTCTGGACATAAGTCCGATACGCTAACCATCGAGGCACCACGGCTCTAAAGAGTTATTACAATTAAAAAAATTTTGTTTTAAAAACCATCAATTATTATTACTTTTTATATGCGTATTATCAGATTGTATAATTAAATTCAAAAACAATTGTAGACTGCTTATCTGCAAAATGGTAAGTAATTAGTTATTCATAAGAGTCAACTTTCAATACACTTCTCTTGGTATCAATCTGCTATTAGAAATGCAGTTTCCAGGTTTCACATAAAAATTACATCTAAAAAGAGGTCTTCTCAAATCGGTTGCCTTATATAGGTTCCTCTCCATATGCATAATTTCTTTGTGACGGTGTATTTGAAAATTGCCAGTCATAAGCTTCCTAAAGAGGTTATACAGATTTCGTAACTGAGATATTGTTTATAAACGGTATGCTGAGGTTAACATCCAACCAGTCTGGTGGACTATTGGTGAGGTAAGTCAAATATATATTACAAAACCAGTGCGTAAACAATGCTTGACGGTTTTAAACTATGAAGTTTCGTCAACCAGTCACACCGTTACAGATTTTATAGCATGTGAGATTGGTGAATTTCACAAATTATATTCATTGATGAAAAGTCTGTATCAAAAGTTTAAATTGAGTTAATGATGACACTTGAAGACTGATGACAAAATGTGAATTTGACTTGAACAATTGGAAAATGTTCTCGCAGCCACAAATAGTCTCATAAATGTTACGCAACAAAAGGAAAAATGCTAAACTTTATAGAATTCTTAGAATCCTGGCATAACAATGTTTTATTGGATTAGATGTATAGACGGAAAGTGGGTTTGATAGGAAGATAGACACATGCATATGCACATACCAATTGATCAATTGCGCTAATAATCAGGCCAGGGGAATGTAATTTTGACACGGTCAAGCAAATAATCACATGCAAATAACCCACTGGGAAAGAATAAATGGGATATTACCTGTCACATGCTTGCACATGGGAAATGAACATTGAAACATGCAAGTAAATGTATGTAATTCACATGACCGTGAGCTAGTAAACATAAATTATTAATATTTATATATTCTTTTATTTATTTATTTTTCTAACATCGAATGCCTGATTAAATAATGTCTTCTACTCAGGATTTTACTCCGAAGCATCATGACCTACAGATTACTCCTACTCAGCCTAGTGTTCTTTATTCAGTTACTATCTTACATTCCCAACAAGAAGATTACTGTGGAAGATGATTTGTATTTCATGATGAGTGACAATTTTTGACCCTCACTTTAAAAGCAATTCTTGTTTGTTTTTTTTGTATTTTGTGTGGGGTGGGTGGGTGTTGTGCTAATGTGGAACAAATATAGTGCTTTTAGAAACTGTAAACTTTTACAATAGATGGTTATTGTACAAACTGATAATAGAGTCATAAAGTAATTATTTTTATTCTCTATTCAGGCATGTGAATTTACTAATGCCTGATGTTATAATTTTCACATTGGTAAGCAAATATATGATGTATAATGTAGACTAACTTTCAGAAAAGATGTAATCGGATTTATAAAAATATGGATACTTTAGTGGTGATTATTGCAAATTAGTACCCTAATATATTTCATATATATTGTATGTTTTCTTTAAAATAAATGTATAGAAGCATTATTTTCTTTTTCTGTAATATTCTCTTTCTTTCTGAACATAGGTTTTTACTTCATACTACAGTGGCATATAATAACTATACAACTTCCTACATTTTTTTTATCTTACTGAAATGTAGTTGACATACTTTTATAACATATGATTGTTACGTATCTATCTACATGTCAAAAAAACTATATAAAAAATGTACTTTGGTCACCTCTGCGTCTGCATATATATTCTTCATATTTCTTTCATCATTCTCAAGCTGTCGATTTGATAATATTGTTTATTTGCGGTCGATTGTATTTTACTTTATATTCCGTCAAGTTAATTTTTGCATATTTGTGCATTATTCACATGTGATTGTTCTGAAAATCTACCTATGGAGGAAATAAATAAAGAATGAATGAATGAATGAGATGTCAGTTACCGGAGGCAGTACAAAATAGATAATACTAAGGTGTTGATCTTACCTGAATGGGTATTGACGGGCTGTATCACTAATTAAAAGTGTCAGATTAGTTGTGCTTGGAAAAGTCGTTTTGTGTACAACATAACTAAACTGTTAACAAATTCATTCATTCACTCCTTGAAATACTGTGCTGGAAATTGAACCCTGTCAATATAACTACAAGCTCTATTTATTTTTACAAGCAATGAAATAGGTGTTCTGTCCCCAGATTATTTTCTTTATCCGGAATGGGACAAACTTGTATTTCCATACCTTGGCCTAATTCAATCTTATTTTCTTTTTGCTGCCAACCCACTCCTCTCTCTCTCTCTCTCGCTCTCTCTCTCTCTCTCTTTCTCTCTCTCTCTCTCTCTCTCTCTCTCTCTCTCTCTATCTCTCAGGATGAACAAATTTTAAAATATGGGTTACATTTCGATAGTCCAAGGGTTCATGGGTCCGAAGGGTCTATGGTACGCAAGAAAGGTTCACTAATTCGAAAGTTCATTGGTTCGAAGGGTCATCAGTTCGAAGAGTTAAATAACCCTAAGGTTCATTGGTATGAAGGTGCGTTAGTCCAAAGGTTCAATGGTCGGAAAGGTGTGCTCAGTATTCTGTTAGCAATCTTATGCGTAAACATGTTGATGTTCTATATACCATCCATTACTTATTATCCCCAAAAACATGGACTATACGCAAACGTTTGATTGCAACAATCCCTAGTGTACGGTCACCTGAGAATTGTATATGTGAAGACATGCCAATTTTCAATACTTCGTTACATATTTAAACCGTTCTGCTCTAAATGTTGTTCGATTGATCACATATGTGGAGACTATTTCATAGTTATAATGCTCACAACAAAAATTACCGTCGAAACATATGGTATGATCCAAGTGTGTAACCCAATACGAATCAATCACTAATTGTATCCTGCACTGACATACTTTGACCACAAGCATGCATGTTGTTCATTACTTCCATCCCGATATCGTGTCTTTTTTTCTTCTTCTGATTCACATGACCAAACATAATAACTTTAAATGAACAGATGGTCAATGGGCCATCGACCCGATTTATATCGGTCTTCCATTTAGCTACCCGGAGCGGGAGTACTCGCAGCAGACCGGGTAACCCAGGCTACACTGGACCTACCAATGACCAACAAAGTATTTTGCTGTATATGAAACACGATTGAAGCTAACTAAGTAGGGTGTTGGCTGTACGATAGTTATACAAATGTTTGAAGACACATTTTTCAAATAGTTTACTCACACAACTCATTACAGATATATGTCTGTAATTTGAAACAATATTTTTATCCACTTTTTATGAATTGGAGTAACATTGGCCTCTTTCCGCGCTATTGGCAAATAGGAAGCTTGGAACAAATTGTTGAAAAGTTCTGATAAATATCACGATCTTATGTGAGTGCTTTCTTTATCTAGCCTAGGGTGAATCTCATCAGGTATCCGTGCCTTCCGAAGGTCGAAATATGAAAGCACATCTTATACATCATTATTTCTCAAACTTTGTACTATTAAGAGTAATGTCACGTAGAGACATGGAGCACACATTAGCGGATGTATCATCTACAAGGTATTGTTCAGAGGAATTTTAATGTAAAGAAATTGCTTTATCAAGACAGGAGCGAAAATATTTCTTACAACGTGCCTGCTGTTTCTGTTTTGATTCAAAAATGTTTTGTATGTGTTCCACCAAACTTTTGGACCAATATTGTCATCTCGAAGTTTCTATGCTAATTCGTTCAAATACTTAGGTTTGGTTCTTCCTACAGAACTGAAAACTCGGTTTCTAATATCAGTGAATTTAGGCCAGTGTAAATAAATATTGGTTCTTTTAGCCAACCGATGGATTCTTTTTCCATTCTAGAACAATTTTCATGGATTAGGTTACAAAACTGAGACTAGTGATTGGCTTGGCTGCAGTCACGAGGTTATTTACATGCAAATTAAAATGAGAATTATATAAATCTTTCCAAATACCATTAATAGTATTAATCCACTGAAAGCTATGTAAGTGATAGATATAACCTCAAATGGTTTAAGCTTGACAACACCAGTTGAACCGCAATTATCAATTCAGCCTTCATCCCCTTGATTGATGTTGTTTCGAGGTCCACTAATACAGTACACTGATTTTCACCATTGACGTCTTCCTTTCTCATGATGGTCTTCATGGCCTGCTTACCATACCAGTTGTAGAAATGTCATTCTATTTCTTCTTTGTAATCTTTAATTATTGTAAAATCTAGAAATCTAGAGGTTAAGTTTGTTCGGACATGAGGCAGGCTAAAAAAATTAGTAGCTAATTAAAAATAATTGACAATTGCAAGAACGTAAATTGTATTTCTTCAATTTGTCTTGATAGTTTAATGCTATCATTTCTCTTAAATTTTGTTGTAAATGTAATGGCAAGTAGTGTGACAACACCAGTTTGCCAATTTAATGAATATTCCTGACAAAACTTATGTCTGTTATTTTTCTTTTTTTAATCCAAACGATCATTGTCTTTTCAATAGTAATACTAAGGCCTGAGATTTTTGCATTAAACTTTAAAGCATCTAATGTAGTTTTCAATGACATTTCAGTAGCCTCTAAAATAATAAAGGTATCAATTGCATATTGGGATAAAACATATTCTGTATTATCAGTTCATACACTTTTTATCTTTGGATTTAACCTAATCATATGTCCTAGAATCTCAGCACATAAAATGGAAATACATGGCGATAGGAGATCACCATGACAGCAGCCGCCTTCAATAGGAAACCATTGTGAAACATGACTGTTCACAGTGTCACGTGATTTCATATTTTGTAAAATATTTCAATCCATTTTAACCATTGGGCCTAAATTTACAAAAATGTAAGTTTGTTAATAATGTCACAAAGTTTAGAGGGTGAAATTACTTATCAAGAATCAGCGAAGGTAGTTACAGATGTGCATAATGATAAAAGTGAAGATTTTGAATGGATTCACCCTAAAGTTGTTTTATAAAACATTTTGAAACGTATGGTGGTATTTATATTGAGGTCAATAAATTGTCTATATAAATCAGTTTCATTATTGGTTACTTAAAATTAGGTATCATGCATATCGAAGCCAAATAAAAACAGACGTGTTTTTTTAAGGAATTGGTGACCAATATCATTATTGAATGTAATTTATGAAATGGTTTCAGATTATATAGCAAATATAATAAAAAGTGATTGGGATGTTTAAATACATGAGGACGAAAAGGGGCTTATTTCTGATTTTTATTTGGAGAACATATTAGAATAATAGATTATATTTCATTTGTAGCAAAAAATGAAAAAATTTCTGGTCTAATTTTGTCCACAGATTTTGAAAAGGCATTTGTTAAAATTTCCAGGAAATTTATAGAGAAAAACTTTTAGATACTTTAATTTTGGGGATTCTACACTAAAATGGATAAAACTATTTTATAAAGGAGCTAATTCATGTATATTGCAAAATGAATATATGTCAGTCTATTTTAATGTAAATCGAGATTGAAGACAAGAAGATCCAATTGTTTCGATACTTATTTATTTTGTGCGTTGAGGTTCTTGGAAAACTAAAAGAAACAATACAGCAAATAAATGAATTACTATTAATAATAGTGACAATAAATTAAGTCAATATGCTGATGATACTCAAATATTTTAGATGGTAGTGAAATATCTCTTAAAGCTACATTAGAGGTGTTACAAGCATTTTATAGAATGTCAGGACTAAAAATCAATGTAGAGAAGACTATGGTAGTTGGGATTAGGGCATTATCGAAATCAACTGCAAAATTGTGTCATGAGTTCAGTTTAGACTGGTTTCAGACGTAATTTTTGTTTAAAGTTTAGTATATGATATTTTGTGATTTAAATTCGCCTGAAATAATCAGGAAAAGAGAAATAATTCTTAATAGCTCGCGAATGGAGAAAAATTAAACTGTATGGAAAATTGTTAAAATTCGATCATTAGCTTTATCTCAATGTATACACCTATTTCAATCATTCTTGATCCACCACGGTTTCTCACAGAAAAACTTGAACAGTTGTTTTTCAAATTTATTTGGAATTCAGAGCAAGGTCGTACTGAAATCCAGCTGATTTCTCAAGATTATAATCATGGAGATCTGAAGATGGTTAACATGAAAGATTTTATTAAAGCATTGAGGATACATTGAGACTGGGTTCCACATATCTGCTTCAGATATTTAATTATCAATCAAGCAGAGACGTTTTCTAATCATTCGAAAATGTCTCAACAATTACCGACACAATCTGAAAACTGAGCAATTTCCTGAATATATACTAATCTCTTAAATGCAACCAAATCAAACTCGATGAATGAACGATGAAGATATACATGAATCAGAATAATTAAAATGTCTTAGCAGGTACAGATTGTAATCAAGATCAGGTTAAAAAAAAACTACCTGTTTACTACCGTACATAGTTACCGGTTGTTTACATCCCTGACACGCTTTCCACCGTTCAAGCATGAATGGACACTCACCATGTGGGCGCCCTCGTTTACATATGAAAAGGCATTAAAGGACGAGCTAAGAAGGGTGGTATATATATACGCATCATTAGTGATCAGAGTAAATTGTCACATTCGTTTCCCTCATGAGTCGTGTTTCGTTATTCTCATTCTTTCTTGTGGTAATTGTCTGGAGTTTTCACTGCAGCTCGATTTTGATTTTCATGTGATTCAGACATTTTACGCATGTTGCAACACATTCTTTCATACTTAATCGGCATGGTAATACAGAAAAAAATTACTCTGCGATGAGGGACTCCCAAAAGTTGTAAGTAACTCCATGACAGGACTGATTTCAATTATTTGTCTGATGCTATGGAAACCGAAGCCGTGTGTGGCATTGTGCCACTCCAATATACACTTAAATCATGCTATGCGCCGGAGATGGTAGAGAAAAGAAGTTCCGGTAGTTCCAAGCTACCCCAAGACCGAGACAGCCTAGTCTTTACAGTTAGGTCGAACAAAATTACAGGTTTACGAGATACTCCAGGATGTGCTTCTATCTGATGAAAAAGGGAAGAAGACGAGGATGATGAATTGCGGGCATTAAAGGAGGAGCTAAGGGTGGAGGAAAGGACAAAAGAGCTATGCTGGAAAAGGTAAAGAAAAATCAAGAGGACAAATACACAAAGCAAAGGCAGGATTAAAAGATCTTCAGTGGGGACGGCACAAATGTGTCACATGCTGGCAGAACAAAAGGTAAATAAACTAACACGTCCGTCATGTTCCTCCGTCTGTCCACAATTACAAGCCAGAGTCAAGAGTGGTATGTTTATTAGTACTAACTTCCTGATATATTCAAGACAATCGACAATCATTATTGCTAATTATTTTGTTCTCATTTGAAAATATATTGTGTGAATTAAAGTTCACAGATATTCTTCCAAAAATGTCAAATTTGAGGGCGTAAGCCTTGTTTTAAATTCAAGAGTTAGTTAATTTAGGAATACTTAAGTGTATAGTATCGGACATAGTCAGATAATCGGCAAATAAACAGGTGAAAAGACTATTGATTTAGCCTATTGTTTTATATGTTTGCTTCAATATGTGCATATGCGTGTGCTGGATTTGTTTTATTTCACTCATGGCCCTAGTGTTTTTTCGTACCGTTGGCGGACCTCATAACTCGGATCTGATAGCTACCTGCCCACGTTTTGAGTAAGTTTTGGTTTTATGGGGTACCTTGCACACCTGAAAAAACATAGTTGACTTGTTTACATTCGAAATCTATGTAAATAAGCGATAGTCGGATGTGGAAAAATTCTTTTCACTCTGTCGGACGGGGAGAGGTGTTTTTTAAAATAAAATATATGTCCGCAACTGAACAATAGAAAGTAAAACCGTTTGGTGACTTAAGATTTCTGTGCCCATTTCATTCATTTTTGGGACAACAAATTACACGATTTAACTATATTTTGTATCAGTGGAAGAACGCAGACTTTCTTTCATGTGTTGATTGTGATCAATATGAAGATGCATGGAGACTAGTGGATACCCAGTACACGATAACTGCTTCTAAGCTCTTTGCAGCATTAATGTCAATTATTGTAAATTTTTGAGGACGTGGTATCCTTTCGTAGTCAAAGGTGTGGTCACACTATCGCGAAGCGATTTCTTATGGTAATGCGTAGTACCTGCATAGTGGTCTAACCAGAAATATATATATAACAAATATATTCGCAAAACCCCTACCGTCTTGGTACAATCTAATGGCAAACTTTTTATATGTGAGTGTCTGTTTATGCTTGCGCATTGGTTAATGAGTCAGGGATGTAATCTTCAGGTAACTGTGTGTACGATATTAAACAGGTGATGACATTTTAGCCATTTGTTCAAAACAAAGATAATTTTGACAGTACTTAATTTTTGCGAGTCACAAATTCCTGATAACATTTCTTGCGACAATAAAGTAAAACCACTTGATAAAGGTTTTGGAGAATATAATACGGCTCTATTAGTAACATCGGCATCAACTATTTCATTATCATCTATCAGGGAAATGATTTTTTTATCATTCGAAAATGTTTCAAAATGAATAATGCAATTTGAAAATTGCGAAGTGTGCTGAAAATGTATTAATCTCTTAAGTAAAACCAAATCTAACTCGATGAAAGAATGATGACAATGTGCATGAATCAGAAAAAGTAAAATATCTGAGAAAGTATGGGTAGTAGTGAAGTTAAGGTTATTATATACCTACCTAGGGATAAGTTTAATCCTGGATACTTCCATCAAATTCGAACTTAGCTTTATTCGAATTGTAACTGATACAAACATATTATGTTTTTTTTATAAAGAATTAGTAAATTAATAAAATATAGCAGCTGGTGAATATTAAACAATCGTGTAAGAAAGCCGATTGGAATTTTTTTAAAGAAAGCATTTTTGCTCATGTCTAGACCCTAAATACTGTTCTTAAATTCGAAATGAACCTTTTCAAATGATATACTGTTTATTGTAAAATTATTTACCTTTAAATGAGAACAAATATGGATAGATTTAATAGAAATTGAGGAAAACAATAAAGTAGAGCAATTGATATGTATCTAACAGTTCCAATCAAGTTATTCCAAAGACAGAATTTTATGCTAATATTTCATTCAATTAACATTAGCTTTCTTTAAGCTTATGAAATCAACAGGAAATGTATCTAGCATTGATAAGATACTAAATATGAGTTAATTTTGAAGAATGTATACAATATATACAAAAGAGATATTACAACACCCCCATCCCCAATTCGACTATCAATGTCACACCCGCCCATTGGACTTGTTGCTCGCATAATTAAATCCTTTTCTCACGAAATTTTACAGAAAGCATACAAAATCAGATACCATTTTTATTTTCGTGTTAAATATCGATGATACATCCAAGAGATATCAGTGAATAATAAGATATATTGAGAAAGTTATTCAAGGACATTTGCTGACTTGGCTTGAAGCTAATAATTCTGACGTTCCTAGTTCACAGCAACATGTCCTCCAGAAGGGTTTTAGGCCTCACAATAGCTAGTTTTGTCGCTGTTTCAATCAGTACAATATAATTTAAGCATGGTTTCACGTGTTTTTACTGTCTTTTGAGATTAAAAAGGTATTCAATTCTATGTGGTACAATGGGTTTACTTTTTAAATTATCCACACTGGGAATTACGGGTCAGTCGCTTTTGATATTTCTGAATATGTGTAATTTTCGAACTGGTTCCCAATTGTTCAAGGAATGAGACAAGGAGACGCTTTGTCAACCTTGATGTATACAACATTTATAAATTACTTACTACTCCAGTTAGAAAATAGGATTTGAAACAAAGATTGGATCCATAGCTGCAGGAAATCCAGCACATACTGATGATTTCACTCCTGGGTACATAGCTTAGTGTCACAAAGTCATATGTCGATATCTTAGGTCCGAAATACAAGAATTATATCAGCAAAATGGTACCAGTGGTCGTCATGTTCGCCGGTTGCTGATTCTACAACACATCCGGGACACCAAATTATCTTAAAGTTTACGTCACAAGACGCAATGGGCGCAGCATGCGAGAAAGAACCGAAATATTTTCACGATCTGTTCGGTATTGTCATTAAAAACTTTGGTACTGCAAATGTTATCAAAAAGATAATATTTCCGTCCATTTTTTATGTGAGTGAATTACGGTGTAATATTTTACAAGGTGACATTTCTTCGTTGGTTAAACCTCTGAGATATTTTGCTAAACAGTTACAAGGCTTTCCAACATTTACAAGATCAGATATAGCACTAGGAATGCTAGGTTAGACATCAGAGCAGGTCAAAACTGATAAAAGATAACTAATGTCCAAAAGTACATAATAGCGTTTAAGAGAAATATGTGCAGACTAACATGAAAAGTTGTTGTAAATTAGAGTCATAATTGATACTGGATTTATTGTTTTATGACTTTATAGCTGCAAGTATGCTTTTGAAAATCTGGGAAATTAATGTTAATAGATCAAACTTACCCAGGAACCATCCTAATTAGCAAAATTATTCCCACATTGCATACCTTTCTGAAACTATGTCTTTTAATGGAAAATACATACATTATTATAATAATGAGCATCAACCCATCAGAGACTATAAATGTGAATATATTTGCAAAATGTTAAAAAATTAAGATTTAATTTTTTTTACATTCCATGCTATTTTTTTTTTAATTGTATAGTTCTATGTTTAATGCCAGTATACATCAATGTCAGAATTGCACGTCTTTATCTCAAATTATAATCTTCCCATTCCAATTTAAAGCTTTAAAGTTAACACACCAAAAGAAATCAGAATATATTTGTTTTTCCTATATACTCTCCACATTTGTTTGAATGTACTGAACTTTCCAGTGTGTCCAATCCTAATTGATCATATGTTAATCTAAAGTATCTTCAAAGAATAACTCAAAATGAAATTCTTTTCATATTTTAACTACCATATTTTGATAGGCTGAACTGTAAACCAAACAAAAAAACATGAGTAACATATTGCAATTCCGGGCTCGCATGAATACCAGATTACTCACGGTTTACTGTCGCCAAAATACACACAGACATTTAAACCATTTAACTCAATACCAAGAATACAAAACGCTAAAAAAAGAATCACTACCAAAAAAGAGAGGAAAATATACTCTAAAATAGATTAGGACAACATTCGTCGGAACTGACCCAGAAGTAATAATTGTGACCTGATTCCTTGTGGACTCGGGTCACAATAAGGAATATAGTCCTAGTAATTTACCTAGCTTCTTTTGGTGATGCTCCTTGATTTACATTTAAAGATTCTTGTATACTGTTATGTACTAATTGTAGCGCAAATGATCAAACTTCACCGTCCCCACATTGCCTTGAACGTTATGATAGCTAATGCACCATATTAGCTATTTAGCCTTTAAATGTCTGAACATACTCAATTAAACATACTTCTGGAAATCTTATATTTTGGGGATAAATAGTCACTTTTATAGTGCATGCCCCTTTCTACACAATTTCTGAGTGTCACTATGTCAAGTTTAATGCTGTTTGTTTTTTGTGGGGTTGGGGGGTCTTTTTTGTTGTTGTTGTTTTTCCCTCTGCTTGCCTGAATAGTATCATTTTCACGTCTCCATATCAAGCACCTTTCACTTCATTTACTGACATCTTACTGATCTGTGAGATTAGGGAAACATATGTTTTCTCCTTTCAGGTCTAGTCTGGTCTTTGGAACAAGGCGGAAGAGTTAGATTAACTTGGATTCTCTCCAGCAGACAGGTGCTGATCCCAAGGCCTCAGTAAGACATGACTAATGCACCCGGATATACTGTCCAGGGTTGCTTCATACTACCACACTGGCATCTAGTGCTTCAAACACATAGCTTAGGTCTTCATGATGGAAGTCAACACCACTGTTCAGTAATGTGGAGCCTACCAGAAGTTGTATTTTCCTATTACAGGGTCAAGTTATATGCTTGTTGACATTAAAACACTTTACAGTTTTGCTATAAAACATGGTACTGGTCTCCATTACTATATGGAATTCGAGTCTGCTGTTATCTCGTGTTTGAATACAATGTTACTAAACAAACAGTACTAGGCCAAGTAGGAGGGACACACAGTTCGTGATACATCGGAATAAGACTCAGATCCATTGGTCAGGCCTTCGATTTCTTTAAATACTTTTGTGTTAAAACGTGTACTTGCTCAAGGGTATGCGAATTCTCTCATTAATGTTTCACTTTCCATGTCAAACCATGAGATCATTAATGTGTGTTCTGTTCTATTACGTAAAGTTTAGTATTGCTTCTGTGGAGTGACATTTATGAGACTGTGAATGAGAAAAGAAACTGTGCGAAACTCTAAATTCATACTTTGACATCAGTCTTCGAATGTCATCAGTAACTCGGTTTAAACATTTAATGAGGGCTTTTCATTAATCAGTATAATTTGGGACAGTCGCCAATATCACATATTATAAAATCAGTACATGTGCAACTGGGTGTCGAAGCTCCATATCTTAAAACTGTCAAGCTGTCAAACACTGTGAGCTCAACTTTTCTGTAATACATAATCAAACAGTAGTCCACCACACTTATACTTCATTCGGCTGCTTGGAAGTAACCTCAGTACACCTTTTATTAACAATATCAACCGACATTCATCAAGTTACAAAATCTAGATAAATCATCCTTACTAAGCTCCTGAATACCAACTTTTATATACACCTTCACTGAAAATAATACATGCAGATAGCGACCTGCCTAAAACAACCGCTTTGTAAAGACCTATGTTTAAACATCAATGTTTGGGTAAATCGGGAAGTCGCATTTCTAACAAAGGATTGATACCAAGAGAGGTGTATTGAAAGTTAGCTCGCTCTATTGTATAACTAATTAATTTACATTTTGCAGTTAAGCGGTTTCCATATGCCATTGACTTACCTTCTGAAATCAAATTATATCCATATAAACATTACTATTAATTAATAGTTCAAACAGTATCCAGATTGAAATATCCTATTCGACGTGTGGTCGTTCAGTGGTTAGTGTACCGAAATCGTCTCCAATAGTTTGTAGGTATGAATCAAGCCCAGAGCAGACCGGGTTTGCCGCCGTAGTGTTTCACCAGGGGTAATGCACTTTATTCCAATTACCTAGACGCAGTACATTATTTCATGTATTCGTGTGATGTTAAAAAAGCAAACAAACCAAACAAAGTATTCAAGACCCATTTTCTCATTTTGAAGCCACAATTTATATTTCTTGCTAACAGTGTCCTGATAGAACGATTTTGCCCAGAAAGTTTTCAGGTGGTGTAGTGCATATACAAGTATCGTGAGGAGTAAACTTTCCGAATTTGACATCAGTCTTCAAATGTTATCATTAACAATTTAGACTTTTCATGTAAGCCTTTCATCAATCAGTATAAATTGTGAATGTCGCCATTATCACATATGATACAATCCGCAAAGGTGCAGCTAGGTGTGGAATTAACCTGAGTACACCTTTTATAAACAATATCTCCCGATATTCATCAAGTTACAAAATATGGGATAAACCTATTTAGTAAGCTCATGACTGGCAACATTAAGATATACCGTCAATGAAAATTATACATGTACAAACCGACCTATCTAATACCACCGCTTTGAGAAACCTATGTTTAGACATTAATATTATGGTAAACCCGGAAACCGCATTTCTAATAGTAGATTGATACAAAGAACGGTGTATTGAAAGTTAGCTCAAATGAATAACTAATTAAATTACATTTTGCAGTTAAGCGATCTCCATATACCATTGACTTTCATTCTGAAATCAGATAATATCCATATCAACAGCAGTAATAATTCATAGTTCAAAAAATATTCAAATTGAAATATCCTATTAGAGCTGTGTTTGTTCAGTGGTTTGCGTGCTTGAATCGCCTTCAGGAGTTTGCAGGTATCAGTCAAGTCTAGAGCATGCTGGGTAGGCTGCCGTAGTCTTCCCGGGGGTGGGGGGGGGGGGGGTGGGGCAATGCACTTCATTCAAATTACCTAGGCGCAATACATTATTTCATATGTTCACGTAATATTATAAAAGCAAACAAATCAAACAAAGTGTTCAAGACCCATTTCCTCATTTTGAAGACAAAGTTCATATATGTCGCTAATAGTGTCCTGATACAAGAGCTTTCCACTAACATAAAAAACTGCATATTCTTAAAGAAAAGACAAACATCTCTATATCATATCAATTGATCTATCGATTGATTTCTCTCCTGCAATCGACAACTTTTTTGATGCACAAGATCCATAGTTTACAATGTCTTCAGTTGAAAATGCAGTTATTGCCTGTACCCGTAGATTGCTCTAGTAAATTTCGGTTACACGGCAAGGCAACTGTCGGTTGAAGTAACTCGCAGTTTTTATGTTTGGTTCCTCTATCTGAGCTCGTGTTTCAATACAATGTAACTCAACAAGCAGCACTTAGCCAAGTTTGACTAATATGTAACTCATGATACCTCTAATTAAGACCTAGAATTGAACTGAGATTAATTAATCACGCTTACGAATTTTAAGAAAGCTCTTCACCTGTAAAAGCAGTTATTGCCTGTACATGTGAATTGCTCTTGTAAATTCCAGTTACGCGGCAAGACAACAATCGGTTGAGGCAAATCAAAGCTTTGATAGTTGATTCTCCTTGTTAGCAATTTCATCTAGTGTTTAATACATTGTGACTGAACATGTCACACTAGGCCAAGTTGAATTAATATGTAGCTCATGATACCTCTAATTAACACCTAGAATTGAACTGAAATCAATTAATCATGTTTTTGATATTTTTAGGAAGAAAAAAATATTTTCACTTGCCTTATTAATATCGTTTATCCTAAGGCAAAGCTTGTGATAGTTAATGACGTTCTATTGCCAAGTTTAGTTTTCTTATTTTGCATGGTTTTTTTTTTTTTGTTTTTTTTTTTTTTTTTTTTTTTGTTTTGTGGAGTGACATTTATGAAACTGTAAATAGGAGTAAACCTTCCTAATTGTGTGTCTAGGAGCAATGGCTTCAATCCAATTACCTAGGCGCAATACATTATTTCATGTGTCGTTATAAAATCAAACAAATCAAACAAAGGCTTCAAGACCAATTTCCACATTTTAAAGCCAAAATTCATATTTGTTGTTAACAGTGTCCTGACACAAGAGCTGTCCCCAACAAGTTTTCAGGGTAGTGTGCTGCACGTACAAGCATCTTCATATTGTAATAGCCAAAGAGTTCGTGTTTCCACTAATATCCAAATAAATGCTGCATATTCTTAAAGAAACGGCAAATATCTTTATATTATATCAGTTAATCTATCGAAATTGTTACATATATCTGACGGCAAAATAAGTTCTGATATTTGATTCTTCTTGTTCACAATCTCAACTTCTTGAATACATTGTGACTGAACAGGCAGCACTAGACCAAGTGGGAGGAATAGGTAGTTTGTCATGCATCTAATTAAGACCTAGAATTGAACTGAGATCAATTAATCAGGTTTCGACCTTTTGAGGGGAAAAAAAAAATTTAGAAGTTTACCTACCCATTAGCATGTGAATTGCATATTTTTACTTGCCTGATTTATCTCTTATATCAAAGGCAAAGCATGTGACAGTTCGTGTTGTTCTGTTCTGTTATGTAAAGTTTTTTTTTATTTTTTAATGTGTTTTTTTTTTTTTTTTTATAATAATCAGCAGTAATAATTCATAGTTCAAAAAATATTCAGCTTGACATATCCTATTAGAGCTGTGGTTGTTCAGTGGTTAGCGTGCCTGAATCGCCTCCAGGTGTTTGTCGCTATCAATCAAGTCTAGAGCATGCCGGGTGGGCCGCCGTAGTCTGTCCCGGGGGCAATGCACTTCATTCAAATTACCTAGGCGCAATACATTATTTCATATGTTCACATGATGTTATAAAGGCAAACAAATCAAACAAAGTGTTCAAGACCCATTTCCTCATTTTGAAGCTAAAATTCATATTTGTCGCTAATAGTGTACTGATACAAGAGCTTTCCACAGAAAGTTTTGAGGGTGGTGTAGTGCACGTACAGTTATCTTAATCTTGTATTAGCCTCAGAGTTGTTTTTCCACTAACATAAAAAATACTCCATATTCTTAAATAAACGGCAAACATCTCTATATCATATCAATTGATCTATCGAATGATTTCTCTCCCGCAATCGACAACTTTTTTGATGCACAAGATCCAATGTTTACAATGTTTACAATCTCTTCAGCTGTAAATGCAGTTATTTGCCTGTACCCGGAAATTGCTTTAGTAAATTTCGGTTACACGGCAAGGCAACAGTCGGCTGAAGTAACTCGCAGTTTTGATGTTCCGTTCCTCTTCTCGGCAATCTCGTCTCGTGCTTGAATACAATGGGACTTAACAAGCAGTACTAGGTCAAGTAGGAGGAATATGTAGCTCTTAATACCTCTAATTAAGCCCTAGAAATGAACTGAGATCAATTAATCAGGTTTTCGATTTTTTGAGGAAGAAAAACAATATTTAGAAGTTTACCTGCTGAAGAGCATGTGAATTGCATATTTTTTACTTGCCTGATTAATTTCGTATATCCGAAGGTAAAGCATGTGATAGTTCATGACGTTCTGTTGTAAAGTTTACTTGTTTTTTTAATGTTCTTTTTTTTATTATTTTGTGGAGTGACATTTATGAGACTGTAAATAGGAGTACACTTTCCTAATTGTGTGTCCCGGGGCAATGTCTTCATTCCAATTACCTAGGCGCAATACATTATTTCATGTGTTCATGTGACGTTATAAAAGCAAACAAATCAAACAAAGGCTTCAAGACCAATTTCCACATTTTAAAGCCAAAATTCATATTTTTTGTTAACAGTGTCCTGACACAAGAGCTGTCCCCAACAAGTTTTCAGGGTAGTGTACTGCACGTACAAGCATCTTCATCTTGTAATAGCCAAAGAGTTCGTCCTTTCCACTAATATCCAAATAAATACTGCATATTCTTAAAGAAACGGCAAATATCTTTTATATCATATCAGTTAATCTATCGAAATTGTTACATATATATGACGGCAAAAAAAGTTCTGATATTTGATTCTTCTTCTTCGCAATCTCCACTTCTTCTTGAATACATTCTGACTGTACAAACAGCACTAGGCCAAGTGGGAGGAATATGTAGTTCGTCAAACCTCTAATTAAGACCTAGAATTGAACTGAGATCAATTAATCAGGTTTCGACCTTTTGAGGAAGAAAAAAATAAAAATATTTAGAAGTTTATCTACCCAAGAGCATGTGAATTGCATATTTTTAATTGGCTGATTTATTTCTTATATCCAAGGCAAAGCATGTGACAGTTCGTATTGTTCTGTTCTGTTATGTAAAGTTTTTTTTTTATTTTTTAATGTGTTTTTTTTTTTTTTTTTTTCCTTTTTTCCTGTTTTCATTTCGTGGACTTACATTTATGAGACTGTAAAGAGGAGGAAACTTTCCGAATTGTTTCAGTCAGATTCGTACTTTGACACCAGTCTTCAAATGTCATCATTGACTCAGTTTAGACTTTTCATGCAGGCTTTTCATCAATCAGTATAGTTTGTGAAAGTCGCCATTATCACATATGATAAAATCCATAAAAGTGCAGCTAAGTGTCGAAGTTCCATATGTTAAAACTGTCAAGCTGTCAAACACTGTGAGCTCACCTTTTCTGTAATACATAATCAAACAGTCTCCCACCACACTTATACTTCATTCGGCTCGTTGGAATTAACCTCAGTACACCTTTCAGGAACAATATCTCCCGACATTCGTCAAGTCACAAAATAGAGATAAACCTCTTTAGTAAACTCATGACTGACAACTTTCAGATACACTGTCAATGAAAATTATACATGTACAAACCGACCTATCTAAGACAACCGCTTTGAGAAGACCTATTTTTAGACATTAATATTATGTTAAACCCGGAAACCGCATTTCTAATAGTAGATTGATACAAAGAGAGGTATATTGGAAGTTAGCTCCAATGAATAACTAATTCAATTACATTTTGCAGTTAAGCGGTCTCCATATACCATTGACTTTCATTCTGAAATCAGATAATATTCATATCAACAGTAGTAATAATTCATAGTTCCCAAAAAATTCAGCTTGAAATATCCTATTAGAGCTGTGGTTGTTCAGTGGTTAGCGTGCCTGAATCGCCTCCAGGTGTTTGTCGCTATCAATCAAGTCTAGAGCATGCCGGGTGGGCCGCCGTAGTCTGTCCCGGGGGCAATGCACTTCATTCAAATTACCTAGGCGCAATACATTATTTCATATGTTCACATGATGTTATAAAGGCAAACAAATCAAACAAAGTGTTCAAGACCCATTTCCTCATTTTGAAGCCAAAATTCATATTTGTCGCTAATAGTGTACTGATACAAGAGCTTTCCACAGAAAGTTTTGAGGGTGGTGTAGTGCACGTACAGTTATCTTAATCTTGTATTAGCCTCAGAGTTGTTTTTCCACTAACATAAACAATACTCCATATTCTTAAATAAACGGCAAACATCTCTATATCATATCAATTGATCTATCGAATGATTTCTCTCCCGCAATCGACAACTTTTTTGATGCACAAGATCCAATGTTTACAATGTTTACAATCTCTTCAGCTGTAAATGCAGTTATTTGCCTGTACCCGGAAATTGCTTTAGTAAATTTCGGTTACACGGCAAGGCAACAGTCGGCTGAAGTAACTCGCAGTTTTGATGTTCCGTTCCTCTTCTCGGCAATCTCATCTCGTGCTTGAATACAATGGGACTTAACAAGCAGTACTAGGTCAAGTAGGAGGAATATGTAGCTCTTAATACCTCTAATTAAGCCCTAGAAATGAACTGAGATCAATTAATCAGGTTTTCGATTTTTTGAGGAAGAAAAACAATATTTAGAAGTTTACCTGCTGAAGAGCATGTGAATTGCATATTTTTTACTTGCCTGATTAATTTCGTATATCCGAAGGTAAAGCATGTGATAGTTCATGACGTTCTGTTGTAAAGTTTACTTGTTTTTTTTAATGTTCTTTTTTTTTATTATTTTGTGGAGTGACATTTATGAGACTGTAAATAGGAGTACACTTTCCTAATTGTGTGTCCCGGGGCAATGTCTTTATTCCAATTACCTAGGCGCAATACATTATTTCATGTGTTCATGTGACGTTATAAAAGCAAACAAATCAAACAAAGGCTTCAAGACCAATTTCCACATTTTAAAGCCAAAATTCATATTTTTTGTTAACAGTGTCCTGACACAAGAGCTGTTCCCAACAAGTTTTCAGGGTAGTGTACTGCACGTACAAGCATCTTCATCTTGTAATAGCCAAAGAGTTCGTCCTTTCCACTAATATCCAAATAAATACTGCATATTCTTAAAGAAACGGCAAATATCTTTTATATCATATCAGTTAATCTATCGAAATTGTTACATATATATGACGGCAAAAAAAGTTCTGATATTTGATTCTTCTTCTTCGCAATCTCCACTTCTTCTTGAATACATTCTGACTGTACAAACAGCACTAGGCCAAGTGGGAGGAATATGTAGTTCGTCAAACCTCTAATTAAGACCTAGAATTGAACTGAGATCAATTAATCAGGTTTCGACCTTTTGAGGAAGAAAAAATAAAAATATTTAGAAGTTTATCTACCCAAGAGCATGTGAATTGCATATTTTTAATTGGCTGATTTATTTCTTATATCCAAGGCAAAGCATGTGACAGTTCGTATTGTTCTGTTCTGTTATGTAAAGTTTTTTTTAATTTTTTATTGTGTTTTTTTTTTTTTTTTTTTTCCTTTTTTCCTGTTTTCATTTCGTGGACTTACATTTATGAGACTGTAAAGAGGAGGAAACTTTCCGAATTGTTTCAGTCAGATTCGTACTTTGACACCAGTCTTCAAATGTCATCATTGACTCAGTTTAGACTTTTCATGCAGGCTTTTCATCAATCAGTATAGTTTGTGAAAGTCGCCATTATCACATATGATAAAATCCATAAAAGTGCAGCTAAGTGTCGAAGTTCCATATGTTAAAACTGTCAAGCTGTCAAACACTGTGAGCTCACCTTTTCTGTAATACATAATCAAACAGTCTCCCACCACACTTATACTTCATTCGGCTCGTTGGAATTAACCTCAGTACACCTTTCAGGAACAATATCTCCCGACATTCGTCAAGTCACAAAATAGAGATAAACCTCTTTAGTAAACTCATGACTGACAACTTTCAGATACACTGTCAATGAAAATTATACATGTACAAACCGACCTATCTAAGACAACCGCTTTGAGAAGACCTATTTTTAGACATTAATATTATGTTAAACCCGGAAACCGCATTTCTAATAGTAGATTGATACAAAGAGAGGTATATTGGAAGTTAGCTCCAATGAATAACTAATTCAATTACATTTTGCAGTTAAGCGGTCTCCATATACCATTGACTTTCATTCTGAAATCAGATAATATTCATATCAACAGTAGTAATAATTCATAGTTCCCAAAAAATTCAGCTTGAAATATCCTATTAGAGCTGTGGTTGTTCAGTGGTTAGCGTGCCTGAATCGCCTCCAGGTGTTTGTCGCTATCAATCAAGTCTAGAGCATGCCGGGTGGGCCGCCGTAGTCTGTCCCGGGGGCAATGCACTTCATTCAAATTACCTAGGCGCAATACATTATTTCATATGTTCACATGATGTTATAAAGGCAAACAAATCAAACAAAGTGTTCAAGACCCATTTCCTCATTTTGAAGCTAAAATTCATATTTGTCGCTAATAGTGTACTGATACAAGAGCTTTCCACAGAAAGTTTTGAGGGTGGTGTAGTGCACGTCCAGTTATCTTAATCTTGTATTAGCCTCAGAGTTGTTTTTCCACTAACATAAACAATACTCCATATTCTTAAATAAACGGCAAACATCTCTATATCATATCAATTGATCTATCGAATGATTTCTCTCCCGCAATCGACAACTTTTTTGATGCACAAGATCCAATGTTTACAATGTTTACAATCTCTTCAGCTGTAAATGCAGTTATTTGTCTGTATCCGGAAATTGCTTTAGTAAATTTCGGTTACACGGCAAGGCAACAGTCGGCTGAAGTAACTCGCAGTTTTGATGTTCCGTTCCTCTTCTCGGCAATCTCATCTCGTGCTTGAATACAATGGGACTTAACAAGCAGTACTAGGTCAAGTAGGAGGAATATGTAGCTCTTAATACCTCTAATTAAGCCCTAGAAATGAACTGAGATCAATTAATCAGGTTTTCGATTTTTTGAGGAAGAAAAACAATATTTAGAAGTTTACCTGCTGAAGAGCATGTGAATTGCATATTTTTTACTTGCCTGATTAATTTCGTATATCCGAAGGTAAAGCATGTGATAGTTCATGACGTTCTGTTGTAAAGTTTACTTGTTTTTTTAAATGTTCTTTTTTTTATTATTTTGTGGAGTGACATTTATGAGACTGTAAATAGGAGTACACTTTCCTAATTGTGTGTCCCGGGGCAACGTCTTCATTCCAATTACCTAGGCGCAATACATTATTTCATGTGTTCATGTGACGTTATAAAAGCAAACAAATCAAACAAAGGCTTCAAGACCAATTTCCACATTTTAAAGCCAAAATTCATATTTTTTGTTAACAGTGTCCTGACACAAGAGCTGTCCCCAACAAGTTTTCAGGGTAGTGTACTGCACGTACAAGCATCTTCATCTTGTAATAGCCAAAGAGTTCGTCCTTTCCACTAATATCCAAATAAATACTGCATATTCTTAAAGAAACGGCAAATATCTTTTATATCATATCAGTTAATCTATCGAAATTGTTATATATATCTGACGGCAAAAAAGTTCTGATATTTGATTCTTCTTGTTCGCAATCTCAACTTCATCTCGAATACATTCTGACTGAACAAGGAGCACTAAGCCAAGTGGGAGGAATATGTAGTTCGTCATACCTCTAATAAAGACCCAGAATTGAACTGAGATCAATTAATGAGGTTTCGACTTTTTGGGGACGAAAAAAATATTTAGACGTTTACCTGCCCAAGAGCATGTGAATTGTATATTTTTACTTGCCTGATTTATTTCTTATATCCAAGGCAAAGCATGTGACAGTTCGTGTTGTTCTGTTCTGTTATGTAAACTTTTTTTTTTATTGTTGTTTTTTTTTTTGTTGTTTTTTTTTTTTCCTTTTTTCATTTCGTGGACTTACATTTATGAGACTGTAAAGAGGAGGAAACTTTCCGAATTGTTTCAGTCAGATTCGTACTTTGACATCAGTCTTCAAATGTCATCAATGACACAATTTAGACTTTTCATGCAGGCTTTTCATCAATCGGTATAATTTGTGAAAGTCGCCATTATCACATATGATAAAATCCATAAAAGTGCAGCTAGGTGTCGAAGTTCCATATGTTAAAAGTGTCAAGCTGTCAAACACTGTGAACTCTCCTTTTCTGTAATATATAATCAAACAGTCTCCCACCACACTTATACTTCATTCGGCTCGTTGGAATTAACCTCAATACACCTTTTAGGAGCAATATCTTCCGACATTAGTCAAGTTACAAAATAGAGATAAACCTCTTCAGTAAGCTCATGACTGGCAACTTTCAGATACACCGTCAATGAGTATTATATATGTACATATATTGAAATATCCTATTAGAGCTGTGGCTTGTTCAGTGGTTAGCGTGCCTGAATCGCCACCAAGAGTTTGTAGGTATGAATCACGTCTAGAGCATGCCGGGTGGGCTGCCGTAGTCTGTCCCGGGGGCAATGCACTACATTCAAATTACCTAGGTGCAATATATTATTTCATATGTTCACGTAATATTATAAAAGCAAACAAATTGTTCAAGACCCATTTCCTCATTTTTTAACCAAATTCATATTTGTCGCTAATAGTGTCCTCATACAAGAGCTTTCCCCAGAAAGTTTTGAGGGTGGTGTAGTACACGTACAATTATCTTTATCTTGTATAGCCTAAGAGTTCGTTTTTCTACTAACATCGATAAAAATACTGCATATTATTACAAAGAAATGGGAACATCTCAATATCATATCAATTTATGTATCGAAGGGGTAAGAACTATAAGGCCTCTTTTATGCCAAAAAAGTTTAAGTTTTCAAAACAGTAGTTGATCAGTAAATACCATGGCAAAAAAATATGATCTGCATTTGAAACACTTACAATTGCAATTGATGTTTAGAAAAGATTTAAATATGACGTAATACGCACATGCTCGTGGCGTGACATTTGGCTATAAAATTGTTATTTCCTGCTAAAATTGGAGATATTTTTTACAAATTTGAAGTGGTCCACGTGCGACAACCAATTATATATTTTTACAGGATATAAAGGTATGTGTGAGTAAATTATTAGTTGAATATCGTTTTGGTTGTCGCATGTGAACCATGTGAAAAATAAGACAATTTAAGTCTGTTATGGTTTATTGGTAGCTTCCATCGCTATTATAATTAAGAATTAACAACATCTGAACTGACGTTTCTTCTATTATGAACACATAAAATGAATTTGACATAAAAAGAACTATTCTTATGAAATAACCAGCGCTATAAATAAAGAATTTGTTATAGACAAGAATTTTCCCCGACATGTTTTAAGATTGCCTGGAGACAACAGTTGTTTCCATCGTTTACGATTATGTCATCAAAGTTTAAATTGTTACTGAGAATTGACTACAGAACAAAATTATAGCCTTAATTAAGCATTTTAACCATGTTTATTTGGATTTTGAAAATATATTAATTTCTACCTTATGAAATGTGATGGTGGTCTATCACCAAATGTCATTCCACGAGCATGTGCTTATGACGTGAAATTTATGAGGTTTGTAGAACCCGTTAACATCAATACTTACAGTGGTAACAGTATGCCAGAATTGGTTTTTGCATTCAATTCCAAATTTGCTGGTACAATCACCTGGGCAAGTTTTTTGGAGGTAAATAAATATTCAGTTTCATCTGTCTTGATATATTTAAAAAAGGAAATTATTTACTTTGTCCATTGATTTAAGACAAACGCACTGCACTTTGACAGTAATAAATGTCAGGTCAGTCGTATGCAAACTTTCCAGTTTTGATTTATTCCCATCTTCAAAATATACCTGAAGGTTTCGTATAAATTGGTTGTCAGATATCATGGAAAATATAACAATCTATCAGTGGAACTAATTGTACATAAAGAAATAGATGAAAACAGCAAATTATTGATGTATTATAGTTGCATGCTTACTGTGAATATGGAAAAAGCAGTTGTATTATAGTTATTATTAACATTCATTATATATGAGTTCAGTGGTCATGAGTATCGAGGCGATTCATTTTAAAGCGTGTTTTATCGCACGGCGGAAGTTCTAGTCCCTCCTCAGCATTCGTACTTTTTGTCTACATATATATATATATATATATATATATATATATATATATATATATATATATATATATTCTCTTATTGAAAGTCATTTTGATTAATATATCTCAGGTTAAATAAGTTGTGTGGTTTTCCTTTTCTCCTCATTAAAAGTAAATGATGATGATGGTGCCTCTCTTGATTATTTTTGTCTTTTCCATTCCTCCTTTAAACCTACGTTTTCATTACTCATAATACAACTACTAGTAAAATATTATCAATAAACTATGTAGATCTACTATGTACACATGGAATATTTTTCTTATACAAAATATGAAAAATGATTTAAATTTTAACTTCAGTATAAGGTAAAAGAGAGTAGAAGATGAATAATAGTATTCACTGAATGTTCGCAGTATCTTATATACATTTAAACATTCAATAAAAAGCATGCATATATAGCCTCAGTTTCAATTATTTGTGTAAAGTGTGTCTGTTATTAAGTTATCACATTACCATATTTTCTCCTTTTCGATTTTGTGGCTATACTTGCCTCTCTTTGTCTCTCTCTCTCTCTCTCTCTCTCTCTCTCTCTCTCTCTCTCTCTCTCTCTCTCTCTCTCTCTCTCACACACACACACACACACACACACACACACTCTTGTATTTGGTGGAAATCGAGGACTCGGGTATGGAACCCCGTACTAAGGACATTTGTTCTGGCCATCTTGGAGTGAAAAGAGATACATTTTCTGGCAGTAAATTTATAGCAAAAGATGATGTATCGAGGAGGATACTGTATGATTGATTCTAAGGAATATGAAATTTCGCAATGCAAGCGAGGACGCACACGTTTACACAAATGGTTTGTACTATCCATTCAACCTAAGGACACACACAACTATTGACCAAATCATGGAAACTGTAGACAATGGGACGTCATGGAGAACTGGGGCTCCCATTATCTAGCAAAATTAAAATGAAGAGAAACAGTGTTAATCCGTACATGAACGGTTCACACTCTAAGGATTAGTGCACTCAGACGTAATTGTGGTTCGTTTTTGCATCCCAGACAGATCTTTAACCGTTTCCAAAAATCAAAGAACGACCACAATGTGATTATCCCTTCTCTATGTAATGTATCAGTCGTTAATTGGTAATTGTTACTTCATACAGCAATGTGGCAGCCTGGTGATTCCACACAGTTCATAAATGTGTCTAGACAGAAGCACATGACGGAGTTGGTAAATAAGTTCGTGTATCAAAATGTGTGTTGTGCTATTGCAGGTGTGAGTAAATTGATACTATCAAGAACAATTTATAGATGTCGCCAACCTATTCTACAAATTCATCTGAAACCATCATATCATTTATGAAATCTGAAACTGATTTTTTTGGGTATTATTACTGATTTTGTTTTATTTGGATTTTATTATTTGTTTCATAATAGCTATTGTATATAAAGTTTGCTACTTAAATAAAGATCTAAGAATTTAACGCACGCTTTTACACTGATGGTCTGTACCATACTTAAAACTTAAGACAATACATATTTTCAAAAAGCATGAAGACTGTGGAAAATGGTACATCATGGTCGAAGAGGAAATCTGTATGCAAATACAATGAGCTATCAATACAGGCAAAAGATGCACGTAACTATTGACACAAGCACAGAGACGGTAGACAGCATGGACAATGAGGACATGTTTACTCAGACAAATTAAACTATCAATACATACTAACGATGCACGTAATTATTGAGAAAAACATAGGGACTGTGGACATTGGTACATCATGGACAACCTGGACATTTTTACACATCTAGTCTGAACTATCAATACAAACTACGGACACACACTATTAACAAAAACATTGAGACTGTGGACATTGGTACATCATGGACAACGAAGACATGTTTACACATCTTGACTGAACTGTCAATACAAACTGCGGACGCACACTGTTGACAAAGTCATGGAGACTGTGGACATTAGCACATCATGGACAACGAGGACATGTTTACACATCTTGTCTGAACTATCAATACAAACTAAGGACGCACACAATTAACGGACGCACACTACTAACACAGAAATGGAGACTGTAGACATTGGTACGACATGGACAATGAGGACATATTTACACATCTAATCTGAACTATCAATACAAACTAAGGACACACACTATTGACATAAACACGGAGACGGCGGACAATGTTATACATGAACAGTTGGAACTCGTTTTAACTTGTAAAATGAAATTTAAAACTAAAACATAATGAGGCCGTGCATGAATAGTCAGACTCAGGTGGTTAGTGCAAACATATGTAATAGTGGTTCGTTGTTTAATCGTGGACAGATCCTTGACCCTTTCCAGAAACAAATGATGATTGCACTATGATTATCCCTTCCATAGGTAATACATCAATTGTAAATTGCTAATTCATACAGCAAGGTTGCAGCCTGGTGGTTCCATACTTTTACATACATGTATTGCATAAATAATCACATGTATGAAAATGTCTTTTTTGATAGTTCGGGTGTGATTAAATTTACACTATCAACCTATTCCAGAAAATATGAGATCATCATATCATTAATGGTATCTCAAGCTGATTCCTTTTTGTTAATTATTATTGCGTTTATTCTATTTGGATTCTGTTAATTTTATATAATATTTCTTAAAAAAGAAGTGTGTTTCTTAAATTATACATGATTATTGAATGCACATGTTTACACTGATGGTCCGCAATACCACGTAAAACGAAAGAAGCACATAATAATGTACAGAAACATAGAGACTGTAAGCAATGGTTCATTGCGGGCAATCAGGTCATATTTACACAAATAGTCTAAACAATGAATTGGAACTGCGGACGAGCTGTTCGACCAAAACATTTATTTACACAAATAGTCTGAAATATCAATTAAAACAAAGGACGAACATATTTATTACACAAAACATGTAGATGGGGGTAAATGGGACATAACGGACAATCGGGACATTCTTAGACACAGGCCTATCAACAGAAATTCCCGGCCTCTGGGCAGAGCAGTCATGGGCCCCAAAACTAGTTTCATTTTTTGTATATATAACCTATTGTAATCTATCATAACTTAAACTCTTGCAAGTAACACATTTTAATATCTACTGCAAAGATTAATTTATTCATTATATAACTGATTTGTCGGCGGGTCCTAGAAATCGCCGGACTCCTGGGCAATTGCCTCCACCACCCCCTTCTCTTTTACGGCGGGCCTGCTTACACAGTCTAAAGCATCAATAAGAACTAATAACTAACATAATTATTTTAACCCCCCCCCCAAAAAAAAAAAAAGAACTTGTAGACAGTGTGACATCACAGACAACGAGGATTCTCTTTATTCTGCAAAATGAAAATGAAAATAAACAGTATTATGCCTTGCATGAACGGTTCAGATTTAGGGAGTTAGTGCACTCGGCGTATTTTGGAACATTTTTTAATACCGAAAAGATCATGAATCCTTCAAAGCATTAAAGAATTAAAGGACGAACTCATTATGATCATCCCTAATCGAGTTGATATATTTATTGTCAATTGATACTTCAGACATCAATGTGACAGCCTCGTGGTTCCATACATGTACTCAGAAGTACATGATAGCGTGCATCAATAAGCTCGTATATCAAAACATCTGTTTGATATTTCAGATGTAATTTTCACGAACAGCAATATTTCTACGTGATAACAATCTGTTCCTCATAATCTACAGATATTATATAACTCATAAACTCAAGAGCTGATCTATTGTTATTTCCCTTTGTTCTAGTTGTAGCAAATTGGGTATTTTAGATTTAATATCGAGAACGATTAAAGCCTTCTATACGCCATGACTTTTTCATAAAACGAAATAAGTGTGCACTATTTAGGAGAGCTATTAGTAAATTTCAAAAAGGCATCCAAATAATATTTTTATCCCGTGCTGTTTTTGTAGAGGAGACACAATACAGACAGAATTCATTGAGAAAATCTCAAATATTCAACAGAGATTAGGTTTGAATACATGGACAAGCACGTCTAATGTGTGTAATGATCATAATCAAATTTCCTCCTTGCTATAGATTGATCTTTCTTTATATCTTCCAAGACTTTATGAACTTTGCACAGTAACTCTGTCCATTTTACTTCATAAAAGAGTTTGGAACGGGGTGTTTTAGATTTATTTAGGCTGCAACGTAACAGAAATGTACATTGCCTCTAAAAAACAAAAACAAAAAAGATAATAAAATTAAAAAGGTTATATATATATATATATATATATATATATATATATATATATATATATATATATATATATCAAAACCCCTCTATTTGAAAACCGAAAACAATTTCGATCCTAAATTTCAATTTTACACTAAATAAAACCCCATAAAACCCAACACACTTCAAACTTGGAAACATGATTTAGCTGCTACATTCCTGGCGCGCGCTGGACCAGATTACTGACGTTAGCAATTACTGTAGTAGCCCTATCGGTGAGAAAATGTGCCAAGGAAACGCGTGGTTAAATCAACGCTTGACACGTTAGCCGACACAGATTAGGCCGACTATGATCTAATGTGAAGTCCTTACACCATCAAAACTAGCCAGCTTTTAAGGTGAATTATTAATAACTAAACGCTTGTAGATAAGCCATTTAAAAAAGAGTATGTTTATCTGCTTATTATATAACTGTGATTGATTATTTTATTTTGTATAAAGGATCCATATAACGAGTTTTGTTTATTCGTTTGTTTTTGTTTTTTTGTAGAATTAAATTAACATAACTGGTTAATAAATCCCGGGTATTAATAAAACAATAAATCAATGACATTTAGAACTTTTATGACAATAATAAGTATATACGCTCGTACGTTTTCACAATTAGCATTTTCATATAATTTTAACAGTTCTCCTCAGCTAGAAAAACGGACCGATTATAAATTTAGGCGTTATATAAACATTTGGGAATGGCTCATTCATTAAGTTGTGCTCTATTTAAGCTAAACTTGATTTGTTATTCCATATCATCTGAGAACAAAATTTCATCACCATACATGAATAACAAGTGTTCCCATCCAAATATACTGGCACACATACCTCTCGACAGAAGATCAGCTACTTACAGCTGGGATTGTGTAATTCTCTTATTAGCGATTCCAAAGTGTCATCTATGTTCATCTCAAAATATTTGTACGCATTTCCGCGGACTCCTCCTGCCTAACCATAACACCATAACACAACACAGAACTCTCTCTCTCTCTCTCTCTCTCTCTCTCTCACACACACACACACACACACACACACACACACACACACACACATAATGCTAATCCATTTACAACGGGGCTATAAGTGTTGTGTTGTATAACAATAAAGACTTGAGCAAGTGCTAAGAGTTTTCCCATAAAACCTGACGGGACAACTTGTATTGAATTGACTAGTATTCATTTGGTACCAGTTTCCGTGGATTCCGTAGTTGTCAAAAACTTCAAATATACAGATCAAACGAAAAAGTATACATCTATGAAGACAACAGCACCCCATCACAATCAAAGGCAGATTCACGAATTTATAAACTGATGAAAAAGTCATCTTTTTGCAAAACACTCAATAACATAACGAATGAAAGTATGACGATATATAATGTGAAAGTGTAATGACCTAGACATCCGAATGTAACTTTATATATATATATATATATATATATATATATATATGTATGTGTGTGTGTGTGTGTGTGTGTGTGTGTGTGTGTGTGTGTGTGTGTGTGTGTGTGTGTGTACAGAAGTATCATTATCACCGTGCAGTTGAAAGTAGGAATAAATATGTTTATTCAATGGTAAAATTTCAATATTTATGACTAGACACCAGTGCTGTTATAGGTTACTCTCAGTAACATGTGAATGTGAGGAATTAAAACAGGTATGTGCAACCTATGGTCTGCGACCTGGTTTTATCCGCTTAGTTACATCATAAGGTGTGGCTTTAAAAATCGATTATCCGGTCCGCGACCTTGAAAAAGTTGGACATGCCTGTTGTAGAAGAATGGACAGCATGCATTGCAGCTGCAGTAGCTTCCTGTTTCGACAATACAAATAGTTTCTGAAGTTGATTTTTTATTAAGAATTATCTGCAGTTTAAAGCTTGGAGTATTATACAAGTAGAAAGCAAATAAACACTTCTATAAAATGAGGAAATTCACACTATTAAATTTTCAAACTAAAGTTTCTGTTTCACTCGTTTATGAATAATTAAAAATGTCCGAATTAGTAACATGGAATATTTAAATTCTTCAGCCCAATATTCAATTTTCATTGTTAAAGAACGACATTTTTTATGCTATTTTTCCAGGCTAATATTAAAAGTCTGTCGAGCAAAAAATAAAATAAGAAAAGAATAATCTTACTATTTTTAAAACACTGTGGTTGTTGTTTTCTCTTTTTGTTATTTTTTCTTCACAAAGCCAAAGTAGAAAAACTCCAGTATACATGAACAACTAAAATATAGTAATGCCTAATACGTTTATTTGCATTTTAAGATATATTTTATTGTCTTGGCTTTGTTCTTCACCTGCACGTAGGTCAAGCAATAAGACAGGGCCACGGAAACAAAATGTGACTCATGTTCTTTAGGGATGGAGGGCGGGAAGGAGACTGCGTAGTTTTCTCAAATCGCAGTTTGCTTGACTATTGTCAGAAAATACGTGCGAATGGAAATTTACATTGGGGTAAATTACACATACATGTAAATACCGTGTATACCTGAGATAAAATCTGGGAACTGTTATGCTATTTTGATATAACACACTCATTGGTCGTGAAACACTGATATCACAGTGAAAGAAACACTCATGTTTCGGGTTATACGTTATTTTTTTATAAACAACTGTTATAATGATGACAGGAAAAATTACTGCAATAAATAGTAGAGTTAACTGCATTAAACTCACTACCATAATCCTTAGCAACGGTTGAGTGCTACAGTATATCATCTTCCTCTATAATGGCATTTACACCAACCTTAGATTTGAAATTAATAAAACAACAAGTGCGATCATGTCATGACGTGATTTTGAACCTGTGATCTGTTTCGTCATTTTTGACATCATTACGTCACATCTTGGCGTTTTTAAGAAAGCGTCTTTCATTGAAAACACTTATTACTAAGCAATGTAAATACTTTCGTTGTTTCATTTATGTGTATAATCTACTTGAAATATACTAGTTTATCATATGGTTACTGTGTTGTTAGATTAATATACCCATATAATATTTTCCAATATTACACACGTTTAATAACACATGACGATATATAATGTGAAGGTGTAATGACCAAGACATCCGAATGTAATTTAAAGTGAATTTTTGATATAATTTGTTCTATACTTATTGAGTAACATTGGTATTTATATATATGTTGGTCCCTAATATAATTGTGGTATACCGTGGTACATATGTTCCAAAATACTGCGGTAAACCGCAGTACAATATTTGTCGTGGTACCCAGCTCTACTGCATATAGAGATATTGAGTTTGTACATTGGCACGAGATCAATTATACTATTGATAAGTTAAAAACCGGTCGTTGACCGCGTGCTGATTCCCTTCAATCGGAACACCTTAAATATGCTACTGAAAGGTTGTGTGTGCTATTTGTTTTGTTTTAATAAATCCAATAAAGTTGAAAACATCCTGTTATGGACTTTCATTTCTCTTTATGGCATATTCGTCGTCATCGTGAAAAAAATGGTGTTTTAAGACCTTTTACAAAGTTTATATGGGCAAGGGTGCTTTTTTCTCTCGTTTTAAATGTCATTTAATCATAATAAGTTTTAGTATTAAACTTAAAGCAACAAAAGCTGACACTTATAGCGGTTATTAATTCAGTACAAGATTACATTATTGACTAAGGATCATCTCGAAACAAGGATTAATTAATTAATCATGCAGATTTGTTTCAATGCTCATCATTCCGCCAAAATGCTGCTGATTATAACTTGTTCTCGCCCTTGATACATGCAACACTATGCTGAAAGTCTGCAAAATGAACAGAGTTTTGAGTTTTAAATGGTATTTAGTGATTCGTGGTAATCGAGTGTTCAGTGTTTGAGTTTTCGAAGTTAATTAATATGAAAACGTAGTCGATTTTAAGCAAGGAATAAGCATCTCACTCTCTCTCTCGCTCTCTCTCTCTCTCTCTCTCTCTCTCTCTCTCTCTCTCTCTCTCTCTCTCTCTCTCTCTCTCTCTCTCTCTCGCTCTCTCTCTCTCTCTGTATTTACTTTTCTTTATAATCATTTTTTTATCCAGTAAATCAAAACCCCTCTATTCGAAAGCCGAAACAAATTTCGATCCTAAATTTCAATTTTACACTAAATAAAACTCCATAAAACCGAAACTCGTTTCAAACTTGGAAATATATTGTAGCTGATAAGTTCCTGACACGCGCTGAGCCAGACTATTTACGGTTAGCAATTACTGCAGTAAGCTTATTGGTGAGTAAATCTACCAAGGACACGCGGGGTTAAAACAACACTTGACACGTGCGCCTACACAGATAAGGCCGACCATGGGCTAATGTGATACGTTGTACCATCAAAATCAGCCAGTAATAACTAAACGCTTGTAGATAAGCCATTTGAAAAAGGATTATGTTTATCTGCATATTATATAATTGTGATTGATGCATTTCGTTTGTTTAAAAGGTCCATAGAACGATTTTTGTTTGGATTTTTTTTCTTTTCTTTTTTTTGTTATAAAATTAACATACCTGGTTAATAAAGCCTGGATATTAATTTAAAAAAAATAAATTTGGAACTTTTGTGACAATAACAAGCATATACGCTCATATAGTTTCACAATTAACATTTTCATATAATTTGAATCACTTCCGTCATCTAGAAAAAACAGACCGTGGATAAAATTTAGGCGTTTTATAAATAGTTGGCAATGTCTCTTTCACTACTTTGTGCTCTTTTCAAGTTAAACTTCATTTGTCATCTGACAACAAAATTGCATCTCCATAAATGAAAAACAAGTGTTCCCATCCAAATATGCTAACAGACAGACGTCTTTATGGATGATCAACTAGTTACAGCTGGGATTGTATAATTCTCTTACAAGGGTTTCCTAAGCAATGTGGATACGTTCATAAAAAAAGAAAAGAAAGAAAATATACCGTAGAGACATGATTATTGTACATTTAGTCAGCACGTTATTGTACCAAACAAAGCATTAACCACAAAAAGGTTTTATTTTAGACAAAAATTAATATATACCCCATGAATAATCTGTTTAAGGGTTTACTTGTCGATACGAATAAGAATCATATCATTAATTTTTTACAATAGACATTTTAATTTCCAAACCGAATATAGAGATCATGACTTTATCTAAAATTGGTGGACCTTTGAGATCATCAAAAAGTATGGAGGAAAAGGAAGACGTGTCATCTATGTTCATCTCAAGATATTTGTTCGCATTTCCGCGTATTCCTCATGCCGACCCATAACACAGAACTCTCTCTCTCTCTCTCTCTATCTCTCTCTCTCTCTCTCTCTCTCTCTCTCTCTCTCTCTCTCTCTCTCTCTCTGATCTCTCTGATCTCTCTCTTAATAATAATAGATGAACAACGGGGCTATAAGTAATTTGTAGTATATCAAAAAAGACCTGAGCAAGTGCAAAGAGTTTTCACATAACACCTGACGAGAATACTTGTTCTGAATTGACTAGTATTCATTTGGTACAAGTTTTCATGGATTCTGTTGTTGCCACTAACTTCGAATATACAGACCCAACCAAAAATTATCCGTCTATGAAGACAACAGTACCTCAACACAAACAAAGGCATATACACGAATTCATAAACTGATGAAAAAGACATTTTTTTCTGCAAAAACACGGAATTTGATTCTCAGAACAATTCATGAAGTCAAACTATTATAGACAGCTATGTAGTATTTTGAAGTGGACTTCTGTAATAGTAAAGGGAACGGAAATTTACTGTGAACCAGATATATAGACCAATTAAAACAATAACTGTACACTGTAACTGATTGCCGCTCTTTAAAATGAACTATAATTTCTGTTTTGTTTTTTGTGTTTTTGTTTTGTCTTTTGCTAAATAAATAAATTGAGAAAACAATAGATGTTTTAAGTAGTACTTCCCACTCATCTAAACCTACAGAAATGCTAGTAACAAATGTCCTTTTACATATTATTAATTAATCACTGCTATATTTGCAAACAATGAAAACTTTGCAATCCGAAAGTCGCCTGTTGTGTTTTGATATTAAGATTGCCTCAGACATTGCCTGTTCGCATTAAATCGCCGTTCATTGCATGATGGGTGATACTGCTATATGATATATAATTTACTATTTTATGTTGATGGAAGTAAAATCGAGCATGTCCTTAAAGCTGGCATTAAGTGTGGTGCATTAAATTTTGCAATATCCCTAATTAGTCAGTACGCAAACACCATAGAAACCTTGGACTCTATTGATCCATGGAGTTTACAGGTGTTTAGTTGGATATACTCTGAATTTTTAAGTTAGCCACCAGGACGACAGGGGCCACGGAAACAAAATGTGACTCATATTAGTTAGGGATGGAGACTGTGTAGTTTTCCTCAAATCGAAGTTTGCTTGACTATTGTTAGAAAAAACGTGCGAATGGAAATGGACATTGGGGTAAATTACACATACATGTAAATACCGTGTATACCTGAGATAAAATCGGGGAACTGTTATGATATTTTGATATAACACACTCACTGGTTGTGAAACACTGATATCACAGTGAAAGAAACACTCATGTTTTAAAATAAGGACTTTTATTTGAAAAAAGGAGATAAAAAACAGTGTTGTTTTTGCTGGTTCTCAACAATTCATGTCAAAAATGACAGTGTAGGAAGCAATTGTTTTTGATAGATTGAAAGTTCCTTAAATCTTGTTTTGTTTTATTGGTAGATCTCTGTTTTCTGATAGCCGTTGAGACTAAACGTTATTTCTGATAAATTTGTACTTGTCTGAGGTTTACGGAAGATTCTTCTTTATATAAGATTCTTAGCCTTTCTTCAAGCACATGCTTCAGTCTACCTTGGGGGGGGGGGGGGGGGGTGGTGATTGGAAAAGGGGGTGGGGTGGGGGCGAAGTTGAAATATTTCCAATGATCAGCTGATTGCTGGAAGAGGGCATTTTTATTATTAATATTTTATGTAACGAACCTTAGATTGTGATGAATGGAAAGTCGAATAGGAAACTTCAATCACTGGCAGACTAAATGAATTTCTACCCCTTTTTTCTCTCTACAGATGGCGACAGGAACAATAATCAAAGCATGCTTTCTATCAAATATAAAATGATGGAAACGTTGTTGCGGCATACTTTCGGGTTATACGTTATTTTTATATAAACGACTGTTATGATAATGCCAGGAATAATTCGTGCAATGAATAGAAGTATTAACTGCATTAAACTCTCTACCTTGATCGTTAGCAACGGTCGAATACTACGGTATATCATCTTCCTCTATAATGGCATTGACACGAAACTTCGATTTGAAATGAATAAAACGACACGAACGATCACATCATGACGTCATTTGAACCTGTGATCTGTTTGGTCATTTTTGACATCATGACGTCTGATCTTGACGTTTTAAAGAAAGGGCCTGGCAATGAAAATAATAATTACGAAGTCTATGTAAATGCATTCGTTGTTTCATTTATGTGTATAATCTGCTTGAAATATATTAGTTTATCATACGGTCACTGTGTTATATTCCAATATTACACACGTTTGATAACACCCAATGAAATAACGAATGATGGCATGACGATATATAATGTGAAGGTGTAATGACCAAAACATCCGAAAGCAATTTAAAGTCATTTTTTATTATTTTTGCTGTCATTATTGAGTAACATTAGTATTTATATATAATATAATCTTATATTTGAGATTATTTCAGATAAAAGTTATGAAATACGTTGAATATTTTAAAAAATTGCGAGCCCTTAATCATTCAACTCGTTTAATATATTTCAGTTGAAACAGAAGCTCGTAAGATCCTTCACTGCTGTTCATATAATTTAACATGTCATTTTTTATTGACGAACACTTTGCTTTCGAAAAAGGTAACTTCATTTTTTCTGCCTAGCATTCGTGTACCAATTTAATACTCATTTTATCTCTGCAATACAAAAATGCAGACAATCCAGCTATCTTGAGCACTATTTTACCTTTTGTAACTATACATGAGGGAGAATGCTGTATATCGTCAGTGCATAACTATGGAAACGTTATGTCAATACCTTGGGGACCAGCCTTCACCTCTTAGATTAGTTCTGAAATCACCAGTGTTATATAATTTGTTTTGACACTTATCTGCAGTTTAAAGCTGGGAGTATTATACAAGTAGAATAGCAAATAACACTTCTATAAAATTAACAAACACGCACCAGCCTTGACCTCTTAGATTAGTTATGAAATCACCAGTGTTATATAATTTGTTTTGACACTTATCTGCAGTTTAAAGCTGGGAGCATTATACAAGTAGAATAGCAAATAACACTTCTATGAAATGAACAAACGCGCACTATTACATTTTTAGACTGAAGTTTCTGTTTCACTAGTTTATGAATAATTAAAATATGCGCATTAGTAACATGGACTATATAAATTCTTCAGCCCAACATTCAGGTTTCATTTTAAAGAATTATATTTTTTATGCTTACTTAACAGACTAATATTAAAAGTCTGTCAATAAAAACTTGAAATGAACAAGGATAAAATTGCAATTTTAAATAAAACAGATTTTTTTTTTTTTTACGAAGCCAAGGCAGGAAAACTACAGTAACACGAAGAACCAAAATGTAATAATGCCTCACAGGTTTCTGTGTATTTTAAGATACATTTTATTATCTAGGCTTTGTTCTTCATGTGCAAGTTGGTCAAGAAATAAGGTCATTGGTGTGTCAAAACCTGTCCGGCGTTAAAGCAGACACAAATCCCTCTATAGTATGTTTACGTTCAAAGACATAAAGATGAAGATTCAATTTTCAGTTGACTTACATAAAACCAACTCCAACACTTTTTGATACACAAAGACCGATTTTAGAAAACTGTATATTCTTATTGCATATATAAATCTCACCCGTATGTTATCATGTTCTGGTGATATAACTTCTAGTTTTAAAAAAAAATGGATAAAAATAATTTGAGAAACTGTTATGTCCACAGAGTTTGAACAATCAGTGTGCATAATCAATGTACTCTTTGTGCCAATTCACTATTGGCCAATAACTTCATTAGGCTGTGCCAGAATCTCGGAGAAAAAATAATCATAATTAAAATCCTTTTATGTTTGTCAAAGTTTTGTGTCCCTTCGAGAAGGAGGGAACCCTAATTAAAAGGAAAAATGTTATATGCACAAACATACATATAATTTACATAGGCAAGGTACACTTGTTGTGAATGAAGGTGAAGTTTTTCGGAAAGAACTGTTAGTCGGGGCAGTTTTTAATTATCGATACTTAAAAACTTATTGTGAACAATAAAGTAAAACTATCATTTTACATGTACATTTAAAAAGGGGCTTTTGTATACTGTCAAAAGTGATATGTGTTTCATTTTTGTAGATAACTTTGGCGGGGAAGAAAGAAATGAATGTACGATCGGATTGTAGAAGCTGCAGTGGCTCAGTTATTAGCTCTCTGGATACGCTACCAAAAAGGCTTCGGTTTGGAATCCTGCTATCGTATCATCCTGGGTCGGTTATACTGGCGTGTCCCTGGGCAAAGCACTTTACCCCAAGCTGCCTTGGAACTAAATAACCTACCTCTGTTTAATTGTGGCCCTACATTACAAGTATTCTATCGCAGCTAGTAGTACATTGCCATGGAAAGAGCAAGTACCTGCATTGCTAACCAGGCCTAAATTTCGCAAAGTTTTGATTTGCGAGTGAATATACCTTTTAATAAAGTAACAAACACTTTTAAAAGTGATATTTTAAATATCATGTAAAAAGAAGAATTTCTAAACATAATTACTGAATACAAACATGAAATAATCACAATTTTTAGAAGCAAGTGAAGTATAGACTTGACATCAATGTAATAACACAAACCTGAAGTCCAAGATGAAATATAATGCCATTGTAATACACGGATCAGAAATTTAAATATCAAATCAAAAGAAAAATTAATTATTAATTTCCCTTGGCTTTTTGGAGAAAGTTGTTGAAGGGCATGAATTAAGAGTATAATTTGCATCTTCGCTAAATTTCGCTACCAGGTCAAGAGAAAAGCGTCAATGGAAAATCTATCAAGTTCCGCGCTGCATTATCTGCACACAATTAATTGGTTTCAGCTAGTGCACCTATGTTAGTGCCACATCCTTAAGATAAATGAAACGTCACTGTGACCCATATTTCACCTTTGCCTGACTTTGGTTAACTTGTTAGGCTCTGGCATGTTATATGCAAACCTTTCTACCTAGACTCACGGAACTTGATGAAGTTAAGCATCTTGATAATTATTTCAAGCTTATTGAAAAAAATAGATCTCTTTGATCTATATTTCATGCTTCTGTGACTTCGCTGATAACCGCATGCATCTCTATTAGTAATACAACTTACAACCAAACGTCACTACCCCTTGGAGAGCTAGCATTCTGAAATATATATATATATATATATATATATATATATATATATATATATATATATATATATATATATATACCCTCTGTATGTTGTATAATTGTAACTCACGATAATAACTAGAGCTGGGTATCACGACAAATTTTGTACCGCGGTTTACCGCTATACCACAATTATATTAGGGACCAACAATTTAATGTTCTGGGGCAGGGGCATGTGACATTTGTTTTAAATTTCCGTCTGTCAATAGCTAGAAAACATATCTTACTTTGATTTATAGCAAAATACCACCATATTATATTCATCATATTATTTGAAGAAAAAAAATTATCTTGAGATAAAACAAAAACAACAAAATATCAGCTCAAAACAAAATCGCATCCTCCCACCCCAACCTCCAAAGAATAATTAATTGGTCAGTACCTTATAGTAGATGAATTTGCTATCTGTATGTTGATTGTTGGATAAATTGTAATCTAAAAACTGTGTCTAAACTGGGATGATTAAACGTACACTATAGCTGACACCATGTGAAAGACATTGTGTTGACATAAGGGAGCTTGTTTATAAAGATAGGAATTGTTGACACTGAATTTACTAGCTGCACTATTGATGTAATAGGCTGGGAAACTCTGAGTGCGATGCCAACACACGGGTACGATGTTTATCAGAGACAGTCAGTAAACATAAAACACACTTACTCAACAAACGAGAACAAACTTAGTGAACTTGAGAAATTACGTAAATTTTTAACAGAAAACAACTGCTCTCCTGACAATCTTCGGAATACAGGTACTTAACACATTAACATACGCTAGTAAATAACTAAAAAAATATAAGTTTTTGTTTGTTGGTTGGTTTGCTTTTAATCCGAAATTTTTTGCCAAAAGTTGGATTTGTTTTTAAAGAATAATACTTTTTATGCTTACTTTCCAGACTAATATTAAGTAATAAACAATGAAATCAATAAGGAATTATCTTTGTATTTTTAAAAGACAGTAGTTGTTTGTTTTAAAGTTTTTTAATTTTTTTTATTTTCACGATGCCAAGGCAGGAAAACTAAAGTAAACATGCAAAACCAAAACGTAGTAATGCCTAATAAGTTTCTTTGCATTTTAAGATACATTTTATTTTCTAGGCTTTGTTCTTCATGTGCAAGTTGGTCAAGAGAAAAGGTTATAGCTATGTCAAAACCTGTCAGGCGTGAAAGCAGACGCACATCCCTATATAGTAAGTTTCAGTTAAAAGGCATTAAGATGGAGATTCAATTTTCAGTTGACTTACATAGAACCAACTGCTGCACGTAGATGTAAATAACATGAGTTAGTGCCTCGGCACTAAATATCCTATTTGTGTTGCTTTGCCTTAAAACACAAACAGAACTAATCTGGGTCGGATTTGCGTTCAGAATAATGGAATGCCTTTGAGTGGAATAAATGCCATTGGATATATATTTACAATATCAGTGTACCGGCAATAAATATAAACAGCACGTCAGCTCTAGAAGTTAGGATTGTCGTAATAATGTATGTTCTGAACGTTCTCGCTGTCGGTGTTTTATACAGCTGTTCAATTTGCACCTTTCTTTTTCTTTATCGAAGTCCCGAAATATGCGTAACCTATTGTGGTATAATTAACAAGATCTTAAACCCAAACTAAGATCAACATTATGCATGAATATCAGGAATAATTTTAAAATTAAAAAGTTATGCAAAATAAATAAATAGAAGTTTACAAAATTTAATTATGGGAAAGTAATCATCTGCCATGTTACAAAAAGATAGAGAAACGAAAACTGTTCGATAGTTTTCGGATACTGATATCAGTAGTTTTGCTTGACCTGTATTATAAAACTGTTTGATTTGGATAGGAGGTTTACGGAAGATTCTTCTTTATATAAGATTCTTAGCCTTTCTTCAAGCACATGCTTCAGTCTACCGTGGGGGGGGGGGGGGGTGAGTGGTGATTGGAAAAGGGGGTGGGGGTGGGGGCGAAGTTGAAATATTTCCAATGATCAGCTGATTGCTGGAAGAGGGCATTTTTATTATTAATATTTTTATGTAACGAACCTTAGATTGTGATGAATGGAAAGTCGAATAGGAAACTTCAATCACTGGCAGACTAAATGAATTTCTACCCCGTTTTCTCTCTACAGATGGCGACAGGAACAATAATCAAAGCATGCTTTCTATCAAATATAAAATGATGGAAACGTTGTTGCGGCATACTTTCGGGTTATACGTTATTTTTATATAAACGACTGTTATGATAATGCCAGGAATAATTCGTGCAATGAATAGAAGTATTAACTGCATTAAACACTCTACCTTGATCGTTAGCAACGGTCGAATACTACGGTATATCATCTTCCTCTATAATGGCATTGACACGAAACTTCGATTTGAAATGAATAAAACGACACGTACGATCACATCATGACGTCATTTTGAACCTGTGATCTGTTTGGTCATTTTTGACATCATGACGTCTGATCTTGACGTTTTAAAGAAAGGGCCTGGCAATGAAAATAATAATTACGAAGTCTATGTAAATGCATTCGTTGTTTCATTTATGTGTATAATCTGCTTGAAATATATTAGTTTATCATACGGTCACTGTTATATTCCAATATTACACACGTTTGATAACACCCAATGAAATAACGAATGATGGCATGACGATATATAATGTGAAGGTGTAATGACCAAAACATCCGAAAGCAATTTAAAGTCATTTTTTATTATTTTTGCTGTCATTATTGAGTAACATTAGTATTTATATATAATATAATCTTATATTTGAGATTATTTCAGATGAAAGTTATGAAATACGTTGAATATTTTAAAAAATTGCGAGCCCTTAATCATTCAACTCGTTTAATATATTTCAGTTGAAACAGAAGCTCGTAAGATCCTTCACTGCTGTTCATATAATTTAACATGTCATTTTTTATTGACGAACACTTTGCTTTCGAAAAAGGTAACTTCATTTTTTCTGCCTAGCATTCGTGTACCAATTTAATACTCATTTTATCTCTGCAATACAAAAATGCAGACAATCCAGCTATCTTGAGCACTATTTTACCTTTAGTAACTATACATGAGGGAGAATGCTGTATATCGTCAGTGCATAACTATGGAAACGTTATGTCAATACCTTGGGGACCAGCCTTCACCTCTTAGATTAGTTCTGAAATCACCAGTGTTATATAATTTGTTTTGACACTTATCTGCAGTTTAAAGCTGGGAGTATTATAAAAGTAGAATAGTAAATAACACTTCAATAAAATGAACAAACACGCACCAGCTTTGACTCTTAGATTAGATCTGAAATTACCAGTGTTATATAATTTGTTTTGACACTTATCTGCAGTTTAAAGCTGGGAGCATTATACAAGTAGAATAGCAAATAACACTTCTATAAAATTAACAAACACGCACCAGCCTTGACCTCTTAGATTAGTTATGAAATCACCAGTGTTATATAATTTGTTTTGACACTTATCTGCAGTTTAAAGCTGGGAGCATTATACAAGTAGAATAGCAAATAACACTTCTATGAAATGAACAAACGCGCACTATTACATTTTTAGACTGAAGTTTCTGTTTCACTAGTTTATGAATAATTAAAATATGCGCATTAGTAACATGGACTATATAAATTCTTCAGCCCAACATTCAGGTTTCATTTTAAAGAATTATATTTTTTATGCTTACTTAACAGACTAATATTAAAAGTCTGTCAATAAAAACTTGAAATGAACAAGGATAAAATTGCAATTTTAAATAAAACAGATTTTTTTTTTTTTTTACGAAGCCAAGGCAGGAAAACTACAGTAACACGAAGAACCAAAATGTAATAATGCCTCACAGGTTTCTGTGTATTTTAAGATACATTTTATTATCTAGGCTTTGTTCTTCATGTGCAAGTTGGTCAAGAAATAAGGTCATTGGTGTGTCAAAACCTGTCCGGCGTTAAAGCAGACACAAATCCCTCTATAGTATGTTTACGTTCAAAGACATAAAGATGAAGATTCAATTTTCAGTTGACTTACATAAAACCAACTCCAACACTTTTTGATACACAAAGACCGATTTTAGAAAACTGTATATTCTTATTGCATATATAAATCTCACCCGTATGTTATCATGTTCTGGTGATATAACTTCTAGTTTTAAAAAAAAATGGATGAAAATAATTTGAGAAACTGTTATGTCCACAGAGTTTGAACAATCAGTGTGCATAATCAATGTACTCTTTGTGCCAATTCACTATTGGCCAATAACTTCATTAGGCTGTGCCAGAATCTCGGAGAAAAAATAATCATAATTAAAATCCTTTTATGTTTGTCAAAGTTTTGTGTCCCTTCGAGAAGGAGGGAACCCTAATTAAAAGGAAAAATGTTATATGCACAAACATACATATAATTTACAAAGACAAGGTACACTTGTTGTGAATGAAGGTGAAGTTTTTCGGAAAGAACTGTTAGTCGGGGCAGTTTTTAATTATCGATACTTAAAAACTTATTGTGAACAATAAAGTAAAACTATCATTTTACATGTACATTTAAAAAGGGGCTTTTGTATACTGTCAAAAGTGATATGTGTTTCATTTTTGTAGATAACTTTGGCGGGGAAGAAAGAAATGAATGTACGATCGGATTGTAGAAGCTGCAGTGGCTCAGTTATTAGCTCTCTGGATACGCTACCAAAAAGGCTTCGGTTTGGAATCCTGCTATCGTATCAGCCTGGGTCGGTTATACTGGCGTGTCCCTGGGCAAAGCACTTTACCCCAAGCTGCCTTGGAACTAAATAACCTACCTCTGTTTAATTGTGGCCCTACATTACAAGTATTCTATCGCAGCTAGTAGTACATTGCCATGGAAAGAGCAAGTACCTGCATTGCTAACCAGGCCTAAATTTCGCAAAGTTTTGATTTGCGAGTGAATATACCTTTTAATAAAGTAACAAACACTTTTAAAAGTCATATTTTAAATATCATGTAAAAAGAAGAATTTCTAAACATAATTACTGAATACAAACATGAAATAATCACAATTTTTAGAAGCAAGTGAAGTATAGACTTGACATCAATGTGATAACACAAACTTGAAGTCCAAGATGAAATATAATGCCATTGTAATACACGGATCAGAAATTTAAATATCAAATCAAAAGAAAAATTAATTATTAATTTCCCTTGGCTTTTTGGAGAAAGTTGTTGAAGGGCATGAATTAAGAGTATAATTTGCATCTTCGCTAAATTTCGCTACCAGGTCAAGAGAAAAGCGTCAATGGAAAATCTATCAAGTTCCGCGCTGCATTATCTGCACACAATTAATTGGTTTCAGCTAGTGCACCTATGTTAGTGCCACATCCTTAAGATAAATGAAACGTCACTGTGACCCATATTTCACCTTTGCCTGACTTTGGTTAACTTGTTAGGCTCTGGCATGTTATATGCAAACCTTTCTACCTAGACTCACGAAACTTGATGAAGTTAAGCATCTTGATAATTATTTCAAGCTTATTGAAAAAATAGATCTCTTTGATCTATATTTCATGCTTCTGTGACTTCGCTGATAACCGCATGCATCTCTATTAGTAATACAACTTACAACCAAACGTCACTACCCCTTGGAGAGCTAGCATTCTGAAATATATATATATATATATATATATATACCCTCTGTATGTTGTATAATTGTAACTCACGATAATAACTAGAGCTGGGTATCACGACAAATTTTGTACCGCGGTTTACCGTTATACCACAATTATATTAGGGACCAAGAATTTAATGTTCTGGGGCAGGGGCATGTGACATTTGTTTTAAATTTCCGTCTGTCAATAGCTAGAAAACATATCTTACTTTGATTTATAGCAAAATACCACCATATTATATTCATCATATTATTTGAAGAAAAAAAATTATCTTGAGATAAAACAAAAACAACAAAATATCAGCTCAAAACAAAATCGCATCCTCCCACCCCAACCTCCAAAGAATAATTAATTGGTCAGTACCTTATAGTAGATGAATTTGCTATCTGTATGTTGATTGTTGTATAAATTGTAATCTAAAAACTGTAACTAAACTGGGATGGTTAAACGTACACTATAGCTGACACCATGTGAAAGACATTGTGTTGACATAAGGGAGCTTGTTTATAAAGATAGGAATTGTTGACACTGAATTTACTAGCTGCACTATTGATGTAATAGGCTGGGAAACTCTGAGTGCGATGCCAACACACGGGTACGATGTTTATCAGAGACAGTCAGTAAACATAAAACACACTTACTCAACAAACGAGAACAAACTTAGTGAACTTGAGAAATTACGTAAATTTTTAACAGAAAACAACTGCTCTCCTGACAATCTTCGGAATACAGGTACTTAACACATTAACATACGCTAGTAAATAACTAAAAAAATATAAGTTTTTGTTTGTTGGTTGGTTTGCTTTTAATCCGAAATTTTTTGCCAAAAGTTGGATTTGTTTTTAAAGAATAATACTTTTTATGCTTACTTTCCAGACTAATATTAAGTAATAAACAATGAAATCAAAAAGGAACTATCTTTGTATTTTTAAAAGACAGTAGTTGTTTGTTTTAAAGTTTTTTAATTTTTTTTATTTTCACGATGCCAAGGCAGGAAAACTAAAGTAAACATGCAAAACCAAAACGTAGTAATGCCTAATAGGTTTCTTTGCATTTTAAGATACATTTTATTTTCTAGGCTTTGTTCTTCATGTGCAAGTTGGTCAAGAGAAAAGGTTATAGCTATGTCAAAACCTGTCAGGCGTGAAAGCAGACGCACATCCCTATATAGTAAGTTTCAGTTAAAAGGCATTAAGATGGAGATTCAATTTTCAGTTGACTTACATAGAACCAACTGCTGCACGTAGATGTAAATAACATGAGTTAGTGCCTCGGCACTAAATATCCTATTTGTGTTGCTTTGCCTTAAAACACAAACAGAACTAATCTGGGTCGGATTTGCGTTCAGAATAATGGAATGCCTTTGAGTGGAATAAATGCCATTGGATATATATTTACAATATCAGTGTACCGGCAATAAATATAAACAGCACGTCAGCTCTAGAAGTTAGGATTGTCGTAATAATGTATGTTCTGAACGTTCTCGATGTCGGTGTTTTATACAGCTGTTCAATTTGCACCTTTCTTTTTCTTTATCGAAGTCCCGAAATATGCGTAACCTATTGTGGTATAATTAACAAGATCTTAAACCCAAACTAAGATCAACATTCTGCATGAATATCAGGAATAATTTTAAAATTAAAAAGTTATGCAAAATAAATAAATAGAAGTTTACAAAATTTAATTATGGGAAAGTAATCATCTGCCATGTTACAAAAAGATAGAGAAACGAAAACTGTTCGATAGTTTTCGGATACTGATATCAGTAGTTTTGCTTGACCTGTATTATAAAACTGTTTGATTTGGATAGGAGGTTTACGGAAGATTCTTCTTTATATAAGATTCTTAGCCTTTCTTCAAGCACATGCTTCAGTCTACCTTGGGGGGGGGGGGGGTGAGTGGTGATTGGAAAAGGGGGTGGGGGTGGGGGCGAAGTTGAAATATTTCCAATGATCAGCTGATTGCTGGAAGAGGGCATTTTTATTATTAATATTTTTATGTAACGAACCTTAGATTGTGATGAATGGAAAGTCGAATAGGAAACTTCAATCACTGGCAGACTAAATGAATTTCTACCCCGTTTTCTCTCTACAGATGGCGACAGGAACAATAATCAAAGCATGCTTTCTATCAAATATAAAATTATGGAAACGTTGTTGCGGCATACTTTCGGGTTATACGTTATTTTTATATAAACGACTGTTATGATAATGCCAGGAATAATTCGTGCAATGAATAGAAGTATTAACTGCATTAAACTCTCTACCTTGATCGTTAGCAACGGTCGAATACTACGGTATATCATCTTCCTCTATAATGGCATTGACACGAAACTTCGATTTGAAATGAATAAAACGACACGTACGATCACATCATGACGTCATTTTGAACCTGTGATCTGTTTGGTCATTTTTGACATCATGACGTCTGATCTTGACGTTTTAAAGAAAGGGCCTGGCAATGAAAATAATAATTACGAAGTCTATGTAAATGCATTCGTTGTTTCATTTATGTGTATAATCTGCTTGAAATATATTAGTTTATCATACGGTCACTGTTATATTCCAATATTACACACGTTTGATAACACCCAATGAAATAACGAATGATGGCATGACGATATATAATGTGAAGGTGTAATGACCAAAACATCCGAAAGCAATTTAAAGTCATTTTTTATTATTTTTGCTGTCATTATTGAGTAACATTAGTATTTATATATAATATAATCTTATATTTGAGATTATTTCAGATGAAAGTTATGAAATACGTTGAATATTTTAAAAAATTGCGAGCCCTTAATCATTCAACTCGTTTAATATATTTCAGTTGAAACAGAAGCTCGTAAGATCCTTCACTGCTGTTCATATAATTTAACATGTCATTTTTTATTGACGAACACTTTGCTTTCGAAAAAGGTAACTTCATTTTTTCTGCCTAGCATTCGTGTACCAATTTAATACTCATTTTATCTCTGCAATGCAAAAATGCAGACAATCCAGCTATCTTGAGCACTATTTTACCTTTTGTAACTATACATGAGGGAGAATGCTGTATATCGTCAGTGCATAACTATGGAAACGTTATGTCAATACCTTGGGGACCAGCCTTCACCTCTTAGATTAGTTCTGAAATCACCAGTGTTATATAATTTGTTTTGACACTTATCTGCAGTTTAAAGCTGGGAGTATTATAAAAGTAGAATAGTAAATAACACTTCAATAAAATGAACAAACACGCACCAGCTTTGACTCTTAGATTAGATCTGAAATTACCAGTGTTATATAATTTGTTTTGACACTTATCTGCAGTTTAAAGCTGGGAGCATTATACAAGTAGAATAGCAAATAACACTTCTATAAAATTAACAAACACGCACCAGCCTTGACCTCTTAGATTAGTTATGAAATCACCAGTGTTATATAATTTGTTTTGACACTTATCTGCAGTTTAAAGCTGGGAGCATTATACAAGTAGAATAGCAAATAACACTTCTATAAAATGAACAAACGCGCACTATTACATTTTTAGACTGAAGTTTCTGTTTCACTAGTTTATGAATAATTAAAATATGCGCATTAGTAACATGGACTATATAAATTCTTCAGCCCAACATTCAGGTTTCATTTTAAAGAATTATATTTTTATGCTTACTTAACAGACTAATATTAAAAGTCTGTCAATAAAAACTTGAAATGAACAAGGATAAAATTGCAATTTTAAATAAAACAGATTTTTTTTTTTTTTACGAAGCCAAGGCAGGAAAACTACAGTAACACGAAGAACCAAAATGTAATAATGCCTCACAGGTTTCTGTGTATTTTAAGATACATTTTATTATCTAGGCTTTGTTCTTCATGTGCAAGTTGGTCAAGAAATAAGGTCATTGGTGTGTCAAAACCTGTCCGGCGTTAAAGCAGACACAAATCCCTCTATAGTATGTTTACGTTCAAAGACATAAAGATGAAGATTCAATTTTCAGTTGACTTACGTAAAACCAACTCCAACAATTCTTGATACACAAAGACCGATTTTAGAAAACTGTATATTCTTATTGCATATATAAATCTCACCCGTATGTTATCATGTTCTGGTGATATAACTTCTAGTTTTAAAACAAATGGATGAAAATAATTTGAGAAACTGTTATGTCCACAGAGTTTGAACAATCAGTGTGCATAATCAATGTACTCTTTGTGCCAATTCACTATTGGCCAATAACTTCATTAGGCTGTGCCAGAATCTCGGAGAAAAAATAATCATAATTAAAATCCTTTTATGTTTGTCAAAGTTTTGTGTCCCTTCGAGAAGGAGGGAACCCTAATTAAAAGGAAAAATGTTATATGCACAAACATACATATAATTTACATAGACAAGGTACACTTGTTGTGAATGAAGGTGAAGTTTTTCGGAAAGAACTGTTAGTCGGGGCAGTTTTTAATTATCGATACTTAAAAACTTATTGTGAACAATAAAGTAAAACTATCATTTTACATGTACATTTAAAAAGGGACTTTTGTATACTGTCAAAAGTGATATGTGTTTCATTTTTGTAGATAACTTTGGCGGGGAAGAAAGAAATGAATGTACGATCGGATTGTAGAAGCTGCAGTGGCTCAGTTGTTAGCTCTCTGGATACGCTACCAAAAAGGCTTCGGTTTGGAATCCTGCTATCGTATCAGCCTGGGTCGGTTATACTGGCGTGTCCCTGGGCAAAGCACTTTACCCCGAGCTGCCTTGGAACTAAATAACCTACCTCTGTTTAATTGTGGCCCTACATTACAAGTATTCTATCGCAGCTAGTAGTACATTGCCATGGAAAGAGCAAGTACCTGCATTGCTAACCAGGCCTAAATTTCGCAAAGTTTTGATTTGCGAGTGAATATACCTTTTAATAAAGTAACAAACACTTTTAAAAGTGATATTTTAAATATCATGTAAAAAGAAGAATTTCTAAACATAATTACTGAATACAAACATGAAATAATCACAATTTTTAGAAGCAAGTGAAGTATAGACTTGACATCAATGTGATAACACAAACCTGAAGTCCAAGATGAAATATAATGCCATTGTAATACACGGATCAGAAATTTAAATATCAAATCAAAAGAAAAATTAATTATTAATTTCCCTTGGCTTTTTGGAGAAAGTTGTTGAAGGGCATGAATTAAGAGTATAATTTGCATCTTCGCTAAATTTCGCTACCAGGTCAAGAGAAAAGCGTCAATGGAAAATCTATCAAGTTCCGCGCTGCATTATCTGCACACAATTAATTGGTTTCAGCTAGTGCACCTATGTTAGTGCCACATCCTTAAGATAAATGAAACGTCACTGTGACCCATATTTCACCTTTGCCTGACTTTGGTTAACTTGTTAGGCTCTGGCATGCTATATGCAAACCTTTCTACCTAGACTCACGAAACTTGATGAAGTTAAGCATCTTGATAATTATTTCAAGCTTATTGAAAAAATAGATCTCTTTGATCTATATTTCATGCTTCTGTGACTTCGCTGATAACCGCATGCATCTCTATTAGTAATACAACTTACAACCAAACGTCACTACCCCTTGGAGAGCTAGCATTCTGAAATATATATATATATATATATACCCTCTGTATGTTGTATAATTGTAACTCACGATAATAACTAGAGCTGGGTATCACGACAAATTTTGTACCGCGGTTTACCGTTATACCACAATTATATTAGGGACCAAGAATTTAATGTTCTGGGGCAGGGGCATGTGACATTTGTTTTAAATTTCCGTCTGTCAATAGCTAGAAAACATATCTTACTTTGATTTATAGCAAAATACCACCATATTATATTCATCATATTATTTGAAGAAAAAAAATTATCTTGAGATAAAACAAAAACAACAAAATATCAGCTCAAAACAAAATCGCATCCTCCCACCCCAACCTCCAAAGAATAATTAATTGGTCAGTACCTTATAGTAGATGAATTTGCTATCTGTATGTTGATTGTTGTATAAATTGTAATCTAAAAACTGTAACTAAACTGGGATGGTTAAACGTACACTATAGCTGACACCATGTGAAAGACATTGTGTTGACATAAGGGAGCTTGTTTATAAAGATAGGAATTGTTGACACTGAATTTACTAGCTGCACTATTGATGTAATAGGCTGGGAAACTCTGAGTGCGATGCCAACACACGGGTACGATGTTTATCAGAGACAGTCAGTAAACATAAAACACACTTACTCAACAAACGAGAACAAACTTAGTGAACTTGAGAAATTACGTAAATTTTTAACAGAAAACAACTGCTCTCCTGACAATCTTCGGAATACAGGTACTTAACACATTAACATACGCTAGTAAATAACTAAAAAAATATAAGTTTTTGTTTGTTGGTTGGTTTGCTTTTAATCCGAAATTTTTTGCCAAAAGTTGGATTTGTTTTTAAAGAATAATACTTTTTATGCTTACTTTCCAGACTAATATTAAGTAATAAACAATGAAATCAAAAAGGAACTATCTTTGTATTTTTAAAAGACAGTAGTTGTTTGTTTTAAAGTTTTTTAATTTTTTTTATTTTCACGATGCCAAGGCAGGAAAACTAAAGTAAACATGCAAAACCAAAACGTAGTAATGCCTAATAGGTTTCTTTGCATTTTAAGATACATTTTATTTTCTAGGCTTTGTTCTTCATGTGCAAGTTGGTCAAGAGAAAAGGTTATAGCTATGTCAAAACCTGTCAGGCGTGAAAGCAGACGCACATCCCTATATAGTAAGTTTCAGTTAAAAGGCATTAAGATGGAGATTCAATTTTCAGTTGACTTACATAGAACCAACTGCTGCACGTAGATGTAAATAACATGAGTTAGTGCCTCGGCACTAAATATCCTATTTGTGTTGCTTTGCCTTAAAACACAAACAGAACTAATCTGGGTCGGATTTGCGTTCAGAATAATGGAATGCCTTTGAGTGGAATAAATGCCATTGGATATATATTTACAATATCAGTGTACCGGCAATAAATATAAACAGCACGTCAGCTCTAGAAGTTAGGATTGTCGTAATAATGTATGTTCTGAACGTTCTCGATGTCGGTGTTTTATACAGCTGTTCAATTTGCACCTTTCTTTTTCTTTATCGAAGTCCCGAAATATGCGTAACCTATTGTGGTATAATTAACAAGATCTTAAACCCAAACTAAGATCAACATTCTGCATGAATATCAGGAATAATTTTAAAATTAAAAAGTTATGCAAAATAAATAAATAGAAGTTTACAAAATTTAATTATGGGAAAGTAATCATCTGCCATGTTACAAAAAGATAGAGAAACGAAAACTGTTCGATAGTTTTCGGATACTGATATCAGTAGTTTTGCTTGACCTGTATTATAAAACTGTTTGATTTGGATAGGAGGTTTACGGAAGATTCTTCTTTATATAAGATTCTTAGCCTTTCTTCAAGCACATGCTTCAGTCTACCTTGGGGGGGGGGGGGTGAGTGGTGATTGGAAAAGGGGGTGGGGGTGGGGGCGAAGTTGAAATATTTCCAATGATCAGCTGATTGCTGGAAGAGGGCATTTTTATTATTAATATTTTTATGTAACGAACCTTAGATTGTGATGAATGGAAAGTCGAATAGGAAACTTCAATCACTGGCAGACTAAATGAATTTCTACCCCGTTTTCTCTCTACAGATGGCGACAGGAACAATAATCAAAGCATGCTTTCTATCAAATATAAAATTATGGAAACGTTGTTGCGGCATACTTTCGGGTTATACGTTATTTTTATATAAACGACTGTTATGATAATGCCAGGAATAATTCGTGCAATGAATAGAAGTATTAACTGCATTAAACTCTCTACCTTGATCGTTAGCAACGGTCGAATACTACGGTATATCATCTTCCTCTATAATGGCATTGACACGAAACTTCGATTTGAAATGAATAAAACGACACGTACGATCACATCATGACGTCATTTTGAACCTGTGATCTGTTTGGTCATTTTTGACATCATGACGTCTGATCTTGACGTTTTAAAGAAAGGGCCTGGCAATGAAAATAATAATTACGAAGTCTATGTAAATGCATTCGTTGTTTCATTTATGTGTATAATCTGCTTGAAATATATTAGTTTATCATACGGTCACTGTTATATTCCAATATTACACACGTTTGATAACACCCAATGAAATAACGAATGATGGCATGACGATATATAATGTGAAGGTGTAATGACCAAAACATCCGAAAGCAATTTAAAGTCATTTTTTATTATTTTTGCTGTCATTATTGAGTAACATTAGTATTTATATATAATATAATCTTATATTTGAGATTATTTCAGATGAAAGTTATGAAATACGTTGAATATTTTAAAAAATTGCGAGCCCTTAATCATTCAACTCGTTTAATATATTTCAGTTGAAACAGAAGCTCGTAAGATCCTTCACTGCTGTTCATATAATTTAACATGTCATTTTTTATTGACGAACACTTTGCTTTCGAAAAAGGTAACTTCATTTTTTCTGCCTAGCATTCGTGTACCAATTTAATACTCATTTTATCTCTGCAATGCAAAAATGCAGACAATCCAGCTATCTTGAGCACTATTTTACCTTTTGTAACTATACATGAGGGAGAATGCTGTATATCGTCAGTGCATAACTATGGAAACGTTATGTCAATACCTTGGGGACCAGCCTTCACCTCTTAGATTAGTTCTGAAATCACCAGTGTTATATAATTTGTTTTGACACTTATCTGCAGTTTAAAGCTGGGAGTATTATAAAAGTAGAATAGTAAATAACACTTCAATAAAATGAACAAACACGCACCAGCTTTGACTCTTAGATTAGATCTGAAATTACCAGTGTTATATAATTTGTTTTGACACTTATCTGCAGTTTAAAGCTGGGAGCATTATACAAGTAGAATAGCAAATAACACTTCTATAAAATTAACAAACACGCACCAGCCTTGACCTCTTAGATTAGTTATGAAATCACCAGTGTTATATAATTTGTTTTGACACTTATCTGCAGTTTAAAGCTGGGAGCATTATACAAGTAGAATAGCAAATAACACTTCTATAAAATGAACAAACGCGCACTATTACATTTTTAGACTGAAGTTTCTGTTTCACTAGTTTATGAATAATTAAAATATGCGCATTAGTAACATGGACTATATAAATTCTTCAGCCCAACATTCAGGTTTCATTTTAAAGAATTATATTTTTATGCTTACTTAACAGACTAATATTAAAAGTCTGTCAATAAAAACTTGAAATGAACAAGGATAAAATTGCAATTTTAAATAAAACAGATTTTTTTTTTTTTTTACGAAGCCAAGGCAGGAAAACTACAGTAACACGAAGAACCAAAATGTAATAATGCCTCACAGGTTTCTGTGTATTTTAAGATACATTTTATTATCTAGGCTTTGTTCTTCATGTGCAAGTTGGTCAAGAAATAAGGTCATTGGTGTGTCAAAACCTGTCCGGCGTTAAAGCAGACACAAATCCCTCTATAGTATGTTTACGTTCAAAGACATAAAGATGAAGATTCAATTTTCAGTTGACTTACGTAAAACCAACTCCAACAATTCTTGATACACAAAGACCGATTTTAGAAAACTGTATATTCTTATTGCATATATAAATCTCACCCGTATGTTATCATGTTCTGGTGATATAACTTCTAGTTTTAAAACAAATGGATGAAAATAATTTGAGAAACTGTTATGTCCACAGAGTTTGAACAATCAGTGTGCATAATCAATGTACTCTTTGTGCCAATTCACTATTGGCCAATAACTTCATTAGGCTGTGCCAGAATCTCGGAGAAAAAATAATCATAATTAAAATCCTTTTATGTTTGTCAAAGTTTTGTGTCCCTTCGAGAAGGAGGGAACCCTAATTAAAAGGAAAAATGTTATATGCACAAACATACATATAATTTACATAGACAAGGTACACTTGTTGTGAATGAAGGTGAAGTTTTTCGGAAAGAACTGTTAGTCGGGGCAGTTTTTAATTATCGATACTTAAAAACTTATTGTGAACAATAAAGTAAAACTATCATTTTACATGTACATTTAAAAAGGGACTTTTGTATACTGTCAAAAGTGATATGTGTTTCATTTTTGTAGATAACTTTGGCGGGGAAGAAAGAAATGAATGTACGATCGGATTGTAGAAGCTGCAGTGGCTCAGTTGTTAGCTCTCTGGATACGCTACCAAAAAGGCTTCGGTTTGGAATCCTGCTATCGTATCAGCCTGGGTCGGTTATACTGGCGTGTCCCTGGGCAAAGCACTTTACCCCGAGCTGCCTTGGAACTAAATAACCTACCTCTGTTTAATTGTGGCCCTACATTACAAGTATTCTATCGCAGCTAGTAGTACATTGCCATGGAAAGAGCAAGTACCTGCATTGCTAACCAGGCCTAAATTTCGCAAAGTTTTGATTTGCGAGTGAATATACCTTTTAATAAAGTAACAAACACTTTTAAAAGTGATATTTTAAATATCATGTAAAAAGAAGAATTTCTAAACATAATTACTGAATACAAACATGAAATAATCACAATTTTTAGAAGCAAGTGAAGTATAGACTTGACATCAATGTGATAACACAAACCTGAAGTCCAAGATGAAATATAATGCCATTGTAATACACGGATCAGAAATTTAAATATCAAATCAAAAGAAAAATTAATTATTAATTTCCCTTGGCTTTTTGGAGAAAGTTGTTGAAGGGCATGAATTAAGAGTATAATTTGCATCTTCGCTAAATTTCGCTACCAGGTCAAGAGAAAAGCGTCAATGGAAAATCTATCAAGTTCCGCGCTGCATTATCTGCACACAATTAATTGGTTTCAGCTAGTGCACCTATGTTAGTGCCACATCCTTAAGATAAATGAAACGTCACTGTGACCCATATTTCACCTTTGCCTGACTTTGGTTAACTTGTTAGGCTCTGGCATGCTATATGCAAACCTTTCTACCTAGACTCACGAAACTTGATGAAGTTAAGCATCTTGATAATTATTTCAAGCTTATTGAAAAAATAGATCTCTTTGATCTATATTTCATGCTTCTGTGACTTCGCTGATAACCGCATGCATCTCTATTAGTAATACAACTTACAACCAAACGTCACTACCCCTTGGAGAGCTAGCATTCTGAAATATATATATATATATATATATATATATATACCCTCTGTATGTTGTATAATTGTAACTCACGATAATAACTAGAGCTGGGTATCACGACAAATTTTGTACCGCGGTTTACCGTTATACCACAATTATATTAGGGACCAAGAATTTAATGTTCTGGGGCAGGGGCATGTGACATTTGTTTTAAATTTCCGTCTGTCAATAGCTAGAAAACATATCTTACTTTGATTTATAGCAAAATACCACCATATTATATTCATCATATTATTTGAAGAAAAAAAATTATCTTGAGATAAAACAAAAACAACAAAATATCAGCTCAAAACAAAATCGCATCCTCCCACCCCAACCTCCAAAGAATAATTAATTGGTCAGTACCTTATAGTAGATGAATTTGCTATCTGTATGTTGATTGTTGTATAAATTGTAATCTAAAAACTGTAACTAAACTGGGATGGTTAAACGTACACTATAGCTGACACCATGTGAAAGACATTGTGTTGACATAAGGGAGCTTGTTTATAAAGATAGGAATTGTTGACACTGAATTTACTAGCTGCACTATTGATGTAATAGGCTGGGAAACTCTGAGTGCGATGCCAACACACGGGTACGATGTTTATCAGAGACAGTCAGTAAACATAAAACACACTTACTCAACAAACGAGAACAAACTTAGTGAACTTGAGAAATTACGTAAATTTTTAACAGAAAACAACTGCTCTCCTGACAATCTTCGGAATACAGGTACTTAACACATTAACATACGCTAGTAAATAACTAAAAAAATATAAGTTTTTGTTTGTTGGTTGGTTTGCTTTTAATCCGAAATTTTTTGCCAAAAGTTGGATTTGTTTTTAAAGAATAATACTTTTTATGCTTACTTTCCAGACTAATATTAAGTAATAAACAATGAAATCAAAAAGGAACTATCTTTGTATTTTTAAAAGACAGTAGTTGTTTGTTTTAAAGTTTTTTAATTTTTTTTATTTTCACGATGCCAAGGCAGGAAAACTAAAGTAAACATGCAAAACCAAAACGTAGTAATGCCTAATAGGTTTCTTTGCATTTTAAGATACATTTTATTTTCTAGGCTTTGTTCTTCATGTGCAAGTTGGTCAAGAGAAAAGGTTATAGCTATGTCAAAACCTGTCAGGCGTGAAAGCAGACGCACATCCCTATATAGTAAGTTTCAGTTAAAAGGCATTAAGATGGAGATTCAATTTTCAGTTGACTTACATAGAACCAACTGCTGCACGTAGATGTAAATAACATGAGTTAGTGCCTCGGCACTAAATATCCTATTTGTGTTGCTTTGCCTTAAAACACAAACAGAACTAATCTGGGTCGGATTTGCGTTCAGAATAATGGAATGCCTTTGAGTGGAATAAATGCCATTGGATATATATTTACAATATCAGTGTACCGGCAATAAATATAAACAGCACGTCAGCTCTAGAAGTTAGGATTGTCGTAATAATGTATGTTCTGAACGTTCTCGATGTCGGTGTTTTATACAGCTGTTCAATTTGCACCTTTCTTTTTCTTTATCGAAGTCCCGAAATATGCGTAACCTATTGTGGTATAATTAACAAGATCTTAAACCCAAACTAAGATCAACATTCTGCATGAATATCAGGAATAATTTTAAAATTAAAAAGTTATGCAAAATAAATAAATAGAAGTTTACAAAATTTAATTATGGGAAAGTAATCATCTGCCATGTTACAAAAAGATAGAGAAACGAAAACTGTTCGATAGTTTTCGGATACTGATATCAGTAGTTTTGCTTGACCTGTATTATAAAACTGTTTGATTTGGATAGGAGGTTTACGGAAGATTCTTCTTTATATAAGATTCTTAGCCTTTCTTCAAGCACATGCTTCAGTCTACCTTGGGGGGGGGGGGGGGGGGGGGTGGTGATTGGTAAAGGGGGGGGGGGTGGGGGCGAAGTTGAAATATTTCCAATGATCAGCTGATTGCTGGAAGAGGGCATTTTTATTATTAATATTTTTATGTAACGAACCTTAGATTGTGATGAATGGAAAGTCGAATAGGAAACTTCAATCACTGGCAGACTAAATGAATTTCTACCCCGTTTTCTCTCTACAGATGGCGACAGGAACAATAATCAAAGCATGCTTTCTATCAAATATAAAATGATGGAAACGTTGTTGCGGCATACTTTCGGGTTATACGTTATTTTTATATAAACGACTGTTATGATAATGCCAGGAATAATTCGTGCAATGAATAGAAGTATTAACTGCATTAAACTCTCTACCTTGATCGTTAGCAACGGTCGAATACTACGGTATATCATCTTCCTCTATAATGGCATTGACACGAAACTTCGATTTGAAATGAATAAAACGACACGTACGATCACATCATGACGTCATTTTGAACCTGTGATCTGTTTGGTCATTTTTGACATCATGACGTCTGATCTTGACGTTTTAAAGAAAGGGCCTGGCAATGAAAATAATAATTACGAAGTCTATGTAAATGCATTCGTTGTTTCATTTATGTGTATAATCTGCTTGAAATATATTAGTTTATCATACGGTCACTGTTATATTCCAATATTACACACGTTTGATAACACCCAATGAAATAACGAATGATGGCATGACGATATATAATGTGAAGGTGTAATGACCAAAACATCCGAAAGCAATTTAAAGTCATTTTTTATTATTTTTGCTGTCATTATTGAGTAACATTAGTATTTATATATAATATAATCTTATATTTGAGATTATTTCAGATGAAAGTTATGAAATACGTTGAATATTTTAAAAAATTGCGAGCCCTTAATCATTCAACTCGTTTAATATATTTCAGTTGAAACAGAAGCTCGTAAGATCCTTCACTGCTGTTCATATAATTTAACATGTCATTTTTTATTGACGAACACTTTGCTTTCGAAAAAGGTAACTTCATTTTTTCTGCCTAGCATTCGTGTACCAATTTAATACTCATTTTATCTCTGCAATACAAAAATGCAGACAATCCAGCTATCTTGAGCACTATTTTACCTTTTGTAACTATACATGAGGGAGAATGCTGTATATCGTCAGTGCATAACTATGGAAACGTTATGTCAATACCTTGGGGACCAGCCTTCACCTCTTAGATTAGTTCTGAAATCACCAGTGTTATATAATTTGTTTTGACACTTATCTGCAGTTTAAAGCTGGGAGTATTATAAAAGTAGAATAGTAAATAACACTTCAATAAAATGAACAAACACGCACCAGCTTTGACTCTTAGATTAGATCTGAAATTACCAGTGTTATATAATTTGTTTTGACACTTATCTGCAGTTTAAAGCTGGGAGCATTATACAAGTAGAATAGCAAATAACACTTCTATAAAATTAACAAACACGCACCAGCCTTGACCTCTTAGATTAGTTATGAAATCACCAGTGTTATATAATTTGTTTTGACACTTATCTGCAGTTTAAAGCTGGGAGCATTATACAAGTAGAATAGCAAATAACACTTCTATAAAATGAACAAACGCGCACTATTACATTTTTAGACTGAAGTTTCTGTTTCACTAGTTTATGAATAATTAAAATATGCGCATTAGTAACATGGACTATATAAATTCTTCAGCCCAACATTCAGGTTTCATTTTAAAGAATTATATTTTTATGCTTACTTAACAGACTAATATTAAAAGTCTGTCAATAAAAACTTGAAATGAACAAGGATAAAATTGCAATTTTAAATAAAACAGATTTTTTTTTTTTTTTACGAAGCCAAGGCAGGAAAACTACAGTAACACGAAGAACCAAAATGTAATAATGCCTCACAGGTTTCTGTGTATTTTAAGATACATTTTATTATCTAGGCTTTGTTCTTCATGTGCAAGTTGGTCAAGAAATAAGGTCATTGGTGTGTCAAAACCTGTCCGGCGTTAAAGCAGACACAAATCCCTCTATAGTATGTTTACGTTCAAAGACATAAAGATGAAGATTCAATTTTCAGTTGACTTACGTAAAACCAACTCCAACAATTCTTGATACACAAAGACCGATTTTAGAAAACTGTATATTCTTATTGCATATATAAATCTCACCCGTATGTTATCATGTTCTGGTGATATAACTTCTAGTTTTAAAACAAATGGATGAAAATAATTTGAGAAACTGTTATGTCCACAGAGTTTGAACAATCAGTGTGCATAATCAATGTACTCTTTGTGCCAATTCACTATTGGCCAATAACTTCATTAGGCTGTGCCAGAATCTCGGAGAAAAAATAATCATAATTAAAATCCTTTTATGTTTGTCAAAGTTTTGTGTCCCTTCGAGAAGGAGGGAACCCTAATTAAAAGGAAAAATGTTATATGCACAAACATACATATAATTTACATAGACAAGGTACACTTGTTGTGAATGAAGGTGAAGTTTTTCGGAAAGAACTGTTAGTCGGGGCAGTTTTTAATTATCGATACTTAAAAACTTATTGTGAACAATAAAGTAAAACTATCATTTTACATGTACATTTAAAAAGGGACTTTTGTATACTGTCAAAAGTGATATGTGTTTCATTTTTGTAGATAACTTTGGCGGGGAAGAAAGAAATGAATGTACGATCGGATTGTAGAAGCTGCAGTGGCTCAGTTGTTAGCTCTCTGGATACGCTACCAAAAAGGCTTCGGTTTGGAATCCTGCTATCGTATCAGCCTGGGTCGGTTATACTGGCGTGTCCCTGGGCAAAGCACTTTACCCCAAGCTGCCTTGGAACTAAATAACCTACCTCTGTTTAATTGTGGCCCTACATTACAAGTATTCTATCGCAGCTAGTAGTACATTGCCATGGAAAGAGCAAGTACCTGCATTGCTAACCAGGCCTAAATTTCGCAAAGTTTTGATTTGCGAGTGAATATACCTTTTAATAAAGTAACAAACACTTTTAAAAGTGATATTTTAAATATCATGTAAAAAGAAGAATTTCTAAACATAATTACTGAATACAAACATGAAATAATCACAATTTTTAGAAGCAAGTGAAGTATAGACTTGACATCAATGTGATAACACAAACCTGAAGTCCAAGATGAAATATAATGCCATTGTAATACACGGATCAGAAATTTAAATATCAAATCAAAAGAAAAATTAATTATTAATTTCCCTTGGCTTTTTGGAGAAAGTTGTTGAAGGGCATGAATTAAGAGTATAATTTGCATCTTCGCTAAATTTCGCTACCAGGTCAAGAGAAAAGCGTCAATGGAAAATCTATCAAGTTCCGCGCTGCATTATCTGCACACAATTAATTGGTTTCAGCTAGTGCACCTATGTTAGTGCCACATCCTTAAGATAAATGAAACGTCACTGTGACCCATATTTCACCTTTGCCTGACTTTGGTTAACTTGTTAGGCTCTGGCATGCTATATGCAAACCTTTCTACCTAGACTCACGAAACTTGATGAAGTTAAGCATCTTGATAATTATTTCAAGCTTATTGAAAAAATAGATCTCTTTGATCTATATTTCATGCTTCTGTGACTTCGCTGATAACCGCATGCATCTCTATTAGTAATACAACTTACAACCAAACGTCACTACCCCTTGGAGAGCTAGCATTCTGAAATATATATATATATATATATATATATATATATATATATATATATATATATATATACCCTCTGTATGTTGTATAATTGTAACTCACGATAATAACTAGAGCTGGGTATCACGACAAATTTTGTACCGCGGTTTACCGTTATACCACAATTATATTAGGGACCAAGAATTTAATGTTCTGGGGCAGGGGCATGTGACATTTGTTTTAAATTTCCGTCTGTCAATAGCTAGAAAACATATCTTACTTTGATTTATAGCAAAATACCACCATATTATATTCATCATATTATTTGAAGAAAAAAAATTATCTTGAGATAAAACAAAAACAACAAAATATCAGCTCAAAACAAAATCGCATCCTCCCACCCCAACCTCCAAAGAATAATTAATTGGTCAGTACCTTATAGTAGATGAATTTGCTATCTGTATGTTGATTGTTGTATAAATTGTAATCTAAAAACTGTAACTAAACTGGGATGGTTAAACGTACACTATAGCTGACACCATGTGAAAGACATTGTGTTGACATAAGGGAGCTTGTTTATAAAGATAGGAATTGTTGACACTGAATTTACTAGCTGCACTATTGATGTAATAGGCTGGGAAACTCTGAGTGCGATGCCAACACACGGGTACGATGTTTATCAGAGACAGTCAGTAAACATAAAACACACTTACTCAACAAACGAGAACAAACTTAGTGAACTTGAGAAATTACGTAAATTTTTAACAGAAAACAACTGCTCTCCTGACAATCTTCGGAATACAGGTACTTAACACATTAACATACGCTAGTAAATAACTAAAAAAATATAAGTTTTTGTTTGTTGGTTGGTTTGCTTTTAATCCGAAATTTTTTGCCAAAAGTTGGATTTGTTTTTAAAGAATAATACTTTTTATGCTTACTTTCCAGACTAATATTAAGTAATAAACAATGAAATCAAAAAGGAACTATCTTTGTATTTTTAAAAGACAGTAGTTGTTTGTTTTAAAGTTTTTTAATTTTTTTTATTTTCACGATGCCAAGGCAGGAAAACTAAAGTAAACATGCAAAACCAAAACGTAGTAATGCCTAATAGGTTTCTTTGCATTTTAAGATACATTTTATTTTCTAGGCTTTGTTCTTCATGTGCAAGTTGGTCAAGAGAAAAGGTTATAGCTATGTCAAAACCTGTCAGGCGTGAAAGCAGACGCACATCCCTATATAGTAAGTTTCAGTTAAAAGGCATTAAGATGGAGATTCAATTTTCAGTTGACTTACATAGAACCAACTGCTGCACGTAGATGTAAATAACATGAGTTAGTGCCTCGGCACTAAATATCCTATTTGTGTTGCTTTGCCTTAAAACACAAACAGAACTAATCTGGGTCGGATTTGCGTTCAGAATAATGGAATGCCTTTGAGTGGAATAAATGCCATTGGATATATATTTACAATATCAGTGTACCGGCAATAAATATAAACAGCACGTCAGCTCTAGAAGTTAGGATTGTCGTAATAATGTATGTTCTGAACGTTCTCGATGTCGGTGTTTTATACAGCTGTTCAATTTGCACCTTTCTTTTTCTTTATCGAAGTCCCGAAATATGCGTAACCTATTGTGGTATAATTAACAAGATCTTAAACCCAAACTAAGATCAACATTCTGCATGAATATCAGGAATAATTTTAAAATTAAAAAGTTATGCAAAATAAATAAATAGAAGTTTACAAAATTTAATTATGGGAAAGTAATCATCTGCCATGTTACAAAAAGATAGAGAAACGAAAACTGTTCGATAGTTTTCGGATACTGATATCAGTAGTTTTGCTTGACCTGTATTATAAAACTGTTTGATTTGGATAGGAGGTTTACGGAAGATTCTTCTTTATATAAGATTCTTAGCCTTTCTTCAAGCACATGCTTCAGTCTACCGTGGGGGGGGGGTGAGTGGTGATTGGAAAAGGGGGTGGGGGTGGGGGCGAAGTTGAAATATTTCCAATGATCAGCTGATTGCTGGAAGAGGGCATTTTTATTATTAATATTTTTATGTAACGAACCTTAGATTGTGATGAATGGAAAGTCGAATAGGAAACTTCAATCACTGGCAGACTAAATGAATTTCTACCCCGTTTTCTCTCTACAGATGGCGACAGGAACAATAATCAAAGCATGCTTTCTATCAAATATAAAATGATGGAAACGTTGTTGCGGCATACTTTCGGGTTATACGTTATTTTTATATAAACGACTGTTATGATAATGCCAGGAATAATTCGTGCAATGAATAGAAGTATTAACTGCATTAAACTCTCTACCTTGATCGTTAGCAACGGTCGAATACTACGGTATATCATCTTCCTCTATAATGGCATTGACACGAAACTTCGATTTGAAATGAATAAAACGACACGTACGATCACATCATGACGTCATTTTGAACCTGTGATCTGTTTGGTCATTTTTGACATCATGACGTCTGATCTTGACGTTTTAAAGAAAGGGCCTGGCAATGAAAATAATAATTACGAAGTCTATGTAAATGCATTCGTTGTTTCATTTATGTGTATAATCTGCTTGAAATATATTAGTTTATCATACGGTCACTGTTATATTCCAATATTACACACGTTTGATAACACCCAATGAAATAACGAATGATGGCATGACGATATATAATGTGAAGGTGTAATGACCAAATCATCCGAAAGCAATTTAAAGTCATTTTTTTATTATTTTTGCTGTCATTATTGAGTAACATTAGTATTTATATATAATATAATCTTATATTTGAGATTATTTCAGATGAAAGTTATGAAATACGTTGAATATTTTAAAAAATTGCGAGCCCTTAATCATTCAACTCGTTTAATATATTTCAGTTGAAACAGAAGCTCGTAAGATCCTTCACTGCTGTTCATATAATTTAACATGTCATTTTTTATTGACGAACACTTTGCTTTCGAAAAAGGTAACTTCATTTTTTCTGCCTAGCATTCGTGTACCAATTTAATACTCATTTTATCTCTGCAATACAAAAATGCAGACAATCCAGCTATCTTGAGCACTATTTTACCTTTTGTAACTATACATGAGGGAGAATGCTGTATATCGTCAGTGCATAACTATGGAAACGTTATGTCAATACCTTGGGGACCAGCCTTCACCTCTTAGATTAGTTCTGAAATCACCAGTGTTATATAATTTGTTTTGACACTTATCTGCAGTTTAAAGCTGGGGAGTATTATAAAAGTAGAATAGTAAATAACACTTCAATAAAATGAACAAACACGCACCAGCTTTGACTCTTAGATTAGATCTGAAATTACCAGTGTTATATAATTTGTTTTGACACTTATCTGCAGTTTAAAGCTGGGAGCATTATACAAGTAGAATAGCAAATAACACTTCTATAAAATTAACAAACACGCACCAGCCTTGACCTCTTAGATTAGTTATGAAATCACCAGTGTTATATAATTTGTTTTGACACTTATCTGCAGTTTAAAGCTGGGAGCATTATACAAGTAGAATAGCAAATAACACTTCTATAAAATGAACAAACGCGCACTATTACATTTTTAGACTGAAGTTTCTGTTTCACTAGTTTATGAATAATTAAAATATGCGCATTAGTAACATGGACTATATAAATTCTTCAGCCCAACATTCAGGTTTCATTTTAAAGAATTATATTTTTATGCTTACTTAACAGACTAATATTAAAAGTCTGTCAATAAAAACTTGAAATGAACAAGGATAAAATTGCAATTTTAAATAAAACAGATTTTTTTTTTTTTTTACGAAGCCAAGGCAGGAAAACTACAGTAACACGAAGAACCAAAATGTAATAATGCCTCACAGGTTTCTGTGTATTTTAAGATACATTTTATTATCTAGGCTTTGTTCTTCATGTGCAAGTTGGTCAAGAATAAGGTCATTGGTGTGTCAAAACCTGTCCGGCGTTTAAAGCAGACACAAATCCCTCTATAGTATGTTTACGTTCAAAAGACATAAAGATGAGATTCAATTTTCAGTTGACTTACGTAAAACCAACTCCAACAATTCTTGATACACAAAGACCGATTTTAGAAAACTGTATATTCTTATTGCATATATAAATCTCACCCGTATGTTATCATGTTCTGGTGATATAACTTCTAGTTTTAAAACAAATGGATGAAAATAATTTGAGAAACTGTTATGTCCACAGAGTTTGAACAATCAGTGTGCATAATCAATGTACTCTTTGTGCCAATTCACTATTGGCCAATAACTTCATTAGGCTGTGCCAGAATCTCGGAGAAAAAATAATCATAATTAAAATCCTTTTA